>CM053597.1:26288327-26304392 GCA_028646575.1 Pseudocheirus occidentalis | reverse complement strand
CCTTCCTTCCTTCCTTCCTTCCTTCCTTCTCAAGGGAAGGTATTTTGGTTTGGAAAGTTACTGGGATGGTGAGTGGAACCACCAGGCAGTCTGTTTAATGGACATTTATATGGCATATTTATATAGGATGAATTATAGTACAGAGAGCCTAGAGATAAGTCAACCTGTGCTCTGCTTCTGCGTTTATTCCCATTTTGTCTAAACAAGGGAAGTAATGTTGGCACTGGTTTTACCCATAGTGACTTAAAGCAAGCAAGCAAGCAAACAGCAACATGGTTCGCTTTAACACCTTTCATTGGTGTGTTTCTGTAGTTTTCACAAATGCTAATCAATAGTTCACTTTGGCAGTACAGTGTGTGGTGGCTAGTGGCTGTTAGTTACAAATTAGCTCTTGAATTAATCAAGCCACTTCTTGCATGTAAAATTAAACATTGACCTAATGAAGACTAAGACTCAAGAATGAGAAACTCGAATTTGATGCATCTGTAAGACCTTAACAGCAGGAAGAATGACAAATATCAATGGTTTCAGGTTTAACTCCCAACAGGAAGTACTCTCTCATGTGATGAGTCAATAGTTCCCTAGGTAATAGAGTAGAGGCTTAAAATGAGAGAAAGTAGACTGTGGAATGGACTTTGAGGTCCGTCTATCCACTGAAAAGCTTTGAGTTCTCCATGAAATGACCAAGTTGGAAATCTATCTCATACACCTGCCAGATGCAGTTGTTAAATCTATTTAATTTTGACTGGAATCAGTGGATCCCATGGAAATACATGGGAGAATGCACTTTGGTGTTGCTACTTAGCAGGACCATTTTTAGAGCTAAGTGGATGAAATTAGTTTTTAAGCCAATGGATGTGATACAGAAAATGTATGTGTGTTTAAAAAAGACATCACCAACAAACCCATAAACCCTGACATTTAAGAAAATAATGCTGAATAGGAAGAAAAAAAAAGATGTTTACACAGAAGCCGTGATAACACCCAATGAGGGAACAGTGGGTGGGCTGGATAAACAGCCCAGCAAGCAGTAGGCTTATTGGCACTGGAACTGGAAAATAGAATGAGTGCCAAGCTGTTTCTTGCCTCTGCACTCTGCAGCCCAATCAGTGAAAGAAAATTGTCACCTAGGGTTCCTTGCCAATCTCACCTTCCTAGGAAATTGTGGGTGGTAGCCTCTTCTGTTTGTGCTTAAGTAAAAGATATTTGTATTAGCTCAAGAACAAATACTATCCCTAACAAGGTCTGTGCTGCTTGTACAAGGCTCTCCTTGTGTCATGCCCCTTCTGCAGAATGTGCAATGGCTCCCTGTGGTTTATTTGAAAAAAAAATTAACTCAAAAGTCTTATATTCAAGGTTTTCCATTAACTGGTTCTAACTTGCTTATCCAACTTTATGTTACTTTCCATTATAGAAACCTACTTGCTTACTGAGGTTCCCCTGTATCTCACACACACCTTACTTTTTGGGTTTCCTTTTTGGTATATGGATAGATTTTATAATTTAAGAAGTTCCCAATGCACCTGGAAAGCCAATCACATAGTGATGGGAGGAGGGGTAAAGAAAATGAAACAGAACCTGAACATTGGAGCCCAAAAGGAATAAATGCCATTCTTAACACTGGACCTTCAAAGGGGTCATAAGCCTGCATTGAACAAATGTAAATTTTGTTGAGAATACATGAGCAGCCACTCATTTGCATGGGTGGTGATGTGTTTGTTCCTAGGCATCAAACCTTTCAAGGGCCCTTTTGGTTTTCAGCACTTGCTGAATTGCAATCTCTATAGCCCCATCACAATTTCTCCAGTCCTTTCCCCAAGCATTTCAAGATTCTGAACTTGCCTTCGATTCCAGAAATGGTTCATTTCCCAGGGATTTCTGTTCCTGTATTTTGTGAGCATTGTCAGTAGGCTAGTGAAGTTTAGAAGGGACACATATTGCATTCAGCCTGTATTCAAGAAAATGGCTGTAAGGGATGCTATTGCCCCATTTGGTGTTATAAATATTTATTTGTGCTGTACCAAGCTCTACAGTACCTAGTGAATTATTTACGATGATTTTGGAATAACTTTCAATGAACCTACTTGAGACATTTTCTCTGATTTATTTCAGGTGGCATAGTTTAGACTCTGGGAAAAGATATCTTCTGCATTGCCACCTGGTATCTTGATAGCAAGTCCAATAATAATAATAAGATTGTGTATGTTGTACTTTAATACTTTTTCATATTTTTTCTCTAATTCTTTTGAAGAACTTTACATATGCTTTCCCACTTGATCCTCAGAATAACTGGGAGGTAAATGCTATTATTTCCCCACTTTAGAGATGATGAAAGGGAGGCAAACATTAAATGACTTGCCCTGGGTCACATAGGTAGAAAGTATCTAAGACAAGATTTGAACGGAGGTCTAGCACTTTGTCCATGACTGCCTAACTGCTTTATGTTCCTCTCATTCAAATGGCATCTCTGTTATCGACTGAATGTCATGGGACATAGAAAATCTGACTTCCAGGGTGAAAAAAGAGTGTTGACCGTTCTTGCTCAATCTTTGGCCCAGATCTTGACCATCAGCCCTGATACACCTTAGGGGAGTTCAAGATCCGAACTTCCTGGTAGTTTGTAAGTTGTTAGATAATTGTACATGTGTTTTTGTTTTTCAAAAATTGTCAGATCGGGGCAGCTAAGTGGTGTAGTGAATAGAGCACTGGCCCTGGAGTCAGGAGGACCTGAGTTAAATCTGGTCTCGGACACTTGACACACTTACTAGCCTTGTGACTTTGGGCAAGTAACTTAATCTCAATTGCCCTTCAAAAAGCAAAAAAAATCCAACCCCAACAAAAATCATCACATTTATCATCACCAAACCTATTTGGGACATTGGTTGTGTGGATGTAATGTAGTGGCTTTCAAGGGTTGTAATGTAGAGGGTCTCAAAGAGCATGCCCAGCATTCAAGGCTGTTCTGAGTTTCACTAAATGTCCAAGAAAACCCCAATCCTCTCTTCCATTTGCAGCTGGCTGCCTGATCTTCTAGCTTGCCATCAGGGAGATCATGATAGCAATTCTATCTAGGGAGTTGCAAAGCTGTCTCCTCCACTGTGAATCGTGGGGAATTAAAGGAAGAAGAGGGTGAAAGGATGGGGAATGGAAATAAGAGGCAAAGAATCTTAAAAAAACAAAAAATTGAATTTATTGTGCACTACAAACAGCTGTACATAATGGAGATTCATGGTTTCCTATATGATCTTCTTTTGAGGGAATTCTACTTTTTAGATGGTGAGGTTCTCTTCTTTATACTTCATTAGGTTCAGAATTAGGAAATTAAAAAAGATGCGGAAAACAAAAGAAATTAAGCAACAAAAGGTCAAACATATATCTCCAAGGTACTTCACTGAAGACTCTTTCATCCTGAAGTAAGGTATCTGGAGGCCTAAGCCATGGATATGGAGGCTTGAAGATCAGGGATCTTTTTTTGTTGCCCAAATTAAATGTCCAGTATGCCTCATTAATGACACGGAGTGCTATGTCAGCAAAAACATTTTGAGATCCTCTAATAATGGACCAGGGGAAGTAGGTGGTGCAATAGTGCATAGAGTACTGGACTTGGAGTCAAGAAGACTCATCTTTCTGAGTTCACATCTGGTCTTAAGACACTTACTAGTTGTGTGATCCTGGGTAAGTCACTTTACCCTTTTTGCCTCAATTCCTCATCTGTAAAATGAGCTGGAGAAGGAAATGGCAAACCACTCCAGTCTCTTTGCCAAGAAAACCCCAAATGGGGCCATGAAGAATTAGACATGACTAAAAATGACTGAACAATAGTGGAATGAGCTAGTGAAGGATTCAGGTGGCCCTTATGGCAGCTACTCATTCCCAAGTGTCTGATGCAGGCTAGTCAGAGTTGTTCTCTATTGTATAGGGAGGTCTCAACTGAAACAGGTAGTAGAATAAGAAAATAATGCAAGGTTACATGACAAGGTGACACTGCGTTGGTTATGCCTATTCAGAAGAGCACTTGAGATTAGTTTGCTAGGGTATTATGCTCAATTCTCAAAAGTTTAGCAAAGATGTTTGGAAGTTGTCAAGTATATAGAGGATGAAGAGCAGGATGGCAAAGAACCCCAAGATCACATATAAGCATTCACTGAAGGAAATGGAAATATCTAATTTGCCACTCCCTCATTTAGTAAATTTCAATGACTCCCTATCACCTCCAGGAAGAAATACAAGCTCTGTTGAGCATTCAAAGTCCTTTATTACCTAGATCTCTCCTCCCTTTTCAATTTTGTTTCACTTTGCCACTTACCACATACTTTTCTTTTGATGACGTTGGCCTTTGCTATACCACCAACAAAGACCCTTCATCTCTTAGTTCTAGGAATTTTCTCTGCTTTTCCCTTCATGGCTGGAATGCATGGTGGATAGGTTTTCTCTGTCACTTTTTAAAGTCTAGAAATCAAGCCCTTTTTCTCTCTGTATTCTGGTTTTGCTGAATTCTTTAAGTCCCAATTGAACTCCCATCTTTTATAAGAATCCTTTTTTGATTGCTTTTAATTCTAGTGCCTACCTTCTACTGATTAATTCCTAAAGGTCTGCTTCAGAGAGTGCAACTTTGTTGGACTGGACATGTTGTTCAAATGCCAAATGTATATTTGCTTAAAAGATTATTTTATGGAGAACTCACACAAACAAGCATTCCCATGGAGGTCAGAAAAAGTCATACAAGGACACTCTTAAGGTCTCTCTGAAGAATTTTGGAATCAATCATGAGACATGGGAGACATTGGCACAGAACCATCCTGCATGGCATGTTTGCATCAACAAATCTACTAAAGTTTATGAGGAAAGTGGAATTGCAGTAGCTCAAAAGTTTTTTTTTTGAGATATGCAAATTCATTTGCATATCATTTGAACATGCAAATTCAGAGACATCTCCATTTTAAATGTTCACATGGCCTCTTTATGCCTGTCTTGTGGTAAAGCCTTTTGAACTCATATTGGCCTTCTCAGCCACAGTTCTATGCACTGTACCTTACCCCAACATAGTGATATTATTTTGATCCTCTTTGAGAACCAAGGACAGCAACCAACCACCCAACATTTATTCTATAAATAGCTTGTTTGTTGGCTTATTATCTCCCCCATCAAACTGTGTGATCCCTGAGGGTTGGGACTGTCTTGTGCCCCTTTTTGTATCCCCAGTGTTTAGCAGAGTGCCAGATATTTAATAAAAATTTATTTACTGGCTAACTGACTCAAAGAGATTTAGGAAGACACTAGTAGTTGTTTTCGAGAATTCAAAGGATTTTTCATCTGGGAATAGTATCAGACTTGTTCTGCTGGGACTCACAGAGGGCTAGGAGAAGTGATTGGAACTTGCAAAGAGACAAATTTTGGTTTAATGTAAGGTTGAATTTCATGATGATTAGAGATGTCAAAAATTGGAATGGGCTTTGGGAAGAGAAGTCTGGATGACCACTTGGGGATTTCAGAGAGGAAACTTGTGATGGTGTGGGTTGGGCTATATAGGCTCCAGGATCACTTCCAACTTTGTGTCTCTGATTGATGGATTCACCATTGTGCCAATCCAAATGTATATTCAGGCCAGGTTCTTCCATATTTTGCATTTTCTTAAAAGTGAAAGCATTTATTTACCTAGAGTTTTTAGTATTTGTAAAAGCATACTTAAGCAGCTTGCATAAATGCAAACCCCTGTATCTGGGGACCACTCAGCTCCATTTGTGGTCTTGAGCAGAGCTCATTGGATCTTGGTTGGATACACTGCCACAATGTATGCCAGGATCAGGGAGCCAGGAGAGGCTGTGTAGGCATACAGGACCTTGTGTTTTGATACTCACTGTTTAGCACAGTTTAGATGCTTAATAAGTGACTTATTTACAGACATGTTGATTGACTTCATTGCTGATTTGTTTGGAAATCAATACATTATTGTGGAGGTAAGTCAATTGAATACAAGGAGCCTCTTTCTTTTTGACCTTGAGAAAATCATAACTGCTTTGTATCTCAGATTCCCCATCAACAAAATTAAAGTAACATTATCACTTTATGAAAAGCTTTTTCTCCAATGAAGTATGGGGACAAAATAAGACATTTGTAACTGTAGCCATGGGGTTAATCTGGCTAAAGCTGGAATGAATGAATAAGACATAGTAGAGTTTCTGAAACACAAACTTTGATAACTTCTTTGCTTAAAGGGAGTTTTATTGTTCTTCCATTCACTCCTCAGCTATTGCTTGGTTGATGACTGGTTGTTTGGGAATTGGGATGGACCTGAGAGAGATGGGGAGAAAATGAAGAAGAAGGTGATCTGGAAGTTATTGGTAAGAGATAAAAAGAAGGTGGAATCTAGATGAAGTAGGGATCACTTCAAAATGTACTCAGGACTGTAGGGTATGAACGGAGTATGGTAAAGGGAATGATACCTTCATATTGTGGTCAGGGTCTCTGAGTGGTGGCTTTGGGGAAGTACTAAAAGCAGAAGTGTGCTGGTAAATGTTTAGCAACCAGCTCTCTGAGTTTCTTAAATCTAGAAATTAACAAAACAATAATCTTTTATGACATTTGCTGATTTCTGAGATAAAAATATTTAATCAATTTTATTATGCACACACACACACACACACACATATATGAATTTTCGACTCTATGGGCCAGTATGGACTGGTTAAATCACACCCCTGTTTGGACTATATGGACTGATGTCTACTGATGTCTACTGCATTAAAGGGAAAGAGGAAATAAGGGATGTTATGTAACCCTAGGAAGTTGAGTTAGTTTGTAAGTTCACAATATCACTCGTTGGACCCACAAATAAATTGGATCATATGGAACAACCGCACTTCTTAAATTCTTTTAAACGTCTTGACATTTATGTACTACTATGGTGTTTTACATGTATGTAATCTAATTTTGCATTTTTTAACTAACACCAAAGAATTTTGATGATGCTTAATTTAAAGTATATGTCTACAGATGCTTTTGTTTCCTCCATTAGAATGTAAGTTCCTTGAAAGCAGGGAATATTTAATTAATGTAATTTGTCCTCTGCCCTGCTCCAACACATTGCCTGGAATATAGTAGATTCTTAAAACAAATGCTTGTTGATTAATTGATTATAAAATAGTTTGAGACCTGGAAGTGCTATCCTCACTTTTAAATGAGCATTTCCCTCGATATTCTACATTGTTTTTTCTTTCAAATTGCTCTCTGCAGTAGCACTTTCATACTTTGAGGGCTCTGGTACATAATTAAGAACTGCTTATTGACTGACTAAATCTATAAATTAATTTTGGTAGTATTGTCATTTTTATTATATTAATGCTATTGACATGTCAGCCAGTGTTCTGTCCATTGTACCATCTTGCCTCCCATTTGAGCCAATTTCTATGGAATTGGAAGACTGGGGATGGTGAAGCTTTAGCTTTAGACTCCTTGGAGATGTTGTTCATTTGTTGACTATTCATTCTCTGGTCAAGAAGAGATGGCAGTAGGGAGAGTGTGTAAATTGCTCAGTCTGGTCTTCTAGATGTTAATCAGTGTAACAATCAAGAAAATACATTTTCAAGGGAAAATTCTAATTTGGCATAAACATATTTGAGAAATGCTAGGTATCTTTCCATAACAACTAGTGTTGATGAAGAGATGAGGGTTTTGACTCATTAAGGATTTTTTGAAAATCTATGTATTGTGAAATATAGGGCTCCTAAACTGATGCTAAGTGGGTATGAATGAAATGTTCAGGATGATTGGCACAGATAAATGAGATCTCTCAAGTTTCATTGTGATCTTAAAATCACATAAATAAATATTTAATTTAATAATCAAGTGACATAAATATGAATTTATAAAAATCAATTTAAACAAAGCTAAGGAACAGCACTCGTAATATTTTATGATGCTTGGCAATTAACTGAAGATATCTTATAATCTGAATAGAGGCTAATAATTTGATTTAATTAAAATCTTTCCTCATATATTATTAGGCAGCTTGATCCTAGTGGGAAGATTTAATTTAGGTTGGGGAAGGAAATGGGAATTACATGGAAAAAGGCTTCTGAGTATCCTGCCCTCTCTCTCATTTCAAGACAGTAAAAGCTTCCTGCATGTTCTGTTCTGGGCACTGACTTATTAGTTTTAAAGCAAGGGTTATAAGTATCGATAGGCCATCACCAATTGTGCTAGCATGGAAATAAAATTAGATCACCATTTAGTTAAATTAATAGAAGTTACAGAGTACTCTCTAGGACATTTTCTTTGCCACATAAAAGATTCAGTCTCCCTGACAGTGTGGAGACAGTCTCTGCTCAGTTGGGAATCAAGAAGAAATTTAATTCAACAAATATTTATTTTTTATTTTTATTTGAAGTGTTTAAGCAAAATAGATGAACATCGAACACTAATTAAACTTGCTTTTGATTGCAATTGAATCTACATTTAAATGAACTTCAATGCATAGAGTATTTTAAAATATTTTTAGTCCTTTCCTCTCATTTTCTTCAGTATTCTTTTCCCATTCATTCTCATTCACTTTCCCCCATATATGTAGTTACAGTCAGCATGCATTCCATTCTTTTTGCTTTACTTTTTTGCTTTGCATTATTTCATGTAGTCTATCAAGGCTTCTTCGTATGCCTCAAACTTAGTGGTCAGGTCAGTATTACAGTATTCCATTTTATCAAGGTGTTGTTAGTTATATACAACTCTGAACACATTTGTGGTTTTCTTGGCAAAGATGCTGGAGTGATTTGCCATTTCCTTTTCCAGTTCATTTTCCAGATGAGGAAACTGAGGCAAACAGGGTTCAGTGACTTGTCCAGGGTTACACAAGTACTAAGTGTCCAAGGCTGGATCTGAACTCACAAAGATGTCTCTCTGATTCCAAGCCCAGTACTCTATCTACTGCACCACCTAGCTGCCTATTTGGTATCAATGCCCATTATTATATCAATATACCACAGTTTATTGAACTATTTCCCTACTGTCAGATATTCAGGTTGTTTCTAACATATTCTGGGGTAATGATGTCCTGATTACTAAACACTTGCTATATCTAACTGGTGCCAGTTCTTGGGTGAGGCCTTTTGACCTAGTCCAGATTTTACAGAACAAATCCTTTTATTAAGGGGGTTTGTTCTGCAAAGTTTGGATTCAGTCAAAGGGCCACCCTTGAGAATCTAGAGGATCACATTTAGGGCCTCAAGGCCACAGTTTCTGCACCTCTGGCCCTAGAGTCATATCCAGGGTGGAGGACTGAATGCTTCATTTTTTATGGTTTATTTCTTTATCCGTCAAATCCCACCAGCAGTCACAGGGACAGCACCACTCCTGCTTCTCAGTTTCAGCCAGTAGTGATTGAGTAATCAGCTTGAGAGTTCAAGGGAAGGGCTAGATAAACTAGTTTTTTTTGTAATGAAGTGAACTGCTTGGGAAATGCTTCTGCCTAGGGGATACTGTAAGATGTTTTTAATAAAAAGATTGATTATCTAAAAAAATTTGGATCCTCTGAGTGTTCCATTGTACCATGTAGAGAACCCCTATTGGGAAGGATTTCAAGCTGGAAAGGGATACAAGAGATCATTTACTCCAAATGCCTTATTTTTCCAGATAAAGAAAGTGAATATTAGGGAGATGAAATGATTTCTGTCATTGTATCCACCAGAGCCTAGAGCAATCAATCAGCAAACATTTACTAAGTGCCTACTGTGTGCCAGAGAACAGGTTAAGCACTGTGGTTGGCATATATTAGTATGGATATTGGCATATATTAATAAAGGATTACTGACTGATTTTTAAAAATTGATTAGAGTAACATCTGGGATTCAAGTCTGAATTCTGACCCCATATACACCATATTGCCAATGGCACCCAGGTCCTCACAAGTTTTAGGGACTTTGGTGGCAGGTGAGTTACTTTTTGCAAAATAGAATTGAAATGTCACGTGATATGTCATAGTAATTTCCAAAACCCATCTTACTTGGTAAAATTTCTTTTCCACCTCTAAAGAGGTTGGTTGAACAGTATGGACCTGAGGATGATGGTTGTGATTTTTGGAGCCAGAGAAATTTCATCACTTATTCCCTTTGTGACTTTGGGTACCTTCTGGGCTTTGGTTTCCTTATCCACAAATGAGGGGGCATACTAAATGATCTCTATGCACTTTCTGCTTTAACTGTATCATTGTATATAGCCCTGGGTGTAGAGATGACTCTACTTGCCAGTAAGGATATTGATATGTCTCAATAGTCTCTCCAGAGTTAAAGCCTGGCCACAGGGTACCATTGGCATCAGAGCAAGGACCCTGGATTGTTGCAAAAGATACTTTTGCAGAATGTGAGATCAATAGGAGTCCTTCCATGGGAAACAGATCCATAAGGAGTGTGTTTTTCAAGAAGGAAGCTGGACAGTGCTTTTTCCCCTTGTAAATAAACCTTGGTATGGAATAAAATGCCATAGTTTATTCCTGGATTTAGCCATTACAATTTGTTTATCCCCTTTGTTAAAGCTGCTTTCAGGCTTTAAATAGAAAAACATCTTCTGTGTTGGGAGAAGCATAGGAGGTAATGATTGCATTTTATTGTCCTTTGTTTGCACAGGTCTGAAAATAATTATGATGATACATTTTGGGCAAATGGTAGAAGGTGCACCAACATCTGTACTTGCTTGAAAGACATATCTCTTTTCATGGCTTTTTCCCCCTAGCTCATGACTATGATTCATATATTTTGGCTCCAGGGAAGCTGTCTTTGTCAGTCAGTAGTCCAAATTTCCCATGTGTGATAAATAGCAACACTCATTTGCTCAGCTACTGATTTCCAGGAATTGTTGTTTGGACTTGATATCATTATCAATGGTACCCTGAATTTATGTTATGCTTCCTTTTCTTCAAGAAGCTTACCTTTTAGATTCTGTGTATGATTTCATAGAACATCAGAGTAGGAATGGACCTTGGAGGCCACTGAGTCCAATCTCTACATGAACAAAGATTCCTTCTACAACATCCAAATGTCTGTCAGATGTCATCAAGCCACCACTTGAATACTCCCAGTAAAGGGGAGCCCATTAACAAGTGAGACAGTCCTATTTACTTTTGTTCATATTCAGTCATTTTTCAGTCATGTCTGACACTTTGTGGCCCCTTTTGGAGTTTCTTTGGCAAAGATATTGGAGTGGTTTGCAATTTCCTTCTCTAGATCATTTTACAAATGAGCAAACAGAGGCAAAAGGATTAAATGACTTGCTCAGGGTTACACAGCTAGTAAGTATGTGTGGTCAAATTTGAACTCGAATCCTCCTGACTCCAGTGTACCAACTAGCTCTTGGACAGCTCTAATTGTTAGTAAGCTTTTTCTTCCCCCTAAGCCAAAATTGGTCTATTTACAACTACTTTGATTTGCTAGTTTGACCCTTGGTCACCAAATAGAACAAGTGTCATCCCCTCATCATATGACAACCTGTGAATAACTTGAATTCACCAACTGTGATCCTCCAAGGGTTTCTCTTTTACAAGTCATCCTTTTTTAGTTTCTCCAACTGTTATGGCACACTAGCCTTCATGATCCTTCTTAGGACATACTTTTCTTTATCGATGTCCTTCTCAAAATATAGTTAGGACCCAGAGCTAATCCCAGTTCTGCAGATGTGAATCTGACTGGGCAATCCATATCCTTTGGGCTTTCTCTTATTTTCTTTCCATGAACCCCACTTCTTGGTCCTCTGTTTTACTCATAGAGTTCACTGTCCACAGGTGATTCTACGTCCTACCCTTCTTTGACATTTTTGTCTCTATGTTTGTCATTTTCACCTTCTGTTTCAGAAAAAAGAGGTATGCCTAATCAGTAGTGCTAAATCAGGGAGTGGTAAAACGAAAAGAGCCTTGGTTCTGGAGTGAAGTCTGTGGGTTCTAATCCCACCTATGATACTTACTCTCTACGTGATATTGAGTGAATCAATTAACTTCTGTGGGTCTCAGCTTCCTGATCTGTAAGGTAAAGGGGAGGGTGTGACCTATATAACCTTTTACTATGATTTTTCTAAGGACATTTGAGCCCTTGCTCCTTGCTAACTCCACAAGAGTCTTCAGCATCTTCAATATCTCTTTCCACTGGCGGTTTTTGTTATATTTTTAAGCATTTCAAGGTCTCTTTATCTTTAAAAAAATCTTTACTTGAACCCCATGGGCACTTCCATCTATTGTCCTAGTTTTCTCCTTTAGAAAGAAGTATCAGAACTGAAAAGAAACATTGAGTCAAGTCAACAAATTATTTGTTAAGTAGTGCTCTGTGCTAGGCATCATAATAATCACTGAGAATATAAATATAAGCAGAGAGACAATTCTTGCCCTCCAGGAGCTTACGTTCTAATGGATGAAGACAACAAATGAAAGGAACCAGCCTATTCTAGCGAAAGACCAGAGGGGTGGAGGAGGATACTTTCAATGTGAGCTTCCAGGGTCAAAAAGTTTCTATGGCATTGTGGAGAAAGTCCACAGAGTTAGGATACAATGTTGAAAAGAATGAAATCAAAGATATAATCTAATTTAGCCCTTTAAAATTACAAAAGTGCAGCTGAAGACCAGAAAGGTTGCTACATGTTAACAGGGTCCAGAATTAGCAGTCAGATTCTCGATTTATACCTTTTAGCATTGCCTGATATCTCTTAAGATAAAGAGAAATCATTGAATTCTGGGAACTGTTTAATTTTGGCTTGGAGAATGAGGCTGGAGGGAAGCATGTTCCCTGGTTTACCACGTCTGCTCTTCCCGCATTATACATGTCCCATGCCGAATTTTGCTGCCAATGATTAGAGTTTTCCCGTAAACCCAATAGAGAGCACTTGGGTTATTAATGCAGTGGCTTATCTTTGGAAAACCTGACAGCATCCTCTCCATAATCTAAGGCTGCTGTCGAGTGCTCCAGTGAGGGTATGGTGGGAACCAAATATATCTCCAATCCATTAACTGCCTGCATTCATTATTATTTTCAAATTGTTTTTTCTTTCAAAATGCTTGAAGGTCATTCAGAATTTGTCAACCCTCTAAAATGTTCATGTCTTACCTTGCTCCTTGAGGTAGCCATCTGTGAATCTCCACAATTGCTCCATTTTCACTCTGTTGTTTCTGCCTTATTTTTATTTGCTTATTTTTCTAATGGTTACTTGGAATTATTTTTCATCTCAACTTAATTTGCACTGTCCCCAGCATTGTAGGATGGCAGGTGTACTTAGTTCTGAAGTGGGTTATTGTCTTAATTCATCAACCATGTAGCCAATTAATTAGCCTAAATTCTTGAACACCTGTCAAGTCTTGCTGAGTTGGCTGTTTCTCCTCTCTCTGTCCTTTATTTCTTACTTTATCTTTCTGACTAGTTCTTGGTATAGACTCAGCTATGGGTGATAGAATTTTGAATGAGGTTACAGATTAAAAAAGAAAGTTGAAGTCAAAGTATCCAAAGTCTTTGTATGTTAGGAAATATTACATTGAACTTAACTTGTAAACATTTGTAAAATGCCTACTATGTCAAAGGCATCTTACTGTATTCTGGGAATTAAGAAATGAGAAGCACAGTCCCTGCCCTCAAGAAGCTTGTAGTCATAGAGAAGGATAAGTCTGTATACATAATATCTTACATTTATATAGCATCTTAGGCTTATGACATACTTTAAAAATTCAATACGGTTCTCTCTCTCCATAATATTCCACACACAATTCTAGAACACTTACAATTTCAGGTTCCTAGTGCTATTTGGGTTAGTATTTATATAAATGCCCAAATCTAAGCCACCACTGTATCTCTATGTCAGACCATACCAGAAGACACACCAATTCAAAGCTAAAAAGGCACCTTTTATCAGTTGATAGATATGTCCTGTTTTTCAAGCTATATTCCACTTCTCTTGCTTTTAAATTCTTCCCTTCCCTCCTCACAGAGCCAAACCTTGAAACAAACTAAGAAACAAATTTAATGAGACAAATTTATAAAGATCATCAGTTTAAGGATGGAATACATCTTAGAGGGCCAGCTAGTCCAATATTCTCAATTTATGGATAAAGAAAATGAGGTATGGTGAAAAGAGTTTACAGTAAAGCTTGGACCCAGCTCCTCTGACTCCAAATTCAGCACTATTTTCACTACATCCAATTAAAGGCATTGAATCAGGTAATAAGGGTTGTTGATACCTATACCCAGATAGCCTTCACTTCCCTGTGATCTCAAGGGAGACTTGGGTCAACTTGTTTAATTCCTTTGCATTCCAGCAGAGCATGAGGAAACACATCTAGTTTTGACTTACATGCTTGATGCTGTGATGTGAAGTCTGATACTGTACTATCTAATTGTTCACCCTTTAATTTCAGGCCAGTGGGAGCCTTGGGCTAGGCAAATTAAAACCCCTGCCCATGGTCCCCAATAACTATCAGAATCTCCAAAGGATATCAGAATTGAGGAATGTCATGTTATGTCTTTGCATTCTCTTTTTCTCTCCATCTGGTCACTGCTCTAATACTCCAGTTTCCCTACTTCCTTTGACCATAAAGCCACCATGCTTCTATTGCTGGCACTAGCCTACCACTGCTAGACTCTGGGCTCCATACCATCAGCATGGTCTAGACATGGATGCTATCATTTCCCTTCTTTGTTTGAATCAACTACAGCTTCAGTCTCTTTTCTCAGAGTGCTTTTGAAACTTCCTGAGCTCAAGTCTTCTCAACCCATCAGAATCTGTGCTGGGTGATCTCATCAGGCTGCAAGATCAAGTACAACCTTCTGGGAAATGGGACACAGAGCTTTGTCTGCTGATCAAGGCTCTCTGGGCCTCAAGAATTTTGGGAAACCCAAGTGACAATCATTCACCTCTATACATACATCAACTCACCTGATCCTTACAGTAATCCTGCGAGACAAATTTTATAGACATCATTATTCTCATTTTCCAAATGAAAAGGAGGCTCAGAGAGTTGATAGGTTTTGCCCATGCTCACACAGCTAATAAGTATCAGAGTCAGGATTCAAATTCATGTCCCTTCTGCTTCCAAATTCAGCATTATTTCTATGCTGCCCTATTGCCTCTGAAACCACAAAGTATCATACAAGGTAGACCAAGGGTGGGGAACCTGCGATCTTAAGGCCACATGTGGCCTTCTAGGTCCTCAAGTGCAGCACTATACAAATGGGAGTCAATCAAAGGGCTGCGCTTGAGGACCTATAGATCACATATGGCTTTGAGGCTGCAGCCTCCCACCCCTGGGGTAGATTAATCAAGGGCAAAAAAGAATGCAGACAAAACAATGCAAGAAAGTTGGAGAAAACTCGTACTAAAGACTAGAACTTTCAATTGATGGAATCAAGTAAAGCTTCAATGAAAATGTGGCATCTGAGCTGGACTTTGAAGCAAGGGAATTTCAAGAGACAGAACTATGGAAAGACTATATCCTAGATATGTAGGATGGCCTATATGAAAAGAACATATGTAAGTGGGTGCAAGATGAGTCTGGGGAAGAGTAGTTTGGTCTGGTTGTTATGCAAAGGACCTGAAGGGGAGTGTAATGGTGGAAGGAGGAACCTCTTTCCAATAACCAGGCTGGATGATTTCCTAAGGAATGGGGATATTTGGTGTCATGTCATTAGAAGGCTGGATTTTGTGAGGGATCATAGATTAATACCGGAAGGGGCTTTAGAAGAAATCCGGTCCAACTTACTCATGATACAGATGAACAAACTGTGACCCAGAGGGCTGAAATGACTTGTTCAAGGTCATAAAGAAGAAAAGTAGAGGAAAAAGGATTTGAACCCACTTCTGTTGACTCCAAAGTCAATGCTCTTTCCATCTTATCATGCTACCTCTGCACAGAATACACAGTTTAGCAAGTCTATCTAGCACTTAGCACAATGCCTGGCACACAGAAAGCACTGAAATATCTATTGCTTGCTTGATCTAACTATAGAGAAATGGGAAACTCCTTAAATACTCACTGAAAGAGGGCTATATGATAGCACAATTTCCTTCCTTCCTTCCTTCCTTCCTTCCTTCCTTCCTTCCTTCCTTCCTTCC
>CM053597.1:26267633-26287827 GCA_028646575.1 Pseudocheirus occidentalis | reverse complement strand
AGGTACAGGGTAGAGAACAAAACAAGGGGAGGGGGTGCAGGATAGGAAGGAGGGACATACAATTAGCCTCTCACAATTTTCCCACCATGGAGATGTCCTGTGTAATTACACAGGTACAGCCTGTATTGAATTGCTGCTCCTCCCAGTGGGAGTGGGTGACAGGGGAGGAACTGCAAGAATCTAGTATTTAAAGCTATACAATCAAATGCAACTGGGAAATAATACATTATTTCCCTGCCCTGCTAGAAAGCTAGAGGGGTGTTAGAGGAGGGCATAAAAGGGAACAGATTGTGGGAGGGGCCTTACAGTGGGATCAATATTCTGGCCTGGGGGGTAGGGGCAGAAAGGGGGGAAAATCTGTAACTCAAAACCTTGTGGAAATGAATGATGTAACCAAGAAAATAAATTCAAATTTAAAAAATAAAAGAAAAAAAAAGAAAGAAAGAGTGTCACAGATTCAACCTGAAAAGCAACAAGAGACCAGTCCCTGAGGGCAATGCCTTCAAGACATCTCCTCCCCCTACTTCCATTCCTCCTTCCCTCTCCTCCTACTTTCTTTTCCATCCATTCTGGCGCTTTCCACTTTCTGACACTCAGAACAAGCAAAAAAAAGCTTTCACTCTCTTTCTTTTCTTCTCTTAGCTTGTAACTAGCTGTCAGAGCTGGGTAAGCCGCAACTTAGAAGTGATATTAATTTTCACAAATCCTTTTTTTAACAGACTAGCCCCTTCCCCACCTCCATTGTTGTGATAAATCAGTCAGCTAACAAATTTATTTTTGAAGCCTCTACATACTTGACATGGAATAAAGGTTCCGCTTGTACTGTGTGGCTCCTGGGGAAAGAATTAAAGGCAAAGGAGAGAAACTGCCCAGGAGGAAATTTAGGCTTAATAGAAGAGGAGAAAACCCAATTCCCTGTCAATTGTAGTTATTCCAAAAAGTGAATGGATCATCTCTGAAGGTAGGGGATTTCCCCTTACTGGACTTGAAGAAGAGCCTTCAGGGGCGGCTAGGTGGCGCAATGAATAGAGCACCGGCCCTGGAATCTGGAGGACCTGAGTTGAAATCCAACTTCAGATACTTAACACTTAGTAGCCCTGGGACATCGGGCAAGTCACTTAATCCCAACTGCCCTGCCATCCCCCCACCGAAAAGAACAATTAAAAGAGGAGCATTGATAATCAGTTATTGAATGTATTGGAGAAGGGAAAATTGTCCAGATATGGCTTAGACTAGATGGTCACTGAGGCTCCTTCTGACTCTGACATTCTGAGATCCTGTAACCATGAGCAATCAAAGTTCAGCTGATGCTATGAGATGAATCAGTTGGAACGTCCCATCTGCAGCACAGACCATATTGGAAAACACTACATTTTCCTGAAACATAACACCAGTGTGATGCCGTTTGTTGTCAAGAAAGTGCTGACCCACCTTTAACCCATGTCTATATACATTATGTGGCTCCTCCTTTCAAAGGAGAATTGGTGATGAGACCAGGTGAAAAGAAAGAAGAAAGCCTGACCAGACACAAAGAAGGAAGTGAAGGTTGCATTTAAAAGGGAATATTTTTTAAATGTACTGAATGTGTGTGTGTATGTATATGTGTCAGTTTCCTAGGTTACAGGTAATGGGCAAAGACGAGAGGAGATAATATTTGAAACTCAAATATTAAGAAAGAGAGAGTGAGCAATGGGTGGAAAAAGAGGGAAATAATTAGGCCATTAGCAAAGTGAACAGGGTAAATGAGGAAATTATCCTGAGCATTGAATATGAAATTAAACACTCCACCTGAAGCCAGAGAATGCCAGGCAAAAGGATTTTGTTTTTCCATGAATAATATCAATATTTTACTTCCACCTTAAGTCTCACTTTGCCAATATAGACCTGGCCAGAAAAGGGGGGGAAATGGGGCCAATTTATTAGAACATGGAACAGTCCTTCAATTACCATGATGGAAACTCTAGCCAGGTGTAGCATAATAGAAAAGCAATAAGGGATATGCTGGAGAAAGGAGTCCAGAAATCCTACAGAGATGAGGTCAAGGAGCCTTTTCTCCATGGTTTTTAATGATGCCTCGAGACCAGCTGTCAAACTACAGCTTAAGAAGCCTGATAATCTGCCATGGCAACGTGCTGGGGACAGGAGAATTGGAGGAGCAGTAAGTTGCCAGCCTTCCACTGTCCAAATGACTCCTTAGCTCAGCAGAGATCGACAGACTATTCTGTGGTGACTTGTCCCAATTTTCTCAAAGTAGGTTTGAAAGAATCTCATTAGTCTGAAAATCACTCAACTTAATGCCTCCAGTCAGGCAAATTTCCCCACAATGAGATCTATTTCTAGATTAGGACATAGGTTCAACAAATCAATAAGCATTTAAGTGCCTACTATGTGCTAGGTATGTAAATGCCAAACAGAAGAATTTCTATTTGGTGTTGGAGGCAATAGGGAGCCCCTGAAGTTTCAGGAGATGGGTAACATGGTCAGACTTGCACTATGGGGAAATTGCTTAGGATCACTAGAATTTAGGGTCACAGATTTAAAGCTTTGAGGGATCTTTGTGGGAGCTCTAGTCTTAACTCATTTTATAAAGGAGAAAAATGATACAAAGAGAGGTGGGAGTGACTGTCCGAGGTCATGCAATAAGGCAGCCAGGTAGAGCAGTGAATAAGACATTGACCCTATTTTTAGGCACATTTGAGTTGAAATTCACCAGAGCTCAGACACTAATAAGCTATGTGACTTTGGCCAAGTCATTCAGTCTTTGTCTGCCTTGCCTATAAAATGGGAATAACAATAATATCTTCTCAGGATTATTATGAAGACAAAAAGGGTATTTGTAAACTTTAAAGTACTACATAAATGGTATTTATTATGATTATTATATGAAACTGAAATTTGAACCCAATCTCAGTCAAGCTATAAAAGGTGTAGCTAGCAAATCAGCTACCCTGCATCAGATGGTGTTATACTCTAATGTAGTAAATAAACTCTAGGAGTCAAAGATCAGCATGCTTGCAAGGAGATTTAAAACCTGGAGACGGTCAGGGAAGGTTCTGTGCTCACATTTTCAACAGAACAATTCCCCCTACTGTCCATCCTAATGCACAATAGCAGTTTGCATTTCCAGAAATAGATCCTGTACTGATCTTTTTTCAGTTTCTGGAATTGAATTTGAACTTCCAAGAGACTTGGCTTGGCTTTTCTTTTCCAGCCTCTCATCAGGGATTGAATTTCAGACCCACAGTATTTTCAACACTTCTCAAAGAAAGCCATCCATATACAATGAAAAACAGAGGGTGGTGACAGAGAAACAAACAGTGTTTTACTCCTGGTTAAGCAAAAAGATTCAACAGGGGGTGTGGGTTGGTGGGGGGGAGAGGTACCCTTCGATTCAAGGTCATTGAGAAGTAAATGTATTTAATTCTATTACATAAGATGTTGACTGATGGTAAAAGATTCCTGAATGTTTTGTGCAGTGGAGGGAGAGGGAAAACAGAAGGCAAGAGGAAGGACTGTGGGCTTTATTTTTCTTTCCCTTCCACCACAAACATCAAGTCTTAATAATGTGCATCACATGATTCAGTGGAAGAAGAAATGGTACCTGATAGAATCAAAAGGTAGAATTTAGTTGTAACCTAGGTAACTGTCTCCCAGTTATATTTTGTATGCTTACCTTTCAGATACTTCTTCCAAGCCCACCCTCAATTTTTCTTCTGTCCTCTTTCCAAATGCCAAAATTGTTTTTAATCAGGATTTTTTTAGTTCTACAAAAACATGGAAGGAAGTCTTTGAGGAGCACTGGGATGTGAAGAAAAAACGTACTGCTAAATTTAGGGTATAAAATGTTTGAGGTCTAACTCTGCCATTTCTAACTTGTGTGACCCTGGGCAAGGCACTTCTCTTTTAAAGACCTCACCTTTTTTCTCTGGAAAAGTGTGGAGTTGGGTTTGATGACCTTTAAGGTCACCTCCACCACTGGATCTGTGATTCCATGATTCTGACCCATTTGATCCATAACAACAAAGGTTCATCTGGAGAGAGTAATTTTTTTTTTCATTTTCACAAACACTGAATTTAAAGATAAATTCTGGAGATCCTTCGGTAAGGGAAATTCGATAACGCATGGGGTTTCCCAGGACTTTAAGACTGACAAGACTTTAACTATCAACTAGTACAACTCTTCCAATTTCAGAGGCTGGGAAACTGAGGGACAGAAAGGAGAAATGAGCTACCTGTCCATGATCAGAAAGCTAATAAACTGAGATTTGAACCCAAACCTAACTCTTTTCCTACTACACCACACTGACTTAATGGAGCCCAACAAAATACTATCCTTTTGACTACAGCCATACAGTAGCAGAGCTGGGCTTTGAACCAACACTTCTGATCCCAAATTGCATGTTTCCTCCCCTCCATTTCACCTTACTGACTATCATAACAGGCGGTGGCACGGACTACAGTTTTTCAAAAATTGCACAGCAGTGGCCTCTTCTCATCCTCTTCTTATACTATTAGAGCTTAAAACTGTGCTTATACTACTATGTGCTAGGTACATAAAGTTTATACTTAAAACTTATACTATTAGAGCACAAAACTTTTGGAATACTGACCCTCAGTTTGTTGCTCTTCAGTCATTTCAGTCATGTCTGACTCTTTATGACTCCATGTTGAGTTTTCTTGCTAAAAATACTGGCGTGGTTTGCCATTTCCCTTCCCAGTTCATTTTACAGATGAGGAAATGATGCAAACAAGGAAGTCACTTGTCTGGGGTCACATAGGTAATATGGGTCTGAAGTGAGATTTGAACCCACAAAGACGAGTCTCCCTGGCTTCAGGTCCAGCACTCTATCCACTGCTCTACCTAGCTGGCCCATTGATTCACAAAGAGATCGAAACAAAGAGAACAGAGATATAGATGAAGATATAGATTAAATATAGATATAGTTGTGGATATGGACACATGGATAGAGATAGATATGAAGATAGCTGCAGGTATATATAGCTACCGATGTGGATATAGATATGGATGTGTATATGTATATGTGTATAGATAAAGAGACAGTGTTCTATATAGATGTATAAGTAGAAAGAACTCTGTCTATAAGTAGATAGAGATATCTAATTGCATGCAAAAACCTCCCCACTCCCCAAAAGGACATACTTCATCCACTTGTTCTTTCCTATGTGGATGGTTAGGTCAAACTCTTTCAAGTAGTCAAGGATCTCTTCCAAGAAGTTTTCGATGTTCCAGGGCTTAAATTTAGCCATCACAGTATTATCCATGAACTAAAGCATCTGAAGGATCTCACCATCTCTAGGGAATCTCTTTGCAACTTAGACTCCTAGGTGAATCTCCTTCATGACAATAAAGAAAGCCTTTGGCAACCATACATGTCCTGTTTTATGCTTCACCTGATTAAAAAGTCATCAGAAAGGCTGTCTCTGTTGTATATACGAAAGAATCTTGAATGATTTTGATGAATGGGTGGAATATACCTTGCTGTCTTTGAATCCTGAATAATTTTAACATGGATGGGGGCATCTTCTTGGAAAGAGAACTTTAGAGTGGCACTTTCCTCTACGAAATAAGACAGTATATGTAAAGTGCTTTGCAACCCTTAAAGTACTATATAAATATTAGTTGTTATTATTATTATTATTATTATTAGAGATAGGGACTAGATCTATGATTACGTTGGTATAGGGAACTTCCAAGTGAGGAATCTCCCTCAACTAATGCAAGTCAGTACCTTTTCTGAAATTTCTAGTCTTTGAGATTTGTCTAAAGGACTGAGAGGTTAAGTTACTTTTCCAAGGTCTCACAATCTGTATGTTTCAGAGACTGGACTTGAACCCAGGCTTTGAGACCAACTGTTTATCACTTGGTCACATTGACTGTTATTTTTATTATCCAATCAATATTTGTCATCATCAGAGAAATGTATGACAAAAAAAAATTCAGGTAGGATGGTCATAGGACAAAAACAAGAGAAAAACAGTTGGTGTGTTTCATTTGTATCCTCAAGGTCCCAGGAGGATATGAAGAAGGCCCAGAGCATGTTGCCTTGACTCTTCTGTGACAGACTTATGGAAGAGCATTGACGAGAGTTGCCCAAGATGAACAGGCATAGGGAGATTCCTGTCTGCTTCATTGGGGAAGTATCAACATTGATGTAATTGTAGATCAATTTAAGTATTTGGGGCATGATATGGAATTTGGGGGAGGATTGAGAAATATTTTTGTGTAAGTTTGGAAACTTGACTTGTATCCTCTTCCAGATGGAGAAGTGGGTGGACCTAGGTACTTTATAGCAAAATGAGTAGGAGTTGCCAACCTGCTAAAATGGACCTGCGTCTATTTTCTAACCCTTCTCCTCATTTTTGAAAATCCAAACTATAAATAACATCCTATGTGACTCTTGGCAAGTTATTTAGAATCACAGAATTTAGAATGAGAAGGGACCTTAGAGGCTATCTGCCCTCAAACCCCAAGTAATTGTACAAAAAAGGAAACTAAGGCACAAAGATGTGCCAGAGGTGAAATAACTTGCCAAAGGTCTCATAAGTAGCAATGGAAAGAGCCAGGATGTAAAGCCAAATCTTCTTATCCCAAATCCAGTGCTCTTTCAACTCTCCCATTTTACGTTTCCCCCACTATAAAATAAAAGGCTGAAACGAGTTGATCTTTAAGATGTTCACAGCTCTAAGTTCATGATCCAAAGGCGTTTCACTTGGCCAGTATGTTTCCCAGATTCTTTACATCACAGTATTAAAAGTCTTCACAAATTTTGACTACCAGACTCACTACTCCCAGTGAAATGTCAAGTCCTTAGGCTTATACTAAAAGGATTCCTGCTGCCAAGGGAAAGAGACCATCTTTCACAGATGCAAGAAGGTAAACGGGATATTTTCAATCTCCTAGAGATGATTCCTTATCTGTAATTCTTTCAGAGGCAGCTAGGGAGCACAGTGCATAGAGCCCTGGGCATGGTGTCTGGAAGACCAGAATTTAAATATTTACCTCAGATACTTATTAGCTGAATGTCCTTGGGCAAGTCACTTGGCTTCTGACTGCCTCAGTTTACTCAACTGTAAAATGGGGATAATAATAGCCCCCACCTCCCAAGGCTGCTGTGAGGATCCAATGAGATCAAATTTGTAAAGGGCTTCATACAGTTCCTTGCACATAGTTACTTAATAATTGCCTGCTCTCTCCCCACCCATCATATGAGAAAACAATCAACTGTCTTCAGCAGGTGCCTTTGTCTAAGCTTTTACTTGATTGTATCTGCAACTACTAGATGACCTCTGATGTCCTTCCCAGCACCAGATTTGGCGGCCAATGATCTTTTGTCTGATTCTAAGAAACCCATTCTCTGAGCCTGTTATTAAATTCTTGTTCACTGATTGACTATTAAATATGTCAGCTTATAAGAAAATTTGGTCTTGACCATGCTATGATTGTTGTTTTTTCAAGATGCTTTAGCTTTGAAGCATCAGGGGTTGGCATTCAGCTCTACTGATAACATCATCATCACATGTCCCTCAGGTAGCTTGATTAGGATGGGCTGTGGTGACAGCTCACAGGATCTTATTTGACTCCAGACTCACAGACAAGAGTCCTGCCAAAGGCCACTGCTGTCATATTGGCAGCCCAAATGTTGACAAAGCCATGGAAATGAGATGGCAGCTGGAAGTGCTCAGAGGTGACTCTCTAAATGATAAATGACCTAGTTACAGGACTTCATTACAATACCTGAAACAGGCACCTTTGGGCACTTGTGATTTCATGTTAGAGAAAGATAGTATGGTTGAAAGGAAAACAACTAACGTGTGTCCCATGAGGCATCTTGGTTTTCTTCAGGGTACTTTCAGGATGGGAGGGAAAATTATAATTTCTCTTCATCTCACAAGTCCAAGGCAAAATGTCTGCAAATAATTTCTGTAGCTGACAGGGCACAAAAGAAACTAATAATAATGTTGAATTGAAGGGTTAAATACTTCCTGGAAAAGACCGGAAACTATGTGTTAGTAATGCTTTAGCACTTACTCAAACTCATCTCTCCATGTGATTCACAATACTTTTTAGGTTGTGAAGAACAACTCCATGCAACCTGCTGTAATGTTAATGGGATAGAAGATCTTCCCACCCATTAGTAGGCCTCATGTGGAGGCCATTAAGAGGAGCTTGCTTAGGGGAGACTTGGTTGTAGAAAGGCTTTCACACCTTTTGTTAATTGCTAATTAGGCACTGAGTCACTAGGATTGTGGTGCCCTGTGGCTCCAAAAGGTTTTGTGTGTGTATACATATATGCATGCATACATGCATACACATATATATGCATATATACATATATACACATGCATGCATGTGTGTATACACACACACAAGCTCTGAGGTTAGCACTTTTCTTTGAGGCTCACTCATTGGAAGAATGTTGAACAGATGAGACTCTAGGTAGCCATTAAGGAGCCCCAACCAGTTTGAAAAACCAAAATGTTGGTGTGTCTCTCTCTGGTAATTATGTATGTATTGCCTTGGTCAGAGAGTGTGATCTGTCTTTTGATCTGCACTAATTTCTCAGACAGAAGCCCTGTCTTTTAGTCTTTCTTTCTCTGCTTATATTTTCTCTATTTTCTTTCTTTGGATTTTCTCTGAAGTTCAGAGTGCTGATTTTCCCCCTGAATTAATGAATGTAATTTTAAAAAATTATTGACCCCTTGAACATCTATCTTTCCTAGTAAAGCAGATCTTAAGAACCTATGCTAGCAGTGATCCTGGGTATGCCAGTGTGGTTGCCACTACATGCGCCCACTTCATATCTGCCATTCTTGCCTATTTTCCAGGAAGAAGGAAGTACTAAAAAGATAGGGGCAGATTGTGAGATCCTACCGTCCATCAAATTCTATTAGCCTTCATTCTGTGAATATTGTGCACAATGGCTAGAGCATTGGCCCTGGATTCAGGAAAAACTGAGTTCAAATTCAAACCCAGACACTATGTGACGCTGGGCAAGTCACTTAACCCTTTTGCCTCAGTTTCTTCATCTGTAAAATCATCTGGAGAAGGAAATGGCAAACCTCTCCAGTATCCTTGACAAGAAAACCCCAGATGGGGTCACAGAGCATCAGACATGACTGAAACAGCACAATAACAAAAATTTTATAAGAGCTGAGGCAAGAGAGGAGGGAGCGCTTACCCATGGTCAAGCACTCCGTTGGGGTCAAACTCTAAATGTGCAAAAAGGTAATATATGGGGATAATATATATATGTATGTATATATGTAAATGTATGTATATATGCATGCATATAAAATTCATGTGACGCTATTGTGATATTCACTTTATTGTGGTGGTCTGGCACAGAACCTACAATCTCTGGGTAAGACTGGGTAACACATCTTCAGCATCCAATTGGTTACTTCTGCTTCAGTATCTCAGGAATATACAGTATCATTTGGACATATGTATGCTTCTTCCAGATTACAACCCAGCTGTAACTTAGTAGATGATTTTTGAGAGGGACTGTGGCTGAAAAAAATACTAATTTCCCTGCAGTCAAGCTAGTAATGAGCATCGCTGTGAAGCCTTGTCTCAACAACTCTCTACGATAGTAGTATGAAGCTGACCCTCATTTCTCAAAGGTTTCCACAGACAAATGCAAGCTCTGAAATTCCTGTCAAGCTGGAAAATTTTCAAGAATGGGCCTTGTGAAGAACTATAGGCCTTGTACCAAATTCATTTGCAAGGCTCTGGTTAGCAATAACTTGTCTGATTACTGATGCATTGATCTTAAACTTAAGCCTTTAATTTAAGAGTTTTAAAGACATTTCTGACCTGGTATATATAGAAAAAGGATTCCATGTGTGAAATTTTTTAAGCTGGTATACCACCATTAAAGACAACAAAAAAAATATCCATCAGTCAGGGCTCATTGCTACCTTAGAACCCAGCTACATTGCTCAGAATGGAATTATAAAGTTATAAGGTAATGGGATTCTTTCCTGAGAATTTTTTTCAGGCTTTCAACTTTTCTAGTCGAAAATGAAAAAGTCATTATGAATTTATTTTAGAATTGTGACAAGATCTTTAAGCTAAAGTGTTTATAGATGCCTTTCTAGCCCTTGTTCTTAAAAAATAAAAAGGATTTGTAAAATTTATGATATGGAAAGATAGGAAGATTTGTGTATAAAAGTCTACAATGATCATTACATGTGAATTAGACAGTGGAATATTGTCAGATAAATTACTTGCCAAATAGTTCACACAAGTGTTTATTTAAATCTAAGGACAGAAGAAAGTAAAGTGAATGAGTTTATTAAGAAATGAGAAGAATTCCTTTCAGATAACTCATGATCTTGCCCATCTTCTCTATTTAAGATCCAAAGTCAGAGGTGGAAATAGAGCATTACAGTCACACCTTAGAGAGATTGTAGGTTCTGTGCCAGACCACCACAATAAAGTGAATATCGCAATAGAGTCACATGAATTTTTTAGTTTCCAGTGCATATACACCATACTGTGGTCTATTAAGTGTGCAATAGTATTGTTTTTCAAAAAGCATATACCTTAATTAAAAAATACTTTATTGCTAACCAGTATCTGGTCTTGCCTCAATGTTGATGGCTGTTGATTGCTCAGGGTTGCTGAGTAATGGTTGCTGAAGGGTGGGGTGACTATGACAATCTCTTAAAATAACAATGAAATTTTCCAAATAGGTGGACTCTTCCTTTCCTTCGAAAACTTAGAGACTATTGTAGGGTTGTTAACTGGCATAATTTCAATATTGTTGCTCGGGGAGCAAGAAGGTCCAAGGGAGAGGGAGAAAGAGAGGCAGCAAACTTAATTGATAAATGTGTGTATTCTGACTGCTCAGTTGACACACACATTTATCAATTAAGTTTTCTGCCTTATATGACAGTGGTTTGTGGTGCCCCAAAGCAATCACAATAGTAATATCAAAGATCACTGATCACAGATCACCATAACTAATATGATAATAATGAAAAAGTTTGAAATATTGTGAGAATTATTAAAATGTAAGAGGAATACAATTTTAGCACATACTATTGGAAAAATGGCACCAGTAGACTTCCTCAACTTGTAGGTTACCACAAATCTTCAATTTGTAAATATCTGAAAAGGACAATAATACATAATATAATATATTCATATAATATAATCGATAAAATATAATGTAGTAAAATACAGTATTCCTGTATTTATTTTCTGACCAGAATAACCAAATAAGCAATATACTTAGGACTAGATTTTGCAAAGATTCTTCCAAATTGTGAAGAACAGAGAACATGTGAGCTAGCAATACAGTATCAGAAATGTTGGGCAGAATTCCTTCCTGAAAGAATTCAAGTCCTTTGCAATGCAAAGCCTCCACCTCCTCTACTTCTTACCTGTAATATGCCCACAAACTCTGGAAACTACCCTATGAAGAGGTAGAGACACTTGTTTCAATATGAGCCAAATATTAATTTTCAAAAGTCTGTGGTGACCAAATTACATCACCAAAAGGAATAGAAATGATTTATGTGAATAGATCAGAAAGAGACTAACTATACAAAGTTCCAGATGGCAAAAACTATAGGCAGAGAGGTAAAGGGAGATAGTGAGTGAGGGGAGTTCCCAACATTTTTTTTCTCATTTACTTTTTTTACATTGAATCCTTTCTAAATACACTTGACATTTTACAGGTCACTAAGTCCAGATTATAATGTCTCCAGTTTCTTCCATTCCAGTTTTTTGTCTATTGCTCATAAACTGGCAAAAAAAAGCTAATATTAGATATAGTGGCTGGTAGCTCCAAATGTATTAAAAATTAAAACATTTAAAATCAAATTCATTTAGTAAATTGGGAATTACTAAGCAAGCTACCCCCTTTAAATTAAATATATAAAACATGATCATTTTGTGAGCAAACCAAATTATACATAGTACATATTTAATATGCCCAAAACTTACTGACCTAAGGTCTGTAAAGTCAATTTTATTCAAGAAACATCTGTTGAGTACCACTGTGTGCAGAATCCTATACACAGCATTGTATACACAGACATACAGGAGAGGAGAGAATGTTGCAGTTCTTTCCTATGTAATGTATTATCTTCCTGTATCAGAATGTAAGTTCTGTGTATATGGGGGACTGCCCTTCTCCTTGGATATATTTGTGTTCCTAGTACTTAATACAGCACTTGGCACATAGTAACTGCTTAGTAGACATTTTTCATTCATTCATTAATTCATTGCCTAATGAATGCATAGAATTTCAAGAGGCAGAGATAGAGAGGAAGAAGATTCTAGGCAGAGGATCCATCATGATGAATGGAACAAAATAGGTGAAGGTGCTAATAATGTAAGAAGGAATTGACCCAGACCCCTACTCCAACTGACATAACTAACAGGCTTCTCTATGTTTTTGTCAGGTGAGATGGCAATTTCTTTGACTGAATTGTGGAGTCAATAATCAAAGTATGGGTTGGGTGTAGGCGATTCATAGACACCTCTATTTCATCAAATGGTCAGTGGGAGTATAGGTGAGCTGGGACCACAGGAATTGCATGTGTATCAAGAGAGGGAGATGATAACAGTAGAATTCTCCAATAGACTCCTTACTCATACCAGGATGCCTTACAGAAGAGAGGAGATGCAGATTCCATGCCTTCCTCCTCCCCCTCCCCATGTTATCACCCAGAGACTGACCAAGTAATAAACAGTTCAGTTTACCAAAATTCAAGTACAGTTTTAGGACTCTCCAAGGTCCTGACCCTCGAAACCTAACAGAGAACTATACATAGCACAAAAGGACATTATGAAGATTTCACAAAAGGAGAAAAAGACCTCTAACCGAACAGAAATTTTGAATTAACTCTTTACTGTGTGTGTTGTCTAAGCATAAACCTACTTCTTTCTGAACATATTTGTGGTTAATTCTTAGATTTGGAGAGGTCGTGGGAAATTAGGGAGGGCTATCGTGCTTAGGTCCTTCCTATACTTTCTCAGTAAACAACTGGTATAAAAAAGAATTTAAATTAATTGGCTTATTGATATTGGGGAGATTTGAACTGGTTAAATGATATTAGGGAACACACTGGATGGGAGCTTGTGAGCAATAATATGAGAAATCAACTTCCATTTCTTAAGTTGTCCCCAGAACTTTGAGAAGATAAGTAATATCCACTCTCTGGTGATCCAAATTACTAGTATAAGTTCAAATTGAGAAATCAGGAGCTATATTGGGACTGACTTTGGGGACAATTAGTGTTGGGTTGGGGTTTGGTTTTGTTTTGCTGTATTAGGGAAAAGAGGATTAAAAAATCATAGGTCTCCTGCTCAAAATAGCTAGAACAATAAGAAATGATTGAGCGAAGGCAGAAATACTCAGCTCTCATTTTGCTTCTATTATTTCTGCCAAAAACAACAATCATCAGAATAGAAAGAACAAAACAAAGAAAATGCTTAACAGAGTTGAAATCCAAGGTGAGGAGGTAGAAAAAGGAATAACTGAAAATGTCTATTTCTCTAGCCATTGAAATCAATGGGAATAAAAAAAAAGAAATCAATGGGAATAACATATATGCATGAAAAATATTGTAAAACTTCACCCTCTTGTTGTAGTTGTTCAGTTGTGTCTGAGTCTCTATGACCCCATGGACCATAGCACATCGATACTGTCCATGAGTTTTTGTATCAGAGATATTTGAATAGTTTGCCATTTCCTTCTCCAGATGATTGAGGCAAACAAAAGTTAAGTGACTTGCCCAAAGTCACACAGATAAAAAGTGTTTAAGAGCAATTTGGAACTCAGATTTTCCTGACTTCAAGCCCAGTGCTCTATCCACTCATGAAATCTACTATCACACTGGTAAACTCCAAATCCATTGACCTTTCTTCCATGTTTTTCCCAAAGCATTTTTTCTTGTCATAGGATCATAAATCTAGAACTGGAAAAAACTGAGATGCCACTAATCCAAATTCCTCAATTTACAAATGAATAAACAGAGACTTAGAGAAGTTAATTAATTTGTATGAGGTAATATAGGTAACAGCAGAATTTGCACCCAAAGTAATGGCTCTTTTGAATATACCATACTGGATCTGTTCCACATTCTGGTTCTTCGGACACCCAGCAGCAACTATGTCACTTTGCAGACTTCCTTTGTGAACTGCTGAAAGCCTCCATAAACACAACATGATCTGAACAATTTCTTCGTGGGAAACACAAATGATCTAAATAGAGAATTGCAGAATTGGCAAGAAATAGAATATTGTCTTTTGGCTGCCTGACCAAAGCCACAGTTGACCCAGCTTTTCAAGGAGTACAATATTTAGAACATTCAAATGAAGGGCTCTAATCACAGTACATTCTTTTCTCTGACCTAAGCTAGCATGCAAAATTCATACTCATCACATCAAAAAAAAATTTGATCAATCATATTTCCCCCTCAAGCTATTATCCCATGTCCCCAATGTCACTCGTTCCTATTCACAATCACACTTCTCAAAGGAATAATATAGACTTACCATCTCAACTCGAACTTGGAGTCAGAAGAGTTCTGGTTTCAAATCCTGGCTTTGCTATATGCCCCTGAGGTTTTACATCTCAATGACTCAATTTCATCATCAATAAAATGAGAATATCCATACATGTACTTCTTGTATCACAGAATTATCATAGATCATATAACTAATATAAAAATGTGAATTGTGGATTCTGTGTAATCACTTTCCAGTCTGCTGAAGTCTGGCTTCCATCCCTACCACTTTATTGCAATTGCTCTACTGAATGATCACAGTCTCTTTATTATCTAAGTCAATGGTATTTCCTACATTCTAATTCTCCTAGACTTCTCAGCTTTCTTTGGTAGTCAACTAACTCTATTTTTGACACAATTAACCTCCTGAAACTAAGTGCTTCTTTTGTCTCCTAAATTAAGTTTTTCTCATATTTTTTGCATAAATGTTGGTGTCTCTCCATCCCTGTCTCCTACTAAGATGTCCAAAATTGAATCATTTTTCCACACCAAACTGTTCTTCCTACTCCTTATGTTTATGACACTATCCTTCTAATCACTCTTGATGAAGACATGGTAGTGACATTCAAATCCCCTCCCACTCTCCTACCCAACCATGCTAAAAACCAATTCGCCATTGTATTATCATAGAACTACACTTTAATATTGGAGACTTCAGAGAATACAAAGGAGTAAGAGGTGGCAAGAGAGCCTAGAACTTCAATATCCCCTTTAAAATAGTAACAGAAACACGGAAAATATGTAAACTACCAGAAACTTTAAAAACAAAATTATTTTTAGGAAAAACTGAATGGGTAAAAAAGAGTTCAAAAATAATAAATATCTTATAGATATAATGGGTTTAGAAAAGTGGGGAAAGGGGAAGCTAGGTGACACATTGAGTAGAGTCCTGGAGTCAGGCGGACCTGAGTTCAAATCCAGCCTCAGACATTTATCACAAAAAACTAGCCATGTGACCTTGGGCAAGTCACTTAACCCCAATTGCCCTATCTTCCCCCGCCAAAAGAAAAGCAAAGTGGAGAAAGAAACACGAGAAGAATCCTCAACAAAAGCGTGACAAATGTTACTCTAGATTTCTCAAGATCCATGTAAATGCTAAAATCATAGAGGATGTAACTCTGTGCTTACATAGAGGGTGTAGCTTACTTAAAGTTGTATCCACCAGGGTAGGTTTGACTATTCAAAACTTTATTTTTGGTAGCTATAACATTGGAGTGAACGTGGTACAGTGAAAAAGAGCTAAATCTAGAATCACATTACCTGCATTTAAATCCTAGACCTGCTACTTACTACCTGTGTGGCATTGGCCATATCATTTAATTTATATGAGCTTTAGCTCTTCATCTGTAAAATGAAGGTGTTGAGCTAGTTGACTTCCGAGGTCCTTTTCAAATCTAAATCTATGAGCCTATGATGGATACATGAATGAGAAATAATTAAATTATACCAACGTGGTCTTACACTGACCAGTTGGCAACACTATCCTCAGTCCCTAGCAAAATGCTCTTTATGTTTAGGCACTCAATAGTGGGATGGAATGGAAGAGAATTCTTTACAGGGACCATGCCAGAGACTTCTTTGTGTCTTCCTTACTGCCAACACCTTATCTCAGGTACAAAAGGCACTCAATAAGTGGTTGTTAAATAGATGGATGAATGGACAGTTGATTTCCAAGAATACTATTTTTGTGAGTTGTGGTATGCCTTGCTTAGAGGATTCTCCATGTGTACAGCATAGCATTCTACATGTAATTTTGATCTATGAATCTTTCCCTTAAGGTAACTCAGCAAGGGACCTTGGTGCTTTTAAAAACCAATTGGACAATATTCTTTCCTTGCTTGATGAAATGACATCCCCATGCCTACAGTAACCACTTTTATATTCAGGGCAGCCTTTTTTCCCCTCTTCTGTGCTTCAGAAGGCATCTGGGGTCAAAACACAGCTCTTCCAAGCATTGATTTCAAACTCTTGTCAAACCTTTGGTGTTTCAAAGGGTTTCCCTAGCAAAGCATCCCAGTAGGAAACAAGCTCAAGTTCTTAAATTCCAAAGAAATCCAATAAATCCTTTCTTTTTTATCTCTTGTTTAAATTATTGAAGACCTTTTCAGTGTAAAGGGCATGAAGTTTATACATCAAACTACATATTAGCTGCAGCCAAATGAACATAGACTAAGCATTAACTACAACTAATATTCTATTTCTGTGATCTTGATGGCTGCTGCTGGGCATTGTGAGTGTTTATTCAGTGCTTACACTATGAAAATGAGTAAGGGGAGTTTTTAGCCTGACATTTCTTCTATGCCAAGTCACCAATAGTCTTTCTATGTGTATTTTATTTTTCCCTAATTATTTGTTGATTTTGTAATATTTGGAGTTTTTTTTAAGTTTTGAGTTCAAAATTCTAACCACCCTCCCTGAGATGGTAAGCAATCAGATATAGGTTACATGTGTGCAATCATATAAGACATTTCCATATTAGTCATTTTATACAAGAAGACTCAAATTTTAAAAAGAATGAAAAAAAGAGAAAATAGCATGTTTCAGTCTGCATTCAGACAATATCAGTTCTTTCTCTGGAGGCAGATAGTATGTTTCATCATTAGTCCACTGGGATATCTTGGATCAATATATTACTGGAAAAGTGAGGTCATTAACTGTTATTCATTGTACAATTTTGCTGTTGCTGTGGTCAACATTCTCCTTAAATCACCAATATTCTTATTAAAGCATTGACTTACATCACTGTATACCTGATTCGAATCCTGGATCATACCAAACACTTTTCTGTTGTCTTATAATGGACCTTTAAATGTATGCCAGGCTAGGCTGGAAGTTGTTAAGGAACACATCAAATCCTATGGATGTGTCCCTACCATGTGATTCTGAGTGTTTCTCTATATTATCTTATATGTCATACTTCACACTCAGAATACATTTCACACTCAGAATAAAATCCTGCTGAATATATTGATATGTATGTTACAATATCAATGTTGAAATCTTCAGGGTATAGGACATAATGGTGAGTTCTCTAAGGCTGCACTAGAAATGCACATACTTTGAAGAATTTTCCTAAGATAGAAGGGTTTTAAGTTCTGGTCCTGAACTGGGCTGTATGTCTATTGTCCAAGGACCAATCTGGCTAAGTTTGGAGAGGCTTATTGCCATCATGGTCCCATAATGGTGAGTTTTTTGTCCACAGAACCTGTAGAAGACCATTCATAATAATACATGTCAATGAAAGAAGGACTTAAGCCATTGAAATCACATATCTTTGAAGTATTGAATTATTACTGTAAGCCTTACTATAAGATTCATCCAGTTTGTGAAAGGTTAAGAATCTAAGAAGCTAATTTATCCATATTCCATCCTGCATGGTAGATGTGAGGGCTAAAGAAACCAAAAACTCATAATTTTATATTAACTGGTCCTACATTTGGACCTCATTTGGAACTACAAGTGGAAAGGTACACTGGCTTGCAACCTTTGCTTTCAGGCTCAATTCCTGCAGAAAAATTAGATTAGCATGCTTCAGAATCATGGAGGCAAAAATTCTCCATGTGTAAGAAACTGAGTACCTTATATGAAGAAAAAAACAGCATCTTTTCCTGGACTCTAAATTCACCTTATTTCACATGAGCCATAGATAGTATCCTATTGCAAAATGACCCTCCATTTTTCCCTCCTTCCTTTTGCCTTCCTATCAATCTTCTTTCTTCCCTAGCACAATGGTAAGTAATAAACATTCATTAAATGTTTGGTAAAGTGAAGCCAGAGAATCCTAAGAGTAGAACTACAATGGGAGAGGTCAGCTAGTCCAACCCCCTCATCTTTTTTTTGCTTTTTAGAGGGGGGAAAGCAAGGCAATTGGGGTTAAGTGACTTGCCCAAGGTCACACAGCTAGTAAGAGTTAAGTGTCTGAGGCCAGATCTGAACTCAGGTCTTCCTGTGCTCTATTCACTGCTCCACCTAGCTGCTTCCTTCCCCCCCATACCCCCCCCGCCCCACCCGCATTTTCAAATGTGGAAATTGAGAGGAAAAGTGCTCAAGTTCACACAGAGTGACAGGGGCAATTTTAAACCCAGATTCTTTGACTACAAAGCCAATGCTCTATCTACTATATCATATAGCAAAAGGGGAGTGGAAGGGAGGGGAGGGGAGGGAAGGGGTAGGGGAGGAAAAAGAGGAGAGGGAAGGGGAAAGGAGGCCAAGGGAGGGGAGGGAAATAATAATTTATACTATATACCAGATACTGTGCAAAGTGCTTTGATCTCAAAACAACCCTGAGAGGCAATGTTATTATTATCCCCAATTGAGGAAACTGAGACAGAGATTAAATGATTTGCCCAGAGTTACATTGCTAGTAAGTTTCTAAAATTAGATTTGAATTCAGATACTTACTCCACACCGAGACCTCTCTGCACTGCACCACCTAGCTACCTCATTTGGAACTACAAGTGGAAAAGTACACTGGTTTGCAACCTTTGCTTTCAGGCTCAATTTCTGCAGAAAAAGCCCTTATCCAGAGAAGCAAAAGCCATATCCCTGAGAAAAATAGGGATTTTAAAAGCCAGTCTCAAACTTTCTTGTACTTTCTTGTACTAATGTTGGGGAGAAACATGAAGGGGGCAGGAGGAAGCTCCAAAATGGAGCAGTAATTACAGTAATAGTATTCCCTATAATTGCCATTCAAGTTGTTCTTTCCTTCCTGTGTCAGAGATTTTACCTCTTTGGAGGAAGAGCCATTCTAAACACTGGGGAAGGAGGACAGATTTAAAGGTTATCTGTCTGGGTAGGTGGGGGCTGGGGGAGAAAATACTCTTCATAGCTTTTCATGTCTTCATGAAAAGAGACATAAAAACACAGCTAGTGTCATCTGAAGAAATGGATGAGCGCTTATGGTCAGAGGGAGAAAAAATAATTGTTTAATGTCAAGCTTCAAGCAATACCTGAAACTTCTCCTTGGTAATAAGGTGGCATAAAAATAGGTTTATATGTGTACCAAAGAGCCTACTGAAGTCAGAGGGTTATCGGAAGAAATCTTCAGTGACAAAGCAGTGAAATCCAGCCTACCACAAGGTGTTTTGCCTCTTTATTAAATGATGAGGTTGGTGCATCAGGGGATTTTCAAATGGCCTTTGTCTTGGGGGGTGGGGGGTTAGGAGTCTTTTCTAACAAAGTCTGAAAACTCACACAGCATATTTCTCTTTCTATACGCAAAAAGAGAAGAAGGGTTGTTATAGGCTCTCTTTCATGTGATATACTTGGTCATGTTTTGAAAGCAATAAAAGTAGTTAAGAAGAAAAAAAAAACCTGCTACAACTCATGTGAACATGTTTCCTTTCATCTCACCCCCCACCAAAGTCTGGCCAAGATGATGCAGAGCTAGAATAAAGTATTTCTCTCCTTGAAGAGTTGGATAAACTAACTCTCCCTCCACCCCCATCAGAGTTCCAGCTAGGTTTCTGACAACTGTGCAGATTTTAATAATCCAAGCTTATTCACTTGGCAAGCTCTCTAATGTTAACAATAGATCACTGACACCCTGTCCCAACCAAAGTTCCAAGTACACTGCTTTGATGAAAAATTAAATTGCAAAGCAGGATGAAATAAAGGTAAGCTCTCACAGTCATATATATTTATGTAA
>CM053597.1:26238082-26267133 GCA_028646575.1 Pseudocheirus occidentalis | reverse complement strand
ATCCAACAAAGAAATGACCAAGGATATGCTCAGCCTTTATTTTCTTTATTAGTTGCTACAATAGGGAAACTTTTCTGGGTCATAGACCCCTTTGGTAGTCTAATGTAGCCTATGGATCCCTCCTCAGAATAATGTTTTTATGTGCTTAAAATTAAATGAGTAAGATTACAAAGAAAACCAAGTAGATGGAAATAAAGATGTAAATTTCCCATCCAAGTCCATTGACCTCCTTGGGGTTATCTAAATAATAATAATAACAACAACAACAATAACATTTCTGTAGTGTCTATTATGGGCCAGGCAATGTGCCCTTTATAAATTTCATATATATAAATAAAATTCACCTTTATAAATATAATTTCCTTTGATCCTCACAACACTGGGGGGTAGATACTATTATTATCCCCTTTTAACTGTTGAAGAAACTGAGACCAATAGAGGTCATGACTCACTCAAGGTCACATAGCTAGTACATGTCTGAGACTGGATTTAGACTCAGGTCTTCCTAACTTGAGACCTCACACCCTGTCCACTGCACCATCTGCCACACCACTGCCTATATCAGATTCACTTACTTCATACCATGCTTAGCACTGCCCCACTCAAAGTAAAAACTTATTAAATGCTTTTGAGGATCATCCATAACCCTCCTTGTGACTTATGCCATCCATCCCTAAATATCCCCTACTATACATAGTGTTCATATTCTCTTCTCTTGAGTTCAGGGGAGGAAGGAGAGTATAAGTGATGAAACAAAAAAAAATCAGAATCCATTTCATTGGAAAGATCAATACAGTGGCATAGTATAATGAATGTCTTTTCATTTTTAAAAAAACTCTGTGTGGTGGTGATTTTGGTTTAGTATTAATCAAGCACTCCCACTCTCCTCTGTCCTGTCATTAGACTATTCCCCAAATCTCTCCTGGAATGACTAAAACTCCTTCTGCTTTTTCAACTAATTCCAGAATAAAGAACAATTTTATTATCTACCATCTTGTTCTCATAGCTAAGAGCTCTACTAGGTAAAAGCATTTCATCAACTTTGTTATCAATTTGTAAATCATTCCTTCTAAAAGCCTATGTCAGCAGCTACCAGGAGAAAAGGACCATAGCATTTAAAGTTGGAAAACAATCCTCATTTTCAAAATGATGAAATTGAGACCCAAAAAACTTCCATGATTCCTTAAGTTCACATGGCACATTAGTGGAAGATATGGAATTGGAGCCCAGGTTTCTCTGCCTTTCTGAATTAAATAGGGATCCTTCTATAATATCCCTCTGTATTCCTTCCTTTTCCAGAGAGCAGGAAAACTAACATAGATATAAGGGATTTCTCCCCAGATGTCAATAGTTGAACAGCAAGGAACTGTTTTAGTTAAGCAGTGTCAATCTTGCTCCAGATTTCAACCATCAAAAGGTTTATAGCATTTGTTACAACTTTCCTTTGTGGAAAAAATTGATGGTGTCAGCTCAAAGCCTGCTATCAGGAAGTGTAATATGCATCCAAATGCTAAAATGGAAACTTTCCATCTCTACATAACTGAATCTTAAAAATATTCATCATCTACTTCTCTAATCATGATTTTATAGGTCATCTGTTTTTGAAAACTGCCTAAAACCTATGTACATCATTTCGTGGGCTAAAATAATGGCATTGTGGCTGACCAAAAACTCTCTTTTTGCCTCATTTTCTTTCATACTTCCTTTTTCTTGCTGAGAAATCAAGAAAACTTTATTTACAAGTTGCATTTTACATGTGTTTTTTTCCCTCTTGATTTCTCACAATGCTTTTTCAGAATGAGCTTGCATTACTATATCCTTTGTTTTAAAAAGAAAAACAAGACTGTGTCCCTTCTATTTTTAATGTATGTTGATGTCTCTTCATCTTCTCTTTAAAAAAAGGAGTCATCAAAAGAAAAAAAATGTCAAACATTAACAGTCATGGGGAAAATGTCACTAATAATCAGAGAAAATACATAAAAACAGTTGTCTTACCTCACACCCATCAAATTATCAAAGAGGATAAAAAATATGGAAATAACTGATGTTGGAAGGACTGTGGTAGTTCAAGCATTTATCCACCACTGACTGAGCTGAGAATTCCAATTCTCCATTGATTATCCGTAATTCTTACTGTGAAACCAACCCATTTTGTTTCCTAATCATCTCTTTCTTTATTTAAATATTTTATACTGGGTTTTTTTGTCCAGTTCAGTTGCCTCTTTGACATGTTACATGCCTACTCTTTCACTTAGTTGTCAGTGATCTTTTTAAAAGTCAGTTCTGACTATGGCCCCAATCAAAAAACTGCAATGGCTCCCTATTACCTCCAGGTTCATATATAAAATCCTCTGTTTGACTTTCAATTCCCTTTATACCCTGGTGCCATTCTGCCTTTCCAATCTCCTTACATGTTATTCCTTCTTCCCCATGACCTATAATCTAGTGACATTGGTTTCCTTGTTTTCCTCATAAATACGTTCCATGTCCTTGTTTCAGGAATTTTTGCTGGTTATCACCTATTCCTGGAAATCTCTCTCCTCAGTCTCCTACTTGTCACTCCTCCCTGAGTTCCTTCAAGTTCCAGCTGAAATCCAACCTCTACAAGAAATCTTTCCCTGACCCAGTTTAATGATAGTTCTTTCCCTCTATTATCTCTAATTTATCCTGCATGTATCTTGCTGGTATGCAGTTTGAATTTTGTCTGCTCATTAGACTATGAGCTCCTTGAGGGTAGGGACTGTTTTTGCCTTTCTTTGTCTCCCCAGGGCTTAGCACACTGTCTGGAACACAATAGGAATTTAATATATGCTTGTTGACTGACTGATTATTCATGCCACTATGTGCCTCCTTTTTCCCACAATGAGTTCTATATTGTCTCATAGCACTTAATAAATGTTTGTGAAGTAAAATGCATGAAGGAAGGGCATTTGGACAGCTGGGTGAGAATTCAGCAAATGAGGGAAGAGGGAGGACTTTCCAGGCATAGAGTACAGCATGAACAAAAGTATCAAGGCCAGAGAACCCAGGGTATATTCCCAGTGACTAGACTACAACTGGAGTGTGTCTGTCTTTCATCTGAAGATTGTCCTGGAGAAATCCAGAGTGGTTTATGACCACAGATGAGGAGCATTGTTAGGACATTACAGTTCTTTAAATCACATACTCTGGTACCTGAAATTTACCAGCTTCTTCACTGGAGAAGTCCCACATGACTGAGATCATGGATCTTTAAAATATTAAATATAAATTTTATAGTACATTGAAGCCTCTTAGCTACTCAATATGTAAATCACTTCTACGCATGTTTCATAGGGCTTAGAGCTTAATTTAGCTGTTTTTATTTTTCTTTGGTCTGGATCTATGATTTTAACAGTGTAAAGAACTTTGTGTCAATGCAGATCAGCAACTAGGTGATCAACAGCCTGAGGGGCAGAGAGGTTTAAATGACTGGATCAGGATTACCCAGGCATTGTGTGTTGGAGTTGAGACTTCTAGGTCATTCTTACTCTAAGACTCAGTCTCTATTTGCTAGTCCACACTATGTCTCACTAAATTATGATGATCTATATAACCTTTATTACTGCTTTTATGACATTGTTGGTTCAATCTGTGTTCTGTTATAATTATTTCTGTATTTTTATTCTATGTGCAGATGGGAGGAAGAGTGCTAAGGGCTGATATTGTATCATTCATTTTTGTACCCCTTACAACATACTTGCTCAATCCCTTATACATAACTGGAGTTCAAAAAATATTTGCTTAATTGAATCTGATTTCCCAGTCCTTTGTTGGAAACCTCACCCACCCCACCCCAAGGTAAATCCATGGGAACATTTAAATAAGAAAAACCAATAGGTGTTCCCATGGAGGGCGTGGGGAGGGGAAAACTATTCTGTTTATAGTATTCTACTTAGCAATGTAAAGTGAAGCCTTCCTATACCTCCACAACCACTACAGGTCACAGGACCTCCGAAACCATCTAGTCTACCACCTTTATTTACAGAAGAGGAAACTGAGTCTCACAGAGATGAAGAAATTGGTGCAAAATTCCAAGGTAAGCAAGCATGAAAGGTCAAATTTTATCTCAGGGCTTCTTAATCCAGAGCCCCTGTTCTTAACACTGCTTGGTACCTTTAATACCCAAGCACCTTCAACATACTATTAGAACACAAAGAACATAGAACCATTAAGATCATCTTGTGGAGTTCCCAGAGAAAAGGGAATTTTACTTCTTATCATAGTATATTACCCAGCCAGAAATGTTGACAAAAGCCTTGCCTATAGGAAAAGTTATTTTATCAACCAGTCATAGAAAGACAATTAGATAGGATTTTGAAAGCAGTCACTGAATTAAGGAAAGACAGAATGCGTTAGTGACTAGCAGTACATTTGCTTTGGAGGGGGAAAGGCATGACTTCTAATACCACTTCCTATACATATTTGGTGTGGGACCCTGGTCAAGTTGGTTAACTCCTCAGTACCCCCAGGCAACTCAAAGACTATAATCTGAAGACCAATTTCCAATTGGCATCAGTGGAGAGAATTTCCACCCTGTGATTTCCCCACATGGAAAAATATTACAGGTACAGATTGGATAATAGTTTAGCAAACATTTTAATTCAATTCAATGGTCACTTCAGCAGCATACATACTAAAATTGGAATCATACAATGAAGATTAAAATGACCCCTGCACAAAGATGACAAGTAAATGTCTGAAACATTCCACATTTTTTATTGCATATTTCTTACAAGGATTTTGTTTCTTTTTTCCCCGAAAGGGAGAGGGTATGAGAGAAAACAAATACTTGCTAATTGAAAACATAAAATTTAATTTTTAAAAAACGTAAATCAATTAAAACATTTATTAAATGCCTGCTGTATGTCAGGTCCAGAGCAACTACCTAACAAAATGAATAGAGTACCAGCCTGGAATCAGGAAGACATCTTCCTGAGTTCAAATTTGACCTCAGACACTTAGTAACTGTGTGATCCTGGGCAAATCATTTAGCCCTCTTTGCTTCAGTTTCCTCATCAGTGAAATGAGCTGGAGAAGGAAATGGCAAACCACTCCAGTATCTTTGCCCAAAAAAAAAGACAAATGAAGAGTCAAACACAACTGAACAACAAAGATGCCAGGCACTATACTATGCCTTAGGGATAGAAAAATCAGAGAAAAAAAAGGAAAGAAGGAAGGAAGGAAGGAAGGAAGGAAGGAAGGAAGGAAGGAAAGAAGAAAGGAAAGAAAGAAGGAAGGAAGGAAGGAAGGAAGGAAGGAAGGAAGGAAGGAAGGAAGGAATCCACCCAAAAACCAGAAGTCAGCAAATAAAACTTCTGAGCTCTGAAACTAACCCCTAATCTTCATCTAGCTTTAATTATTAAAGTGTAGTAATTTTTATTAAAGATCTCATTTCACCTTAATTGTTTTATATGTATCTGCATATACATATATATATACATGCACACAAATACATACATACATACATACATACATATATACATATATATATATATATATATATATACATATCATATTCCTCCCGTCCTTATTCCCCATAGAACATATACTTCTTAAGGGAAAGAGTTGTGTCATTTTCTTAAAAATCTTCACATGTCATTACTTAGCACAGTACCTCATCATAGGTGCAGACATATTATAGATGCTCAATAAACATTTGTTGAATTGATTCCAATCATCCAACATCACATAATCTGTTACCAACAAAGTCAGAGAGAGAATCCAGATCTCGTTCATTTTTCCCAGTCCCAGGTGCCTTCTACACTGTATAAATACAGCTTTTAGTCGCATATTTTCCTGAGTTCCCAATCTTTCCCTTCACTGACTGTAAGTCATGTTAATCACCATCCAAAAAGCACTCATTCACTGCGGCCGCCCCACTGAATGACACTGAGAGCTTCCAGCCCTTCCTTTCGTGACCTCTACAATGAGGGGCCGTGGGAGTTGCTCTCCAAGGTGCTGCTTTATGATTTTGCAGGAAATCACAGTATCTTCAAATATCTTTTTTGCCCAGGAAGCTGATCTGCCCTGGCAGGCTGTCAGTCATGTCCAGTACACCACCATTAGCTGGCACCAACTCCTACCCTGAAAGCAATTAAATCCAAAGGCCGAGGGGACCTCATTACCAGAGAAGCAGAACTGAGGAGAGCTGGGAGAAGGGAGTGAATGGACATTGGGGTGGCCACAAATTAATCAGGATCTCCCTTAATCATCTCCACCCTCTGTACAAAGTAGCACTAAAAGGTGTTTAAAGATCATCGTGAGTAGATTATTTGCTGCAACACTCAAACACATTTGAAAATTCACAGGTGTCCATCAAATATTATGCTTTCATTTGTGAAAATCTTAGATTTTCTTAAAGGCTATTCTATATAATAGGAAGAAGATGAAGAAGAGTTAATAGAAGAAAGTTGTCAGAGTGGCCTTATTTTTATTGATGGACCAACTGTATGCTATATATCCTCCTCTGAGCTTGAAGTAAAGCCTTGTACAATATCTGGGTTCCAAAATTCTAAAGGTTTCCAACAGGGCAGTACCTGGTATGGTGGAAATGAGACTGAACTAAGAACTTGAAGATCTGGATTCTAGTCCTGGGCCCATCTCTCTCTGTCTCTGTCTCTGTCTTTCTCTGTATGTGTCTCTCTCTCTCCTCCTCTCCATGTGTCTCTGGAGTCTCTCTCTTTTTCTCATTCTCTTTTTCTCCATCTCTGTCTCTGTCTCTGTCTCTGTCTCTCTGTCTCTCTCTCTCTGTACAACCGCTATTGACAAAGTTTCTTTACCTCAAATGAAAGGGTTTTACTATGGGGTGGCTAGATGGTGTAGTGAATAGAGCATCAGCCCTGGAGTCAGGAGGAAATGAGTTCAAATCCAGCCTCAGACACTTAACACAAAACTAGCTTGTGACCTTGGGCAAGTCACTTAACCCCAGTTGCCCTGCCTTCCCCCCTCCAAAAAGCAAAAAAAGAAAAGAAAGCATTTTACTAGCTAATAAGTCCTCTAAGGACTTTCCCATTCTCAAATTTTAATCTACTCTGTTCTCTGGGCCTCAGTTTCCTTATTCATAAGATAAAAGGCTTAGGTTGACACAAGACAATAGCTGGGTTATAGGATCTTAAGACTAACATTCTAAGAAGAAAAAGAGAAAAGAAAGAAAAAGCAAAGTCAATGAAGAAGGAATAAGTTCTGAGATTCCAGGACATTTTTCAAAAAAATATAGACCTACTCTCTTGTTCATTGGACATAAACAAATCTAAAATAGCAAGCTTCTACATAAATATTGTCATGCAAACCTTTCTTGACAAAAAACCCCTCTACAAAGGGACTACATTCTCTGACCATCCCAATCCCACCAGAATCTAGAACTGTACTCCTGTCTGTCTCTCACTCTACTAAGATGTTTGCCTAGCTGGAAACCAGGCCTCCATGCCACTTCCTGCTGTCTCTGCTAGCCCTGATTAAGTACCCTTTGCACCTACCCCTCCTCTTTTCTAATTCCCCTTTATGTGTTGTATGTAATTCTTCCATTAGAATATGAACACCCTGACTTATATGAGCATCCCTAGTCCTTAGCACAGTGCCTGACGTATGACAAAGGCATAAATGCTTTATCCATCCATCTAGCTACCTATCTGTCTATTCAACTATGCCTCCATTCATCTATCATTTACCTATGTTTATCTAACATCCATGCATCTATCGATCCATGTATCTACCCATCCATACATTTATCTATCCATCCATCCATCCATTCATCCATCTGTCCATCCATCCATCCATCCATCCATCCATCTACCTATGCGATCTACCTGTATCTATAACATACCCAACAAGTGGTCCTCCAGCCTCTGCTTAAAGACTTCAACAACACAGTACCTTTGAAGCAGTACCTTCCTCTTTTGGACAGCTCTACTTGTCTAGAAGTTTTTTCTTTTTGCAACTTATACCCATTTCTCTTAGCCCTGTCCTCTGGAGTCAGTCAGATCTGGTCTAATTCTTCTTCACCATAACAACCATCCTGGGGTATAGCTTAAGTCATACCATAAATCATTCTATAGGAAGAGAGCTCATTAGTCTTGAATCTTCAATTTCAGGCTTTAATTATCATTAATATCCTCTTTCTTAAGAAAAAGTTTAGCATTGCTTTTTTTTAGATCAAATATAAATTAGAAATTTGAATATTTTCCACCAAAATGACTAAACATCATATTTTTTCTTAGTAAATGAGGCCATAAAAAACATGCATTCTGCCATTTCTAGACCTTAAATTATATATGGCAAGAAGTAAAATAGAAACAATTCTGATTGTTTAATGTCCATGGACAGTCCCAAAGCTCATTTTGGCAACTGGTTGCTAGCTTTTTTTTAACAGCATGACAAATTAGGAAAATTGATTTTAACTCTTTCCTCCAACCAAGTTGTAACAGCAATCAGTTTAGCAGATACTTAGCACTTAGTAACTTAGGGCTAATTATGGAAGGTGTGAGCCCTGTCCCCTGTTGAGAGGGCATGAACTCCCCTGATGATGTGGCAAAAGGGGATTAGCTGAGACAGGAGGCCAGTGTGTGTATATAAAGAAGAATTCCAGAGACAGAGAGACATAATTGGAATTTTCCTGTTGTAGGAAGCAGGATTGTCTGAGCATCTGGGAGCTGAGCTGCTGAACTGAAGAAGTAAGTTGGAGTTTTCAAGAGAGAGACAGACAGACAGACAGACAGACAGACAGACAGACAGAGAAAGAGAGAGAGATTCTCTCCCAGCATCTGAAAGCTGACTAAGAATTAAGATGGAGTTTTCCTGAGACCACAATCTGGTGAAGGTCACCCAGAAAGCCAATATTCCTTCTGGGTCCTAGGGCCAGATGAACTGCTGGAGGACTGAAGAAACATTACCAGGATAAGACTTTGTTCATGGCCTGGCTGATCCTTGAGTTCCAGACAAGAGAAGTGGTGAAGGGTTTGAGATGTGCTGGACCCTGTGAACTTCAGTGTGTGCCAGGGACTGCCCTGAGGACTGGACAAGGACCTGGGAGCTGTCTACCTCTGAGGACTGGATGAGAAATTGGCAGCTGTCTGCTTCTATATCCAGGTGACTGTTTGGTGGGAGGGAGGTTCAGGAGGGATTCAGGAGGGAGCTGGGACCATGGAAAGGGATCCAGGGAATCAGAGAGACCACCCAGAGTCAAGATGAAGAAAAGGCCTCCCCTTGGATGAAACTGAGGTTTCCTGGACACCAAGGGGCAGAGGGTTTGTGTGATTTTCTAATGACTGTATCTGTGATTAATGATATTTAGTAATTATGAATATAGATTAGTGACTGATTGAGTTAATGATTGCCCCATGAGTGGAAGTTTGATTGTTGTATTGTGAATTGATCAAATGATTAAGTGAGGAGGGTTTCCCCCTTACAGAAACCAGATGATTATTCTTTTGTTCCTTGTTCTAAATATTGTGGCCACTGTAGTGAAAACTGTGGCCATTCTAATGTTAAACTGTTATGAACACCATACTGTGATTTTCTGTGATAAGATGTAATGTTGTGAATATAATATTGTGAATGTTTGCCTTGATTTGTAATGGAATAAGCAGAGTACTCACTATTACTGTGTAATCCAACCCTTAAAAGCTGTTCACAGTAGCATTCTTTTGGGAATCTGCTTGCGCATGGCGATACACAAGTGGAGGAGGGAGTAATGAAAAAAAGAAATTTCCCAAAGGTTACCGGCCAGGCAAGGAATAAACTCACTCTCCGCAAGGATGATAACCAAGAAATCATGGATTATGAGTTGATTTCCTTGCTTTGAGTCCTGGCCATGCTATTTCCTAGCTGGGTTACAAGGAAGTTACTTAATCTCTAACAGTGTTGTTTCCTCATCTGTAAAAGAGGAATAATAATAACAATAATAGGGGTGGCTAGGTGGCACAGTGAATAGAGCACCAGCCCTGGAGTCAGGAGGAGCTGAGTTCAAATCTGGCCTCAGACACTTAACACTTACTAGCCGTATGACCTTGGGTGAGTCACTTCACCCCAATTACCCCTCCAAAAAGCAAAAACTAATAATACTAACAATAATAGCACTGCATCACAGTTGTTGTGAGAATCAAAGAGACAATATTTATAAAGCACTTTGTGAACTATAATAAATGTTAGTTATTATTATTACTATTATTAAATTTTCGGTGCTGGACTAGATTACCTCCAGCTCTAAGGCTTCTTACCTCTCTGAAGCTCTCTAAGTCTATCAGGGAATCTTGGAGTTGGAAGTCAACTTATCACCTCATGCAAGGTCCTCTTAGCTGTTACTTCTCTTCTTAAAAATAAATGTCTGAATAGGGTACCAGCCCTGGAGTCAGGAGGACCTGAGTTCAAATCTGGCATCAGACAATTTGCCATGTGACCTTGGGCAAATCACTTAACCCCAATTGCCCTGCCTTCTCCCCTCCAAAAAGCAAAAATAATAATAATAATAATAATAATAATAATAATAATGAAATGTCTATGGACTTCCCTGGAGAGGAAGGTAGCTATACATGATTATTAAGGGAGCTCTAGAGTGCTAACAGCTGAGCAGAGTTTAAGCCAAAAAAAAACCTTTGCAAGAAGACAAATAGCTGGCAGGTAAGTGGTGCCATAGTGCATAGAGTGTTGGGCCTGGATTCAGGGAGATTAATCTTGAGTTCAATTCTGGCCTCAGACCCTTACTAGCTATGTGACCCTGGGCAAGTCACTTAAATCTATTTGCCTCAGTTTCCTCATCTATAAGATGAACTGCAAAAAGAAATAGCAAACCACTCTAGGATCTCTGCCAAGAAAATCCCAAATATGTTCACAAAGAGTTGGACACAACTGGAAGTGTCTCAACAGCAACAAATAGATAGCTGGGTCTATGGGCTGCCAGTTCCAATATAGATTCTGTTGCTTTTATATCAGCTGGCTCTTCTCAGCAACAAAACCAAGAAAGTCCATGGGGTTTGACTTGAAGAGTTGTTATGAAGAATATCTTATTTAAATGGAAATGTATATTGGTAAATCCAAGTGACTGGTGAACAAGAGTTCAATTACAGGAGGGAATGGGTAAGATGTACCTTGATACTAGAAAAGGTAGGTGTCTTTACCATTGCAGAGGGGGACACTGGAGACTGAGGATGATAATTCTCGGTACTTGTAGAACAGCTCTGAGCCTGGCAAGCTTCTTAAAATTGCCCCTCCAATAGCAGTGTGATACATAGCCAATTTCACAATAAGAAAACTTTAATTTCCAGAGAAAATCCATTGCAGACATTTATTTGTAGCATGTAGAGAAGAAATAAATATGAGAATCAAAATGCATGCTGCAGCAATTCCTAGCTCCTTGACCGTAGAAAATTTTCTATATATCAGTTTTCTTATCTACAAAATGGAATGCAATTGAAAAACACTTATTAGGTACTCTGAGTCAAGCTCTACCCAAAGCTTTAGGCTTACAGAGCGAAAAACAAGGTGGCTCCTGCTCTTAAGGAGCTCACATTCTTATTAGGGAAAATAAGCACAGAAGAGGGTTTAGCATAAGGACAGATGGAAATCCCAGTAGTTCACAGGACATAGTAGCAGAGCAGATGGATGGATCTTCAGGAGAAATAACAAAGCAGAAGATCTTCACCAATGACTGCTGGGAAGGGGGTAGTGCCCAAATGCTGGAATGGAACACGGTTCTGAGTTACTAAAGAGAGAGGTGGGGATGATGAGAATACTACATATCCAACCTAAATAGATTGTCTAGCACCTGTTGGAAATGAGACAGTAAAGTCTGTGGCAGGAAAAAGAGAAAGAGCTTCTTGGGATCTGCTCCTCTTAGGTCCTCTGTTGACCTCTGAATGGCAGATTGGGCTAGGTTTGGGAGGAGGTCACCAAGAGATAATACTTAATATCTTTTGTTGTTGTTCAGTCATTTCAGTCAGGTTCAATTTCCCATGACCCCATTTGGGGTTCCCTTGGCAAAGATGCTGGAGTGCTTTGCCATTTCCTTTTCTCCAGCTCCTTTTATAGATGAGGAAACTGAGGCAAACAGAGTTAAGTGAGTTTCCCAGGGTCACACAGCTAATAACGTCTGAAGTCAGATTTGAATTCAGGGAGAAGAGTCTTCCTGACTCCAGGCTCAGTGCTCTATTCACTGTACTACCTAGCTGCCCAATATTTACCCTATAGCATTTTCACTGTGAGTGAAATAACAGATATATAATATTTTGTAACCATAATCAACGGAGACAGCTTGGTAGCACAACAGATAAAGCATTGAACTCGGAGTCAGGAAAGCTAGAGTGCAAATCCTACCTCAGACACTGTCTAGTTCTGTGACCCCAGGAATGTCACTTAACTGTTCTTAGTCTCAGTTTTCTCATCTGTAAAATGGGTAGTATAACAGCACCTACTTCAAAAGGTTGTTGTGAAGATCAGATAAGATCTTTGCAAAGTTGAAATAGCTATAAAATGTGACCTATTAATGAAAAACGTAAGGCTTCATTATTTTTGGCAGTACTAGTGTTATTAAAGCAGAACGACGTGCTCATTTTTAACCAATAAAGCTTTTTTGGCTGTTGTTTTATTATGTGTCTTTTTTTAATCAAATACACAGAATGAGTTTATCCCTAGCATTTCAGGAGGAAGTCTCAGCATTTTGAGTGATGGAAAATTGCCACTTAGCTGGGGAATGAATGGGCTTTAAATAGATCCCATTATTTTTACAAGGTTATTATTGTAACCGTTTCATAATAAAAATAAAAAAAAAAACCTGCCCTTCAATTCTACCCTTATTGCAGGTTTATGATCAGTCCATTAACCTCCAGCCAGCCCCAGCTTTTCACTTCAAGACACGGTAAGTTTTCAACCATGGTTATTGCACAGAATAAAATTATCCTTTATTGGCCTACATAATGTTTCTGACAAGTTCGCTCAGTGAGTTTGTTAGGTAAGTCAAAGATAAAAAGCCAGAGCTGGGAAGCAGGAGCTTACTGGAATTTTTAAGCCTGTTTCTATGTGATTTCAGCCGAGTGTATGGTACTATGGTTTAAAAGTGGACCATGAGAAGGAAGAACTGAGTTCAAATTCTGACTGTGACCCATACTGAAGGGACCCAAGGAAAGTCCCTTCACTTCTCAGGCAAATCACTAAGTCTTCAAATTTCAGAGTAGATGTGGTTCCCTATTGGTAAAGTGAGTTTCCTTCTCAGGAGTTCCCTACATCAAGGACATCCCAAGTCTGGACATGAAACAGGAAACTGATTCATGATTTGACAAGGCTGTAGAATTCATGATTAATAATCTTGTTGGAAGTAAGAACTTGTGACTACAATAGGATGTTTTACATACTGCATTTCTATTTCGTTATATTACTCCTGAGTATCTAGTATCGTGTCTGACTAATAGGCACAATGTTTATTGATTGGTTGTTAATTCCCTACAGAATTGGGGCATATGACCCAAACTAACTTCTCTGTTTCATTTTTCTTCTATTTAAAATATTAAAATATAGGATTCTTTGCTTTTGTAATGATCTCCCACCAAACAAGAGAAGAAAAATCTGTGCTTCCTAGATTCTGCAGTAAGGAAAGTGCCCCTATAAGCAAAAAAACTCCCTCTGCAAAGTGGCTTTAGTCCCTGTTTGGCAGCACTGGCTGGACTAGACACTATTCTTCCTTGCATTTGGTCTCAGGATCGGAGAGTATTCAAGAGAGAAGGTAGGCTTTTCTGACTATGGAAAGGCTAGAATGCCCCCTACTGTTGAAATGAGGTTTGGGGGAAAAGCTGTTTTATTTACAGCTACATATGGTAAGAGATACTCCTTGACTGCCCTCCAGGACCCCAAAGTAATATTTAAACAAAGCACAGAAAGACGTCTGCTTCTCATGTAAATAAATGAATACTTACACTTAGCATGTACCTCTTATCAGCACACAGATCCACAATGCCCTACCTGAATCATAGAATTGTCAAGCTGAAATGGACGTGAAGTAGGCACAATGGAAAAAACCCTGAGTTTGGAGTCAAAGGAGCTGAGTCCAAATCCCAGCTCCACCACAATTTGTTTGTGAAACCTGGGCTAGTCTGCCTCTCCAGACCTTGGCTTTCTCATCTAAAAGAAGAGGTTTATGCTAGATGACCGCTAAGGTCCTATGCTCACTTAATCCAGCCCCCTTATTTTACAGACAAGGAAATGGGTGGAGGGCATGGTGATTTGTCCAAGGTTACATAGTAAGCTAGAATGAAAGCAGGGATCAGCACCCGGATATCCTGGTTCTTTGTCTAGGATTTTCAATTTCCCCCTCTTTCTACCTTCCCCATCAATAAAGAAAAAGAAAAAGAAAAAGAAAAGGAAAGAGGAAGGGAAAGGGGAAAGGAAAGACCATAAGCTAAAACATCACTTGAAAGGTGTTTGATTAGGAGTAAATGAAGTCTATTACCTGATCAAATCTTAAAAGTGGAAGAGGATAGAAGAAAATTGGATTTACAGATTTAAAAAGTGAACTAATTTGTCTAAGATCTTACAGAAGGAAGTGTCAGGGAAGAGAATAGAACCCAGGTCCTCTGATTCCCCATCAAGGGTTCTTTTTATTGCTTCTACCACAATTGGAGGTTTATAGTAGTGGTTTAATGCAGACATTCATTTAATATTTATTAAGTGCCTACTATGTGCCAGGTGCATTTTTCAGTGCTAATACAAAAACAAAACCCTAAAGTCACCATTGCCATCAAGGAGTTCTCACAGTCTGCTACCATTTATTAAATTCCTACGATGTGCCAGACACTATGCTAATTGTTGGGGTTACAAGTACAAAGGATGAAACAATTCCCAACTCCCAAGCAGTTTACAATCTGATGGATGAAACAAAAACATTTAAACTATGTAGATGTAATAAAATGAATAAATGTTGTTCATCCATTTTCAAAGAATGCCAATAATACCACAGGGTAATATCTTGACTCATGGATAAATTGGATTTAAGTGAGGCAGAGTTTCACAAAGTATCGCTCTTTCTTCCAGAGTCATTGAAGTCCAGGGGCAAGACCAAAGTCAAGATGACTGGTGATGGCCCGGTATGCAGTGAATGATTTTGGCTTCTTTGGCCTCTACCCAAGCTCTAATCACTCCACAGCGCATGCTTCAGCTGCCTTCAAGGCCAAAGGAACAAATTGTTCTCATCTGCCCATTGTGCTGCAGGAAGCTTTCACATTCTTGGATCAGCCACCCCTGTAACTCACCAACAGGCTTGAGGCCTAGTTTTCCTAGGATATGGCTGCTGTACATAGTACAGCTTCTTGGAGTCACAGGCGAGAATTGGGTGAGATGGACACCAAAGGTAGATGAGCAGCCCAGAAAAGATCTCAGCAAGCCTCCACACCAGAGGTGCTAGTCCTCCCTTAACACCCCATACACCCCAAAGTGAATAAATACAGATACATAGAGTGGTCATATACAAGGTAGTCAGAGAAGGAGGTCACCAGTGGCTAGAGGAATCAGGAAAGAGCTTCTCCTTTGGTAAGGAAAAAGCATATGTTCACAATTCAATCAGTACAAAATGCATCCAAAGTACACACAAATTAATTTGGAGGGCAGAAGGGTGGGAGAGTTAACTGGGGGAACTTGGAAGACCTTGTGTATATGGTGACACCTGAGCTAAAGGAACTTAAAAGGAACTTAAAGAAACCAAGAAAATCCAAGAGGCTAAGGTGAGAAAAGAAAACATTCCAGGCCTAGAAAACATCCTACACAAAAGCCTAGAAATGGGGACTGAAATACTGTGGACAAGGAAGAGCAAATAGATGTTTGACTATAATTTAGAATAGGATGGTGGGAAATAGTGTCTGACAATCAGTCTGGAAAGACAGAAGAGACACACACTGGGAGGATCTCAGAATGCCAGCCAGCAGTTTGTCAAATTCTCTCGCAGCAGTAATAGGAAGCCATGGAAGTCTCTTAAACCAGGGAATGGTTTTGTTTTTTTTTTTTTTACTTTGAACTGTAAATTTTTTATCAACTTTTGTGTGTGTTGTGAACCACATATATGTAAGGGAAGTTGGCAACAATATGTGGGGTGATGTCAGGTAGTGAAGTTCCCAGGTTTTCTGAGTGAGGTCAATGAAGAAGAGAATTGGAAAAAATCTCCATAGCCTCCTCCACTGTAGGTGTTCATTTGAAAAAAATCACTGAAATCCTAAACTAGTCAATATCTATTTATTGAAAACTCATAGTGCAAAAGGCACAGTCCAGGGCACTGAAGGACATACTAAACCAGGGCTCCTACCCTACAGGAACTTAAAATCTAATACAGAAAACAATACAGAATATCAATGCAGGGGGGGGAGAGGAAATAATCTCCACTTCAATTTCTGTCAAATTTGTTAGGAATATATTTTTTACTGATGCTAAAAGCATTCTTTTTGGAAAGGTCTTATTTTCTCCCAATGAAATAGAAAAGCCCTCTCTGTTTAGTAGTTTCCAACTCATATTTTATAGAAATCATGAAACAAAATATGGAGAAATATAAAAAAGACCCTGTCCTCAAGTTGCCTACATTCTTTTCATGATTCCAGAAGATTAGAGAAATTATCTACATATTTTACTCCAGCCAAACTATAAACAATAATTAATATGTATGGGCTTAGTTGACTGCTCGTTGAGACTTAGGGTTGGGTTTGTTGAACTGCGTCCATAGATCTCTTTCATGGTTCCCACTTTCCTCTCCAGCCCCTAAGCGTGTCTCTATGGCTGCATCTTTGGCCCTAATTTCTTTTCGCTTGACAAGCTGATTTGCTACCATGATGTCAATTATCATTGGGAAAGTATATGTTCACGATATGAAAAATATCATTTTTACGTATATGATCTCTCTTCCTTGGGTCTTATGTCAAATTCTTCTTGGACAAGTCACTGTAAATACCCCACCCACACGTTAAACTAAACACATCAAAGTCAGAATTAATCATTGCCTTCCCCCCCAAAAGGGTCCTTTCTCCTAATTTACCTATTTTTGTTGAAAACATCACCATCACACACATTCTGCTAATTTTATTAGGGGCCAAACTGACCTACTTTCTGTTTCCTGTGTGCAGTAGTCCATTTTCCATTGCTGCATCTTTGTATAGGATGTCTCCCATGTCTGGAATGCATTCCTTCCTCATCTCAGCCTCTTGGAATCCTTGGTACCAAGCGTCAAAACTTTGGAATCATCAGTCACTCTTCTACATCCCTCACGCACCCTGACACACATCCAGTGAATTACTAAGTTTTGTCAGATTTATCTCTGCAATGTGACTTCTACTATATTTCCACTATCACCACACCTAGTGAAGACTTTTATTACTTCTCCCTTGGATAGTATCCCAACTTGTCTTCAATCTCACCCCTCAATCCTTCCATCCTGTTGCTGGCAATGTAATTTTCCCAATTAATAAATCTGTTCCCATTACTTCCTTTCTAAAAAATAAACATGAATTTGCCTTATCAAAAAATATATAAATTTAACAGCCTTGAGTCAATACCTTTAATAATTTCAAGACATTTCTTATTACCATAACCCTTTTTCACAAGCACTATGTTCCAGTCAGAGCTTTAACTAGGAATTCTTGCACCAGGGACAAATTCGGTTGGTGGTATAGAATATAACATACAACTCAGACAGAGGACAGTCTGCCCTAAGTACATCCATGCTATGAAAAGAGACTTTCTGTATTCCCCCCAGATCTGGACCATGCTTCCAAGGCATGACACATAGATCCTGACTTCCCCAATTGTCAGAAGAAGGTAGGAGAAGGGAAAGGTGAGGAAAGGTGGACCCTAGAAGAGAGACATCGTGACAATGGGCCCCCAAGGGATAAAAGCCCAGGACAGTGGGAGAAAATAAGGGGAGTTACAACACATGGAGCAGGTTGAGGAAAGATTTCAAGGCTTGGGCCAGGTGACAGATCAGAAGACTGCCTTGGGGAAGAAGCATTTCCTCCATCCACCAGTTTTTTGTACCATCAAGCAAAGCTCAAGTCACTCCACCTTAGAATGGATTCCAGCCAAATTAAATGATTCATCATTCGTTCTACCTCCCATTTCCACATTTGTACATTCATCCTGCTAGGCTGGAATGGACTTCCCCACCTCTGCCTGTTGAAATCCTCCTCTTCCTCAAAGGTCTAGCCAGATGCCATCTCTATGATGAAGCCTACAAATAAAATTGATCACCTTTTCCTTGCAAATTAACACCACTTTAGATACACAGGAAAGATCCAACAATCATCATCTAACTTGCATCATATTTATTTTTTTATAAATCTTACATTCCCATACTATATGTAAGTTGCTTGAAGACAGGGACTGCATCATTAATTTTGTTGACTTGTTTATTTCTTTGGTGTAACCAGTAGGTACTCCATTTACACACAAACAATATTTTGGAACAGTTTAAAGTGCATACTTAGAAACATCATTAGATCTTTGACTTCATCAACATAGGAATTCCTTCTGTCACTGCAGTTTACAATCTCACCATGCCTTCTCACACTGTATACATATATATGTGTGTATATATATATATATATATATATATATATATATATATATATATACACACATATCCTCCCTACCATAAATCCTCCATCAAGGACCTACATGACATCCTACAGGCCTTTCTATGGTTCTTTCATTTCTTTTATAGGAACCAATAAAACAATGGAGCTGAACATCAGTTGTCTTTCATTCTCACTACATGATGGTTCCATCCCCTTTTCCATTTATTAATTTTCTCACTATCTTTTATGCAACCTCTTGCATGCGATATTTTAATTAATCCTGGTTACAAATACAAATGTCTCATTTCTCTCACCAAATGTATATGATTAGTTTCTTTTTCTTTTACACGTATTTCAACGTGTAAAAATGGGTCTCAATACGATTGCCAATAGGTAAACAATTTTACAAGTCCAAAGAAATAGCATGCTTGCTCTCCCAAAAGAAATTCCAATTTGACCTATTTTCATTCTTTTGCTCCTACTTCAGATGGCTATCCTCATGCCCATCTTCTAGTGAATAACGCATTGCAAACAACATAGCAGAAAGAACAAAAAAATGTTTCATGCAAAATGATTACTATCTCAGCAGTAAAGCACATTATCATCCATCTTTGACTCTACTGCTATCTGAATCTATCCATTCTTTTTTTAGCTATTTTAGCAGCTTTCCTCATTGTGATCAGTTGTATTGAATCACTGGATTCAGTACATGCCATTGAGCACTCAAGAGCTTATGACCCATACTGTGAAATTGACCAGGAGCCAGAGCCACCGGACCTGAAGTCTATACACAGGTGGGCACTTCCCTCTTTTGTTGGTCAGAAAATGCTAAGAATATTTCCTTGCAATTTTTGGAGATTTCTTTTCTATGTGTCTTCTAAGCATTGGGAAACGGGCACAAGAAAAATAAATTACTATGGAGAAATAGGAGTATAATAGTGGTTTCTGTGCTTCCTGATTTTGTTATCCAAACAGACATTTTATACTGGAACACAAACTCATCTGGAAAAGCATCTACTAAGGTGACAGCATGAAAATTACCTAGTGCTTTGTTATTTTGACCTATTAAACATATAACTGGGCACACTGAAGGTTGTAGCCTATATTAAAATAACATAGAGAACAGAAGTCATGACTGAATTTTATTTTTTGTTAATGGATTGAATTTTAGATACTCAGATAACCAGTCAGATTTGAGGTTTTGGCCCACATTTTCCACTTTACTTGGTATGCATAGACAGTCTGAAGAAAAATGATTCCTAAAAATATGCATATATTTCTAAATACACAGATGTGTGTATACATCTATTGTATTTATATTTATGAATTCATTCTTTTGTTGATTCTTGTCTATGTTCACTCCAGAGATTATTGAGTCAATGATGTCAAATCATCCTAGGTGATAATTATCTTTCAAACATGTGATCAAACTTTGGCATAAGCACCATTTTGCCTGAAAGTATAGATAAATGTGTGGTCGTTAGATTGTAAGATCACCCAAGCAGAGGTGGAAGAGACTGCAGAGATCATTTAGTCCAGTGGCTAAACTGTACAGATGAGGAAACTTAGGTTAGGTATTGGCCAACAAGGCTCTGTCCTGGACCCTCTTCTCTTCTCTCTCTATACTGTCTTGCCGAGTGAGCTCATCTGCTTCCAAGGATACAATTATCAGTTCTATGTAGATGATTAAGAGAGAGAGAGACAGAGAGAGAGAGAGAGAGACAGAGAGAGAGAGAGAGACAGAGACAGAGAGAGAGATAAAAGTCCTATGCAGCTGACTAGTGACAGCTAGCTAGATATATCTGTCAGAATTATATCTATACACATACATGTTTATATGTGTGTAAATATGTATATATCTATGTCTGTACGTATATATGTGTGTATGTGTGTCCAGTTCTAATATCTCTGCTAAAATAAAATCACATATCTTCAACAGGCTCTTGGACATATCAAACTGGCTGCCCCACAAGCATCTCAACTCATGGTGTCCAAAATGAAACTCATTACCTTATCCCCAAACCATCCCCCTTCCAAACTTTCCTGTTGCTGTAAAGCATATCACTATGCTCTAGCCTTCCAGAACTATGAACTCAGTATTATCCATGACTCCCCACTCTCCCTGACCCCAAATGTGCAATCCATTACCAAATCTTGGTGTGAAGGTTTCCACTTTCACATTTCTGATATGTCCCCTTCTCTCCACTCACAGTGCCACAACCCTAGTTCAAGTCCTTATCATCTCTTGCCTGGACTATTACAATTGCCTTCTATCTGATCCCCCTATCTCATCTCTCTCCACTCCAAATTGTCCTCTCCTCAGCGGCCAACATAATTTTTCTAAAGTTTAGGTCTGCCCTGTTCAGTGACCTCCAGTCACTATCAACCTCCAGAATTAAATATAATGTGAATTCATCTATAAAAGGAAAAGACTGGACCAGGTCCCTTCATCACCTAAACTGATTACCTTAATTTAGTACTTTAATGGGTACATGTGTACAGAAGGGACAAATTTCAATCAGTGGAAACCCCAGATCTGGCACATGTATGTTAATATCTAGAGTGTCCAGAGAGAATGTGTATCCTTAACATCTGAGAAAGGGTAACAGACAGGAAAACCAGCATAGATGAGCAATGAATGCCAGCATTGAGTGAGTGCAGCTGGAGGAGACATAGAGTGGTCCTCCTAACAGACCATAGTAACCTAAATATCTCATGGGGGCAACCCATCAGAGGACCAGGACACCTGGGACTGGACTTCCTGAGAATAATGGCACACACAATAACTGTTTGATATAATCAATGTAGGGTTTGGATGGTAGACTACCAAAAGGAGATGGTCTGGTTTAAGCTAAGTTTTGAGGGAAGCCAAGGAACCTATGCTGAGGAAACTCAGGTCCAGGGAATATAGTTACCTGCCCAAGGTTAGTGTCAGAGGTGGGAGGAGGGGAAAATAAATGTTTGCTAACTGAAAACAATTTTTAAATTGTAGTAAAAAGAAAGATATACCTTTAAAATATATGTTTACAAATGTTAGTTATAAGGAAAAACTGGATTAAAGATTCTAATGTATTATCAATATAGATCTCCCACAGTGATTACAGAATTAGAATATAATATCCACTACTAGAATACATCTGAATGTATATAAAAGTAAATGTTTAAAGTAATGTTTAAAGTAAAGTTAAGGCTCGTTCCTTTTCAGAAAGGAATGAACTCCACAAAAAAATCACAAGGTTGATTATACTTGATTCTTTCTGATTCTTTTGGAATGCTGCATTTCATCCAGGACATTTCTCACAGACTCTATACAAACTTCTCCCTTGTGATGTTTCTTAGTAGCCAAATTCCACACATGTTCAAAGTTCTCATCAGTAAGGTTGACACCAATATTCCGTAATATCCGGGCAATCTATAAAGATATCATTTTAGAATAAGGTCAAATCTCATTTTAAAAATATATAAATAAAGTGTCAGTCCATGGTTATGCATGACAGAAAGACAATAGGGACCAAGGTTGAGAGGCAAAATGGCTTTTGTTTAAGATGTTTTGGATTAATAGTCACTCAGAGATAATAAGAAGAGAGAAGAGGAGAAAGAAAAGGTAGAAGAGAAAAAGATAAATAAAAGGAAACATGTAGGATTACAAAGGAGGATGAGAAACCAGAGAAGCAAAATAAAAAGTCAAAGGAGGCTTAGAACAGTGAAAGCATTAGGGGAAAGGGGAACAAAGAGGAAATAGAGACTGGGAGCAAGGAAGAAGGAGAAAGAAGGGAGGACCAAAAGTTAGCAAAGGAAGGCAATTGTGGGCCACATCAAATCAACTTGAAACAAAACTGGAATAATAAAAAGAATAATTCTGGAAATCCTCTTTTTTAAAAAAAAGTACCACCATAAATTAGAGGAGAACAGTCTGCCTTTGCAGAAGAATAACAACACCCCAACTCATTTTCTGTTCATTCACACTTAACAAGAGATAAGTAAGGTCATTGTTGTTGTTCTTCAGTTCAGTCATGCCCAACTCTTCGTGACCCCATGGACCATAGCACTCAAGGTCCTTCTATTCAGTAAATATTCTGAATCAATTTAAGTATTAACTGATTTGACCTCCTTGCTGTCCAAGGGACTCTCCAAAGTCTTCTCCAGCACCACAATTCAAAAGTGTTGATTCTTAGGGGCTGAGTTTTCTTCATATTCCAGCTCTCATAGCCATACATTGCTAGGTCACACTGGTCAAAATAATGGAGTCCTTCAGAATTTATATTCCATTTGCCAAGCTTCTTTTGGGACCTTTCTCCCTCATCAATGGTGACCCATTCTAGACTTCTCTATCTTTCAGGTGCCAGCCTATTATCTGTAGTTTGCTGATTGATACATTTCATGGGACTAAAATAGATGCATACTTAAGTCTTGGCTTCCCTTCTCTTTAAGGGGCTGTTGTGGTACAATGGGAAAAGAGCTGGATTTGGAATCAAAGAACATGAAATAATAAGTAAAATAATAATGTCAAATAATAAGTAAAATAATGCTCAAAGAAAAGATGTACAAGTTCTAAGTTTACAGCAAGTGGGGAGTGGGGTACAGAGGAGATAGGAACTGGGTTATGTTTAAGATAGTTGGTGAGAAGGCCCAACATTTTCTCAAGAAAGGAAAAGAGGGACAGGAGATGTCTACTGCAGATCCATGCTAAGGAAAGGGTCCTTCGACCCCAAGTGCATCCCAGAAATAAACCTCCAGAAATGTTAGTGGGAGCTACCTCTGGCCTAGAGTAAAAAGATCACAGACTATCTTTTCTGAGTCCTTTCCAATTTACCATAAAAGTAATAACTCAGATTTCCCTTGAGGAACATCTAAATAGACCCAATATGATTCCAAGGAGGAGTCTTTTAAAAATAAATTATACCATCTGTTTATGATGCCTAAAATTCATATAACCAGACAAATAGCCTCTCTTTCTACAATTAGGATCATTGATGAAGATTTGGAAAGGAACTTAGGGTCATCTAGTGTCCTCTTTTTACAAATAAAGGACTGAAACTCTGTTAAAGATTAAGGGAATTACCCAAAGTGGCAAAACCAGGATTTGAACCCAACTTCTCTAATTCCACAAGGCAGGAGAGGTGTCACTGGAAAGTGACATTGACATTTTTTTAAGCATCCATTAAACTCTTTTTTAAGTAGAGGAAAAAGTTATGTAGAGAAAAAGTTCTTCCTCTTCTTCTTCAACTTTTATTTTTAATTGTCCTGGTTTTGATGCATTTTATCTTTCTAGAGATCTAAGTATGTACAAATGACTTGTAAATATAGTAAACATATATGGGGGAAAATGAACCTTTCCTATCATAAGGTCAATTTGACAAACTTAGGAATTTCTCTGTCAGATAAGGAGGACCACATACCACAATGGCCATGACTTTGTGCCTACCCATCAGCCTTACTGAAACAACAGGTGAGATACAGGTGAAATGAAACCACATACTGATATGCCAGAAAGATCAGAGCTGGAACCAGTACTTCAAGAGCCTTCTCCTTCTTCTACTTCTTCTTCTTCTCCTTCTTCTTCTTCTTCTTCTTTTTCTTCTTCTTCTTCCTTCTTCTTCTTCTTCTTTCTTCTTCTTTCTTCTTCTTCTTTAACTTTTATTTTTAATTGTCCTGTTTTTATGCATTTTTGCTTTCTAGAAATCTAAGTATGTACAAATGGCTCATAAATATATACAGATCCATTCTACTTTTCTTTTTCCAGAACTGTGCTAAACCTTCATGACCAAATTCAGGTTTATCAAAAACGTTCTCTGCTTTAGGCATCCTAATTAATTTTGTAGCAGAAAACTTCAAGTTTTGCTTTGTTTTTTTTTTTAAGTCTAAAAATGAAGTTAAAGATAGAATATTTACTTGATTCTTTGAAAAAACATACTGTACCTCATCCTTTGATCTAGTCTTAAAGAAGTCTCTTTCAAACACTCCCTTTTCACTGAAGATGGATGGGTGTAGCAATGTATAAGCAGTGCCCAAATCACCATAATCAGTATAATCAGTTAGGCGACGAACACGAGGGGCAGCAAGGTCAGACCGAATCGTTGGAACACCACTCATGGGAATACCTACAAAATGAAAATTCATGAGGAAAGGAAACAAATGCTCTCAAATTAGTAAAGGAGAAAAGTTCACATCAAGAAAGGAGGCATATAATAGAGAATATTTGAATGAGGCTCATTCATATTATAATAGACAAAGTCGTACAGAAGTCTACTACAGACCTCTTGATCAAAAAGAAGAAAGGAATAATGAATTTAAGAAACAGATAACAAACTTAGCAAAGAAGCACATATAATGAGGTGCTTCAGCTGTTTTGCCATTTGCTAGAGCACTCTTTACTCAAAGAGTAAATTAATAATTTATTATTAAGAGTACTTAATCATTTCTTGATTTGTCTTAATTTCATTCTTTTAAAAAAAAGAGAAAGCCAAAGAGGGAATAGTTTTTCTATAGCTGATGACCAATAAGGAAGACTTAGTTAATGAAGCAAAAATTCTAGGGATCACAGGATCAGGGAATGCCGGAGAAGGGAAGAGCCTAGATGCCTCTCATCCAATCCAATCTGACCTGACCAAGAATCCCCTCCACAATATCACTGACAATTAGTCAACCTTTGGAAGTGAAAAGAGGGGAAGGGGGTGGAGCCAAGATGTCAGAGTAAAAGCACAAACTTGGCATGAGCTCTCACTCCAATCACTTCCAATACATGTAAAAAAATTACTCTAAATAAATTTTAAAGGTACAGAACCCACAAAGTGACAGAGAAAAACAGATTTTCCACTAAAGGCAGCCTGGCAGGCCAACAGAAAGGTCTATCACACTGAGCTGGGAGCCATAAGCCATGCTGTTCTGGCCCCAGGGTGGCGCCAATCAGCAGTGGCCAGAGCATACTTCAGGAGAGTGAATCACCAGCAGCTGTGGCGGTTTCCAGACTTCTCAACCTATAAATGTCAAAGAAAAAGTAACAGGTCAGTGGGGAACTCTGTTGGAACAGGGGAACAGAAGAGAATGGTCCAGCCCCTGCCCCTGGGGCAAGAAGTGGCCTAGGTGCAGCAGCTGCAGCTACTGCCACATGGCTGCCTCCAGAGGTCCTGGCCTGCAGGACCAAGCAACCATTCAGAGGGAAAACACTCTTGCTTTAACCTGCTTAGATCTGGATCATAGTCTTGGGGGGAAGTCCTGGGGTATGTGGCCTGTGTGCCAGAGCTTGTGGGGGCTTGCAGAGAGGGCACTCTCCTAATTGCTCCAGCAGCTGCAAAAACCCCCGTGATTTGGGACAAAGCTCTCTCCATTCTGGAAGCAAAGTTCTACTGTGGCAAAGAGCTCAAAAGTCAAGTAACTGACTGGCAAGATGAGCAAGCAGATGAAACACAATCAGATCATAGATTCCTTTTTGGGGGACAAAAAGGACCAAAGACTGGAATGGGAGGAAGACAATAAAGTCAGAACTCCTGATCAAAAGCTTCCAATAAAAATAGGAACTGGTTACAGGACATGGAGGAGCTCAAGAAGGATTTTGAAAATCAAGTAAGAGAAGTGGAGGAAAAATTGGGAAGAGAAATGAGAATGATGCAAGAAAATCATGAAAAGTGAGTCAACAGCCTGCTAAAGGAGACCCCAAAAATGCTGAAGAAATAACACCTTAAAAAATAGACTAATTCAAATGGCAAAAGAGGCCCAAAAAACCAGTGAGGAGAAGAATGCCTTAAAAAGTCAAATTGCCCAGATGGAAAAGAAATTTGAAAAACTCACTGAAAAGAATAATTCCTTCAAAATTAGATTGGAGCAATGGAGGCTAATGATGTTATGAGAAATCAAGATACTATTAAAAAGATCCAAACAAATGAAAAAATATAAGACAATGTGAAATACCTCATTGGAAAAACCACTGAGCTTGAAACTAGATCCAGGAGAGATCATTTAAAAATTATTGGACTACCTGAGAGCCATGACCAAAATAAGAGCCTAGATATCATCTTTCAAGAAATTATCAAGGAAAATTGCCCTGATAATCTAGAACCAGAGGGCAAAATAGAAATTGAAAGAATTCACCAATCGCCTCTTGAAAAAGATCCCCAAAAGAAAACTCCTAGGAATATTATAGCAAAATTCCAGAGTTCCCAGGTCAAGGAGAAAATGCTGCAAGCAGTCAGGAAGAAACAATTTTAGTATTGTGGAAACACAATTAGGATAACACAAGACCTAGCAGCTTCTACATTAAGGGACTGAAGGGCTTGGAATATGATATTCCAGAGGTCAAAGGAGCTAGGATTAAAACCAATAATCACCTACCTAGCAAAACTGAGTATAATGCTTCAGGGGAAAATATGGTCATTCAATGAAATAGAGAACTTTCAAGCATTCTTGATGAACAAACCACAGTTGAACAGAAAATGTGACTTTCAAATACAAGAAGCAAGAGAAGTATGAGAAGGTAAACAGGACAAAGAAATCATAAAGAACTTATTAAAGCTGAACTATTTACATTCCTACATGGAAAAATGATCATTGTAAATCATAATTGGCCTACTTAATTGGCTAGTGAATAAGAGGGGAACCTCTTGGCATAGTCAGATGCATTCTGTATTTTTGTAGAGTAGATTTGGGGAATGCAGAGAAAGGATTAGTAGGATGCCATAGGATTAAATTCCATAGGAGATCTTAGCTCTGGAGAGATGGCATACCCAGAAGAAAATATTTCTGATTTCACAGCTTCAAAAGATTCAAATGAAGAAGAAGGAACTGTATAGAGAGACTGAGGTGAAAGGGAAAACATCTCATTGGCTATGCTGACATATTCTGGCTGTGTGACTCTAGTCAGATAACCGACCAGTGTCCCAGACAACTATCTAGGCCTATAAGTTAAAGAGTGGGGAGAAATCTGCATTGGTAGAGTATGTATCCTGATTGAGAATTCCCTTTACCAATGAAATCTAAGCCCTATCAAAAAAAAAGGCATTTCACTGGCCAACAGAGATTTTGTTTAAAGGCATTTTTAGAAAACTGAAGCAAAGATAGTAAAACTAAGGATGAATACAATAAAGTAATACAATCCTTGGGAGAGTAGTGAAGGTCAGAATGAGCCGAGAAAGGCAACAAGTCTAAGGACGAGGAAGGAGCTTTTAACTATGTTTGGGGGTACAAGGAAGAGAACAGAAGGCTGGGGCTGCCGGGGGTGGAGTGAGGATGGCAAAAAAGTAAAGGATGGTGAAAAGACAAGAGAGACAGTTAACATGGTGCAGCAAAAGGCTAGCCAGAAACTGCAAAGGATCTGGGTTTGAATCCTGACACTGCTGTTTCCTTACTTGTGTGACCTTGGGCTTCTTCATCTATAAAACGAGAGGAGGAGCTTGGATCACCTTTAAGGGGCCTTGCAGTTCTTAATCTATGAACTACTCAATACCTATTTTACTTATATTTTCCCTACCAAGAAAAAAATATCTAAACTAGAAGGAAAGCACAGAAATGGTTGAGTGGACACTAAACACAAGTAAAGAGATAATGAGAACACCTCAGCATCCTCAAAGGGTTCAAGGCAACAGACCTGGATGATGAGCTCCATCCCAGGGTCCTGAAAGAACTTTCTGCAGTGACTGTCAGCAACTTCCACGGGGCTAGAATGTACCAATAGCCCAGTTTTCAGAAGGGGGAAGAAGGTGGATTCTTCCAACTAGAGACTGCTGAGCTTCACTTTGACCCTTGGCAAAATTCTAGAGCACTTTTTAAAGGTATGGTTTATGAGCACTTAGAGAGGAAAGCTGTGATCACTAAGAGAGCACAAGTTCAAGAACCTGAAGCCAGATTGACTCCATCTCCCTTTCTGATGGGATTTTAAAAAGAAGTCTTATTTGGGTCATAACAAATGCTGAACAGAAGGAATTCAGGAAAACATAGGCATGATAATAATAATAGCAACCAGCATTTATTCAGCACTTTAAGATTTGCTAAAAGGACATGTTAACGTATTTGATCCTCTCAACAGTTCTGGGATGCAGGTGCTCTTATTACCACCGTTTTACAGATAATTAATCTGAGGCACTGAGAGGTTAAGCCATTTGCTCAGGGCCTCACAACTACTAAGTGTCCGAGGTCTCTTGTGCTCTATCCACTGTACCATCTGTTTCAGTTGAGAACTTGCTCCTTCCTGTGGCATCCAATTCCACCTCCAGCTAGCTCTTACATCAAGATTAAGCTTGCCACTCTGTAACTCCTCTTCCTCCTTTCTCCCTCCAATGCCATTATAATGGGGTGTATAAACCAATAAAGTGAAGCCAACAAAGCCAGGAACTTAATCTCCACAGTGACCACAACAATATCATTTCAAGAGCACCAAAATTAAAAACTCCAAGCAATCATAAAGCCCAATTTTGGCCACAAAGATGAGGAAATGCACCTCCATCCATTCAGGAGATAGCTGGTAGGTGACTGAATGTGTGGTATTGCATTTACTTCCAGTTGCCATCACTA
>CM053597.1:26159612-26230668 GCA_028646575.1 Pseudocheirus occidentalis | reverse complement strand
GGCTCAATTTCACTAAGGAAATTGTGAAGCTGATTCAATGATCCCAAGGCAGTTCTTGAACAAAGGCTCCCTTTTAAATGGCATATAGATGTGAATTATGGAATATAAAAATTGCCAGAGTACAAATGCCACTCATCTGCAACTTACAGTTTTGATTGTCCTGGGTGGTTATGTAATTTGCTCATGGTCAGTAGCTAGTATGTTATAACCAGGCCTTACTGACTCAAAAGCCAGTTTTTTTATTCACTATTGCACACTCTCAACATCTAACAACTAAAACCCTTCTCCTAACACAAAAGAGAGTTCTATTTCATCCATTCTAATATTCCTCAGTCTTAACTTTCAGACTGACTTGCTATACTTACTGGGAACGTTACTAGAGCCCTTGGCTAGCAGAAATCAGTAGGTCTCCATTCAAATCTGGGCTCTTACACATAACTAGTTGTATTCCTTTGGACTTGTTTCCTTAGCTGTAAAATGATGGAACTGGGAGGACATGATCTCAAAGGCCCTTCTAAGCTTAATATTCTAAGATTGAAAACTGTCTGAACTGTTAGATTTCTAACAGCAGTTTTTTAGGAAAACTAGTTATCTTTTATTTTTATTAAATCGTTTATTTACTTTTAGTTTACAACATTCAGTTCCCCAGTCCCTTTTCAGATTTTTCTCCCCCTTACCCCCCCTCCCCCATCATGGCAGTATGCACGTGGATATAGGATCTACAGATATTTTCCCATTAATCATTAGTCAGGTTGTAAAGGAGGATTGTAACTGATGCAATGATCAGTGGTTAAAACAGAACAAAATAAGAAAAAGAAACAGAACAAGTACTTTGTTTCAATCCGCACTCAGACTCTGCATCTCCTCTGGATGTGGGTATCTCCTTCAATCTTGAGTCTTTTGATGTTGTAGGAAAACAATTTCCATGAAACTTTGCTAACAGCTGGTGAAAATTTGACAGGCTAGCAATAAAAAAAGTATTTTCATTAATTTCATTATACAAATGGCATATCTTGCAGGGAGGCCAAGCTACTAGAAAAATATTTTGGGGTCAAATTTTCGTGTTACATTAAACTCTGAATTAAAAGCAAAAAATTTAAAATATGTTTAGCAATTCTTTACATTTATAAGTGTTTTCCAGTTTTCAGAGTGCTTTCAAGTATATTCAGTATATTTAGTTTGTCACCTCCACTCCAATGACTGTCCCTAACTTCTGATCATTTCAGTGAAAGTTCTGCATACCATTAGTTTCCTTAGCTAATAAAAGCATTCAAAAAATATTAAGATAATGCAATTTTAAAATCATTTAATGATCCTTTTTACAAAGTTTACATAAAGGGGGGGAAAATCTCAAAAATAACTGAAGCAATATTGTTTGTTGTCCCTCATTCTACAGAATCATGATCCTGAAAAGGATGTAAATTAAAATTGAGAAACAAAAATCTGAATGCACCAAAACTCATTCAAGGCATTCTGAAATATTTGAAGTTATTTAGTAATAGAAATAATCATTCCTCACTACTTTACATTGTTTTTTCTTAAAAAAAAAGACAGCACATTTCATTTTCAATATGGATATTACAGCTGATGTCTGTGACTATGTTAATGAACATTATCAGGCTGGAAATCTTTTAACAATTTTTTGTTCTCAGGGTGGCTAGGTGGTGCAGTGAATAGAGTACCAGCCCTGGAGTCAGAAGGACCCGAGTTCAAATTAGACTTCAGACACTTAACACTTACTAAGCTGTGTGACCTGGGGCAAGTCACTTAACCCCAACTGCCCTGCCTTCCCCCCTCCAAAAAGCAAACAAAATAATTTTGTTTTTAAATGTTCTATTAATTTAACCAATTGTTAGATGTGCCAAAGCCATGAAAAAATTACCTGCAATACTAAGGAAAAGTCAGCTGGACTGTCAGCAAAACCATCAAGAGAAACAATCTATTTTATTGATCAGTAGCAAGTTTAAGCTTTAGGTTTTACTCACGGACATTTTTTCTTTTTTTGGAGGGGGAGGGCAGGGCAACTGGGGTTAAGTGACTTGCCCAAGGTCACACGGCTAGTTTTGTGTTAAGTGTCTGAGGTCGCATTCGAACTTAGGTCCTCCTGAATCCAGGGCCAGCGCTCTATTCACTGTGCCACCTAGCCGCCCCGGAATGAATATTTTTTTCAAGAAAACTGAGTTTTACACCGAATTAAATGCTGAAGCTATGATTTTAACCTTTGCTAAGTAGCATCCTATCTATAAAAGGATTCTACTAAAGTCAGCACAAATCTATTTACTTTCTTGGATCTTTGTATGTATCAACATTACTAAATAATCCTAAAATACTCAAAATTTCAGAGACATATTTTGAAAATTAGTGTTGGAAGAAACCTTAGGACTGAATCTGCCTCTTTAAAAAGCACCAAAAATCAGCGACTTTTCTAGGATCCTGCAGCTGAGTGAGTAGTAGGGAAGTGAGGCTTAGAATCAAGATTACATGGCTGACAGAGAAGCTAAGTGGCACAGTGCATCAACCCTAGAGAGGAAGATCTGAGTTCAAATTCAACCCCAGGGACCTGACATTTACTAATTGTGTGACCTTGGTTAAGTCACTTAACTCTGATTGCCTTAAAAAAAAAAACCCCAAACCAAAAAGATCACATGGTTAAGGCTAGTGTTTTCTCACCTGTCACACTGCCACAATTTACCCAACGGGAAAAAGCCAAAACACTATATTTTTTATATGACTACTGATTCTGGTGTCACTTTAAACTTTGTAAAGTGCTTTACCTAGAATATTATCTCATTTGATCCTGACAGCCACCTTGTGAAAATGAAAATTATCCCCATTTTATATTTGAATAAAGAAGGTTCAGGTCATTTAAATGACTCATCAAGCTGGAGATGGTCGGTCCAAGTTTTTCTGACTTCATTCTACTCACTACAATCATTCTGTCTCTTCATTCATGACTAAGAATTATATTTCAAATTGGGGTTACTGTAAACACATTTTAAAGTTATATTAGCCCTACTTTCTAGTATTAAGGAGTATTTTGATATTATTTACTTTGAAAATATAAAAGTTATTTGATTTTAAAAACAGCATGATGCACATAATGCTATATTTTGCTGCTACAAAACTGAATTTTTTTTTTTAAAAACTTTAGGTAATGTACATGTAGTCTTATGCAAAAGTGGGCAAGCCCATCTTCTTACCAAAGAACATACAACTCAAAACCTAAGTGAAAGACACCGTGTATTAAGTGAAGGAGGAAAAATCAGCAGCAATGAACCAAATGGACTCATTGAAGGAATTGTGCAAATAACTCGTGGACTTGGGTTTCATGGAAATCCAACTCTGAGAAAGTCTGTTATTCCTGTACCCCAAACAATCTCTGTTCCTATAGACGATACATGTCAATTCCTTATTGTTGCTACTACTGGACTTTGGGACGTTATAGATAAAAATGAAGCTGCAGCAACAGCAATGTCGTTATTTAGCATATATGAGGAAACATGTAAAATAACTAAGCAAGATATGTACAGGCCACTCCGACACAGAGCACTTTTTTTACCTAGTATATCATCTTCAATTCTTCGTGTACCAGACAGTAAAATCAAATTATTGTACCATAACACTTCAGCATTTCTTCAGAAAATGGCCCACCGCAGCACAGGTGAATCTTCACAAGTAAGTAGCAAAAATGGAAGTTCTCCAACTTCAGAAAGTTTGGGTGAACATAAGGCTTCAAAATCTGAGTTAAATAGTAAAACAGAAATCTCAAGTTCAAGATCTTTTTATTCGTATGATATTGAGAGGAGTGATGAAACAGACAGCAGCACATCTTGTGAACCACCAAATTCAAGTAGAGCAGAGGAAAAAATAAACAAAAATTTCTTTGATTATGCAGCAGAATATGTAAGTCATGGACTCGTCAAAGCTGCTCTTACAGCAGGTTCTAGGGAGAACATTACTGTGCTGGTAATACTTCTCAATGGATGCGGATATCAGCTACACAGAAGTGGAACCTGACCCACCTTCTCTTCTGGACGACAGAAGCATGTACCATAAGAAACCGCATGTACTATATATTTGCATAGTACCACATAACCTTGCTTTTAATACATATTGTGTGTGTGTGGGGGGGGTATAGGTGAGGAGGATAAAGAGAACCATTTCTCTCTTACATACATGGTACAATAAATGTTGTTTGTGATTAAAAAAAAAAAGAATGATAAATACAGTCCTGTTTTATACCACTTTATTAAAACCTGAGCACCTCAATATAAAACTAAACACTGGTGAACTCTCATTTTCCTTGCTAAGCCCCAATTACTGCAAATTTACAACCTGCACAAGTAAGTTTCCACTAGCAGTTGAACATTTAAATAGATTAAATTTTCTGACACACTTGGTAGATTTCATATAATGAAAAAAACTAAAAGAATTAGTGCAATATATGGAAGTGACCAAAGTAAAATGAACTTCAGAAAATAAGGCTGCAGAGTCCGTCACTGGCGGACGCAGGACTCATGTCACAGACACAGCAGCTTCATTTCATCGCTGTTCTAGCCATGGGGGAATAACTGAAGCCCCCTCAGGTCCAAGAGAGGAGGAGGAAATAACGAGCTGTTTTAGTAGCTGTACATGTTGCATACTTTTAAGCAACTCTTAAATATTACAGAACATACTAAACATAAATGGAGACTACGATGCAGTGCTCTATTTACAGTACATCTGAAGACCCAAGTTTAAAACAATCAAGCTGAATGTACATAATTGTTAGTGCATTGACTAGATTATGTCCCAAGGGATCAAAAACCCTCACCACAAAACAAAACAGAACCACCCCATGTAAATGGCCAGCAGTGATTAAAGAGAAACCAGACACTTGGTTTGTTTCATTTTAGTTGAAGAGTTCTTATGCTTGAAGGAAAACACTTCTGTCAAGTTGCATTTATTAGTTTTGTCTTTATAAGAGAAAATGGGGATAAACTTGATTTTTATCACCATTTAAAAACAGGATAGGGCATTATAACTTAGATACCGTATACCAACTCAAGTTCATTTTTTTTCTGAAGACACGGATGGCTGTTTTTTCTATTTTTTTTAAAATGGCTAAATTATTAAAATGTGGAATGTACACTTAAAATAGATACCAGCAGAAACTATCATTTTTATGAATACTGCAGATAAGCAGAATTATCTTTAGGACCTACTTCTAGAAAAAATTTATTTTAAAAGAACAATTAAAGGAGTCCCAATTCTGTGTCATAGATTAATATCTGCATCAATTTGGGAATTTAGAGGAACTAGCTGGTTAACTGTGGGTCCATACAATAATTCTTCTGTATTTTTAATGGCAAGAACTGATTCCCCACCCCGACCTTCCAATGAAGCAAATATTAAGAGCTTCTATTGCTGAAACATTAGTCAAATAGTGACACATGCATGTTATTAAAAATTAAGTTCAAAACACATAAAATAATTCTGTATTAGAAACTTGACTATATTATAAGTCTCTTCTCCTTTTTGGAAGTTGTACTGGGCCAGGTTAAATGCTCCGATTCCACTGTTATTAATAATTAGGAAGCAGAAGAATATTCCAGATAGTTTAGTTACTACAACACTGACTCCTAGTTGGTTGTGTGGGTTCAGTAAGGTCTACACCTCTTCCTCTGGCAGAACTGGCTCCTGGATTCTGTGGTTCATTCTTCGGCAACTTTTTGGCTGAAAGAGTAAACATTGAGAACCATCAAGACTAAAACAACCATAGTTGTTTAGGAGGTCAACCACAATTTAGGAGGTTAACAGAAGAGTTCTGTGACTCTGAGGCAGAGGCTGGCCAGAGGGCACACGGTGACAAAAAAGAAATTGAAGCTACACATACATTTAAAAGGAAAGAAAGTCACAATTTTGTCATCTTGACCTTCCCCTCCCCCTCCCCCAATTCCATCTGATAGAGATATCACAACCAATGACTCCAAGATGTTGGGAAGATGCTATTTAATCAGGAATATGAGAGATGTTTCTCCTATACCAGATTCCTACTAGATAAAAGCTGCCAAAGCAAGAGTTAGAATGGTGTTAAAAATGACAAGAGTCCTGTTTAATGGGTTCTCTCTCTAAACTTTTGAAGGTTACTATATTTACCATTATGGCTGGACCAGAGATCAGAGTAGAGACCAATAACCGGACAGTATAATTAATATACAAATTAATCTTGACTTGGAGAAACTTTTTTTAAACCTCAAATGACAACTTGAAAGTGTGATATTTAGCAGTTTGATGAATATTGTGAATAAGCTCTAAGTATACTCTGAACCTATTATTTAAAAGCCCGAATTGATAAATATGGTTATGACATCATTCCAGAATTCTCTCTTTAGTACTAATACCATCCTGAAATAACTAGAAAATATATTATCAAGTATCACACACCTCTACTAAAATATCAGTTGTAGCATTTGCAAGTTTTATGAATAAAAACAAATGGACTAACTATGGAAATATCTATACATTAATATGAAAGAATATGCACACAAAGGAGAAAAACACTGTCATGGGAATAGTATAACATAAAGAGAACATGAGATCAGAGATTATCATGGTTGGGTTTCTCCAAGATTATCTACCTTAAACCCTTATGTGACAGATGAGACACAAGAGGTGAAGTAACTTGCTCAGAGTCACACAGTAAAGTATGTGTGGAGAGGATGTAAAGTGGGAGTGTGTGTGCGTGAGCATATGTGTGTATGTGTAGAGGGATGTGAAGTCCAATGTCTGATCCACAATGCCATAGAGAGGAAGAGTAGGGGAAAGGGGGAGAGAGAGAAAGAGGGGGAAGAGAAAGTCAAGAGGGAAAGAGAGGAAGGCGAAGGAGAGAGGAGTAAAGGAAAAAGGAGAGGGAAAGGAGAAAGAAAGGGAAAGGGAGCGTCATGCACACACGCACACACACACGCGCGCACACACACACACACACACACACACACACACACACACACACACACACACACGGTTTAGAGACCTGCCCTAAGTCAGAGGTAATACAATTTAGTAAAACTAGGATTTGAACACTGGTCCCATGACTAAATTCAGTTCTGTAAGTCTAGTTTTCTTTCCACTATATTTCATGCTCCCTTATAAGTGGGATTTATTACTAATAACTGCCATCAGTGCTTAGTACGAAAATAACATGGAATGCTCTAAGATCTTTAAAATTCAAGATGTAAGGAACTTTTTCTTTTAATTTTCCTCTTTAATATCTGACTCTAAGTGATATCATGAAGCAGAGCAGTTAATTCCTTCAGGTGGGGAAGATAAGATGGTGGAGTAGAGGAAGCACTACAACTGAACACTCCCAACATTTCTCCCCAAACAACTTTAAAATAACACCTCAAATTGAATTATGGAGTGGCAGATCCAACAAAAGATTGAGGTAGGACATTTTTCCAGGCTAAGACAATTTAGGATGTCAACAGAAGAGTTCTGTGACTCTGAGGCAGAGGCTGGCCAGAGGGCACACGGTGACAAAAAAGAAATTGAAGGAATAAGAATAAGCAAAAAGGAAACAAAGCTCACTTTTTGCAGACACTATGAAGAGATACTTAGAAAATCCTAGAGACTCAACTAAAAAGCTATCTGAAACAAAAACTAAAAAAGTTGCAGGATATAAAGTACAACCACATAAATAGTCAGCATTTCTCTACGTCGCCAACAAAACTCAACTGGAAGTGAGAGAAATTCCATTTAGAATCTACCTGTCAAGACACATCCAAGAATTATACAAACACAATTACAAATACAAAACACTTCACACAAATACTGATCTAAACAATTAGAGAAACATTAATTGCTCAGAGGTAAGCTAAGCCAATGTAATAAATATGACAATTCTATCTAAATTAATTTACTTATCTAGTGCCATGCCAATCAAACTAAAAAGTAATTATTTCATAAAGCTAAGGGAAAAAAACACCTACAAAATTTACCTGGAAGAAAAAAAGTTCAAGAATATAAAGGAAACCGATTAAAAAGAAAATGTGGAGGAATGTGGTCTAGCAGTATCAGATCTCAAATCATATTTCAAAGCAGTAATGAAAGCAATCAGGTAGTGGGTAATAAATAGTGTTAGATCAGTAGAAGAGATTATAGCAGTAAATAGCCATAGTAATTTAGTGTTGGATAAATCCAAAGATTCAAGCTTTGGGGACAAGAATTTATTATTTAACAAAAATTACCAGAAACACTAGAAAAAAGTCTGGAAGAAAGCAGGCACAGACCAACAACTCACACGTACCATATAGGTCAAAATGGGTACATAATTTAGACATTAAAAGATGACAGCCAATTAGAAGATCATGGAAATATTTACCTGTCAGATCTATGGATAAGGGAAGAGATTATAACCAAATGAGATGGAGAGGATCATGCAAGGTAAAATGTATAATTTTGATTACATGAAATTAAATAAAGTTCTGCACAAATAAAACCAACGCAGCCAAGATTAGAAAGAAAAGGGAAAATTTTTTTTTAGAGTTTCTTTGACAAATTAGGCCTAATTTCTCAAATATGTGAAGAACTGAGCCAATTCATGAAAATAAGAGCAATTCTCTAGTTGGATATAAACAGTTAAGTTTCAGAAGAAGAAACTGAAACTAACAAAACACGTGAAAAAATGCTCTAAATCATGATTTAGAGAAATGCAAAACAGGTTCTAATTCACACCTATCAGATTGGCTAACATGACAGACAGAAGAGGAAAATGACAAATGTTGGACAGAATGTGGAAAACAGGGTCACTAACACACTACTGGTACAGTTGTAAACTGGTGCATTCTGGAGAACAATTTGGAACTATGCCCAAACTATAAAACTCTATGTCCATTGACTCAACAATGCTGAGTTCTGTATCTGCTAATAGTTTTGTATCCAAAGAGATCAAAGAAAACTAAAAAGGATCTTTGTGTACAAAAATACTGGCTTTTGTGGTGGCAAAGAATTGGAAATTGACAGGGTGTCCATCAATTGGGCATTCCCTGAACAAGTTGTGGTGCAAGATTGTGAGGGTATTGTGTTGTAAGAAGTGATGAAAGGGCAGTTTCAGAAAAATCTTATGAACTGATGCAAAGTAAAATGGGCAGAAGAGAATACTGTACACAGTAACAGCAATGATCAACTGTGAAAAACTTAATTACTTTTAATCAATACAATAATTCATATACAGTTCTGATGAACTATGGGCACAGACTAAAACATACTGTTTTCCCACTTTTTCTTTTTTTGCACAACATGGTTAATATGGAAATGCTTTACATGATTTCACATGTTTAACTGACATAATATTGTTTGCTTTCTAAATAGGTGGTGGAGGAGGGACTGGGGGAATTGAGAATTCAATTTTTCAATAAAAGAATGTTAAAAGTAGAATTAATTAAAAAAAAAAAAGCAACTATTCCTTCCTTGAAACTTCCCTTTCAAATACTAATCTCAAATGAGCATGGAATACTTTAAATCTTTAAAGAAGCTTAAAGCCCTGTGATTTCCCTGTTACATTAAACATTTGACAATTTTTTTTTGCTATATCCTCAACATAAATGATATTTCTACCCATTTACAACATTTTAAAGGCATTACTTCCATATAATCACCACAAACAAGAGTATTAAAACTTAAAGGGTAAAGTTCAGTAAGTTACAGAATTCACAGTAAGACAAGGTATTAAAGACTTCTAAGTGATAAGGATCAGAAATGAGCCACAGAAACTAATGGAATGCCTAATTTCTAGATGTAATCTAATATTTCTTGATCAGCTGAAAAAGCACTTTTCATACTGGGAATCACAGAGCTGACATGATAACCTGGTGTCAGTTAAACTGAATAAAATCTGACAGTGTCTGAGTACTATGTCCTTGCCCTCAAGGCCCTTCCAAGTCCTGGGAGACAGACACAAAGAACGGAACCTGAATGAACTGAATAAATAACCTCAAAAGAATATTTGTTACCTTACATTTAAATCATATAGTAATTATAACTATTTATATTAAAATAGGGAGAATAGTGCATATTCCCATATCAGTTTTCCCAGAAATCTCTGCACTAAGTTTCTCTGAAAAAGGTCTGAGTCAAATTTATAATATTAAGGGTCATTCCCCAAATGATAAATGGTCAAAGGATATGAACAGTCAGTTTCCAGAGGATGAAATCCAAGCTATCAATAGCCCTATTTAAAAAAATTGTTAGGTGGTACAGTGAACAGAGAACGGACTCTGGAGTCAGGAGGACCTTAGTTCAAATCTGGCCCCAGACACTTAATACTTACTAGTTATGTGACCTTGGGCAAGACACTTAGCCCCAATTACCTGCCTTCCCTCCCTCCAAAAAGTAGAAAACAAACAAAAACCCCAAAAAACCTGTCTAAATCACTAATATGAAAATGCAAATTAAAACAACTTTTGAGGTATACTTCACACTCTCAGATTGGCTAATTTGATGAAAAAAAGAGGAAAATGATAAATGCTGGAAGGGCAGTGGGGAACAGGATACTTTAATCCACTGTTGAATTAACCCACTGGTGGGGTTGGGAACTAATCCAACCTTTTTGGAAATTTGGAATTATGCCCCAAACGCTTACTAACCTATTCATAAACTTTGACCTAGGATAGATACCAATACTAGGTCCATGCCCCGAATAGATTAAGGAAAGAGGAAAAGGATGTGTATTTAGAAAAAATATTCATAGTGGCTTTTTTGTGGTAGTAAAGATATGGAAATCTTTATTAGGGGTGAACAAGTTATGGTTTATTAGGGTGGTAGAATACTATTGTGCTATAAGATAAAGAGAATAGCTTCAGAAAAACCTGAGACTTGTTTGAACTTACACAAAATGAAGTGAGCAGAACCAGGAGAATAATTTATACCACAACAATATTGTAAAGATAATCAACTTTCAAAGACTTAGTAATAACTCTGACCAACACAACAACCAATACATAATTTCAAAGGACTCAAGATGAAACATTCTGACCACCTCCAGAAAATCGATAGTATAGACTGAAGCATGTTTTCTTTTCTTTCTCAATTTTCCTCTTTTCTTGATTTTGTTTTGTATGACCTCTCAATGAGTAGAGGAAGGGAAGAAGAGGAGAGGAGAGAATTTTGAATTTAAAAAACAAACAAAAAAGCAATGAAAAAAGGGGAAAAAAGAGAAGTTCCCAGGAATAGAGAAATTATGTCTTTCATCAATTCTTATGGCATGGTTAATTTTTTTTCTCCAAGCAAGCACCAAACTTACGGCAATTCCAGGTTCAACGTGGGGGTGAGTCCAGTATTATATTTACTGAGGTTAGTTTAAGACAAGTTAATGCTTTTGATAAAGCTAATGTTACCTGAACTAGCCTTGTCAGAATCCCTTAGAATCAAATGCTTTACCAACAGTTCATCCAGGAAACATAAATGAAATAACATAACATTTAATTAGAACTGAACAGCAAAATAATTTGTTTAACCTAACCTGTGAAATTCTGGTGAGGTACTCCTTCCACAAATGCAAATTAATATCACCTGAGTTAATTCTTAACTTCTCCTCTCAGCCCTTAAAGCCAATCTGAGCTAAGGCCTACTATTTCACCTGCAGAACTTCTCTCCTGACACTGCCACCACCCTAGCACACATCCTCATCAACTCCTGCCTGGACGACTGCAATAGCCTTTTACATGCTCTACATGCCTCAGGTCTTTCCCTACTCCCCAGCATCATCCATTTAGTCACTAATGTGATTTTCCTAATGAGCGGTTCCAATCATGTCATTTCTGTACTTAATAAAGTCCAGTAGCTTGTCATCGCTTTCAGGATAAAATACAAAAACCTTTGTTTGGCATTCAAACTCCTTCAAAACCTAGCCCCACCCCACTAATTTTCCACTCTTCTTTTTGATTCAGTAACACTAGCATTCTTGCTATTCTACAGACAGGACATTCCATCTCTCAACTCCAGGCACTTTCTCTGACTGTTCTCCAGTAATGCTCTCTCTATTATCTCTGCCTCCTGGTTTCCTTCTAGTCCCAGCTAAAATCCCAACTTCTCCAAGAAGTCTTTTCCAACCTCTTACCTTTCTTTTCTTGTTTGTTCATTTGCTCATTGACTCCCCCCACTGGATTGTGAACTTCCAAAGGGCAGAGACTGTCACTGGTCTTTCTTTGTATCTTCAGTGCTTAGCACAGTGCCCGGCACATTGTGGGTGCTTAATAAGTACCCACTGAGTTGCTGTAGTCATACAGCCAGTGTGCATAGAGCCATACAGCAACTGGTACTCAGGGCCTTCCTGACTCCCTAATGTTGCTCCCTGACTCCATCAGGTTGCTTCTCCAAAATAAGTAATGGGGAAATCAATCAGTGGCAGCACAGTGCTCTCAGCACCTTTACACACACCAATTACGGTGATGGTGGGAGAAGAAGCAATCCCCAGCCAAGTCACACTCTCGAGTGTGCCTTGAGTGCTGCCCCCGCTGCCTCTGTAGCTACCATCTGCTGCGGCAGCCTTTCTTTCTTGAAGGGAGGCCGTGACTGTGATTCTCCCAGATTGCCACTGGGCCTGGGGCTAACTACCATGTCTTCTCTCTGGTACAGCCATACAGGGCAGGCACACCAGAGATCCTCCAGCAGCTGTCCAGGCTTTGTTCTCTTTCAACTGTACCCTCAGAAGGGAAGAAGTTCATTATTTTCAGTTTTCTTCTACTCTCAAAAAAGGTGATAGGTCCCAAGCCATCAAAAATGGCACAGATTTTAACAGATTATATTCTTGACACTTCTATCATGATATGACTAGAAGGCAATGTTGAGAAATGGCTACTTACATTCTAGTGAAATGGACTCATTGCTATTATTTTGGGAATTTACAAGCTCAAAAACACCTTGGTCCACTATCACTTCTATACTATGTGGTTACCATGGATTTTCTTCATTAATGTAAAGCTCATGCCATTCTGAGGGTGGCTAGGAGGCACAGTGGAGAGTGCCATGGGCTTGGGAAACAAGAAGACTCATTTTCCTTAGTTAAAAACTGGCCTCCGACACTTACTAGCTGTGTGGTGCTAGGCAAGTCACTTAACCCAGTTCCTCATCTATAAAATGAGCTGGAGGAGGAAATGGCAAACCAAGCCAGTATCTTTGCCAAGAAAACTCCTAATGGGGTCACAAAGAGTTGGACGCCACTGAAATGATACAACATTCTTTTCTGAATAGTTTACTTTTTTGTACTCTTTGAGCCTGTGAAAAATTTAAACATTAAAGCTGGTTTATATATAATTTCTTAAGTTTGGTTTACATGTAATTGTTCTGAAATATGTCTCAAGAATTCATACAGATGGGTAAAAAAACAAAACCAAACCCATTTGAGATTTACAAGCTCAAAAATCTTATGTTCTTCTTAATGTGTTTTTCTTAAATGTGTTTTTAAAAGGATGATGTTAAGGGAAAGTAAGCATGCAGTTTCTTCAAGGGTGTGCTGTCCACCAGAGTATAGATCAATAAAATGATGATGGAAAGGAATTATAGTCTAAGTTTTAGACAAGTCAGTAAAGAAGCTAAGAATATGGTTAGATCTCACTACCTTGCTACTGAAAGGAGATGAAGGCATGTGTCATGAGCAAAATGAAATCACGTACAGCAAACTAAATGCTGTCCTGATCTCTCTTCCTTCTGTTTTTGATCCCATCTTTCCCTAAAACCATTTTTTTCCAGTATCTCTGCTGTCAATGTTCTTCTAAAAGATCTTGATGGTTTCTTCCACAGGTTGTGTTCTTGCCTTCCGGCTTCGTACTTCAATCTCTGTGTATAACAATGTGCCATCTACTTTATGGGATAGGCTGCAATGTGGTTTTTTTGTTTTGTTTTGTTTTTAAAGTGAGTCCTCGAGGCAGCTAAGTGGCACAGTGAATAGAGCACGGGTCCTGGAGTCAGGAGGACATGAGTTCAAATGTGGTCTCAGACACTTAACATGTATTAGCTGTGTGACCTCGGGGAAGTCACTTAACCCCAACTACCTTCTCCCCTCCAAAAAGGAAAAAAGAGTCCTAACTATATATGGATATAGGTCATTATTGGAATGGAATGGGAATGGAAAGGGGAAACTTGGAAGAACCCAGAAGCAAGCTGCCAGACAAACAGCTAAACAGGACAAAAGAACCACAGGTCCATAGGTCAGCAGCACTATACTAACAGCCTTGCAAGAAAGTAATAACATGCAAAAAAATCAAGGAATCCCAGACAACTGAAGAGTATTTAGGGGCTTCTAAATTAAAAAACCATAAAGGAATGGCTTCTGTGAAAAGGTCCCTCATAAGGTGGGCCATGTTTTGCTCAAGTATAAGGGAAAGCCATTAGGGTTAATGAAATTAAGAAAACAGTTCTATTTTTGTAGAAAATTATAAAGTATTAATAAAGTACGGTAGCGATGTTTCTTAGTTATACATGTCCATAGAAAAACTGTTTTGACCCCAATGACAAGAACAGGACCTATCACTGTGTAAAAGCTCCCCTGAAGTGCATGCACAGTACCTAGAGAAGAAATAAAGAACTCCTGAAATATAAACTCAAATATTTATCAAGTGACCACAAATGGCACAATATTATTGATTAAAAAAAAAATGCTTCTTAATGGGAGGTTTAAAAGCAGCACACTATAAATGGAGTCCAAGACAATAAAAAGAAAAAGAATAAACAGTTAATATAGATATCAAATCTGGTAAAAAATTTTTATGCTAACTTCTGTCATTGAAAAATAGAAGCTAGTCTTACCTATTGCCATGAATATTTCATTTACATTCATTGATGTTTTAGCTGATGTCTCCATGAATAATAAACTGTTATCATCTGCATAAGACTGTGCTTCCTGTAAAATAAGAAAATTGATTTTTCCATTATATGTTTTTCCCAACATCAGCCTCTATTTTCCTATTTAATTATTATTGGTCTAATTATTGGTCACACTGGAACAGAGAAATTTCATTAGATTTTGGCAACAGTATCTATATTTCAGCTATAAAAATCAATGACAAAACTTCCACTATTAACTGCAAGCATTTCCCCTATCTTTTGATTCTGATATATATTTTACATAATTTTGTGAATACCTATCCACTATATGTAATACAATTATTTAATTCTTAATTCTGAGGAATCTGCTTTTAAATGTTAATTCTTCCACGATAAAAACTTAAAAAAAAAAAAGATACAAACTTTTACTCTGTACAAAGAATTGTTTTACCTATGGTGCTATAGGTCTTGGGTAGGCCTCAAGAGAATGAGTCTGAAAGTTGACTGTAAGTAGGTGTAATAATCAGGTGGACCAGGAAAAGATGTCCAATGTTACTGATTCCCTAGGTATGTGGTACTAGCTCTACTTTTAAAACAGGTCTAGAAACAGAAATTTGGGGTGGGGAAAAAAGGAAGAAAGGTGTTGAAATAAAGAAGCAGTTGGAGAGCAGGGGTGGTGTGCAATAGTAGCAGTGAAACATTTTCCCCTGTAATAATGAGAACTATTTAGTTATAAATAACTATTTTCAAGGAGCAGAGTAAAGGAAGAGAAAGAGGGAAAGAAGGAGAGGGAGAGGGAAAGGAAAGGGAGAGGGAAAGAGGGAGAGGGAGAGGGTTAAATGGCATCATAACCATCACGATCCACTGCCTAAATTACAAAGTAACAAAAGCTGTGGGCCTTCCAGAAAAACATGCCTCCTCTAATCAAGCTTCCCTTAATGGGCTCTACAGGAGGTCTAGGGAGGGAAGATCTCAGATTCCATTAACATTACAGAAGGAGAGAAGTGGACTCAGTGAAACCAATTAAGATGGTATACAGGTATAGTAAGAAATAAAGCATAGTAATGGTGACTATCTCAGAAAAGATCAGTATGTAAAACAAGTTGTTTTCTACTCTCGAGAACATGTAAAAAAATGGCTTACAAGTAATGTTATCATTTGCAGAAACTAGTGATGTGTGCAACTATCTTCTTCGAATAACAATATTCCTCAATTCAACGAACAATGAAAACGAAACAAATACAACAAAAACACCCCCCCCCCCCCCCTTACTACCCTGGTGCACTCAGTAGCTGTCCCCCCAGAGGCCTTGGGAAAAGACGCAGTTTGAGACGGCTTCCAGGACTTCAGCGAGAACACAATTACAGCTTCCTGTACTTTATTTATACTTTATAATGAGAATACTTTAAACCAGAGACAAAGCGCTTAACAGATCAATTCTTACCAAGAAAAGTGTTACCCTCTAACAGTGCATATCTGTACTACAGGAATATCAGCAAAATATTAGTAAAATTCCTACATCAGTAAATTAAAATATCATGAAAATGTGGACAATATTATATAAACTTCATCAATTAAATCAAAACAGATCTGTATATTCCTTTCTATATTCATTAATCTATAACTGCAACTGGTTCAGAAAAAGTACTCTTCAATAATATTTGCTTTTAAGTTAAAAAGTTATATACAACATACCTGGAAATCTACAGCTCTTTTATTTGCTAGATCAGCCTTGTTCCCTGCTAATGCTATTACAATATTAGGACTTGCTTGCCTCTGAAGTTCTTTAACCCAGTTTTTTGCTCTTGCAAAGGACTCCTGGTTAATTGGAGAGAAAAAAAAAAATCAACACAAAATCACCAACTAAGAAACTAATTTATCTCTAAAACAGGCCTTTAAAAATTGTTGAGTATAACCTTGTCAGAAACAAGTTCTTAAATATTTATAGCACTGTTCAACAAATGTTCCTTAAAAATTCAATTTCTTTAAATGATAAAAAATCTGGCAGAAACAACATTATGTTTGATCTTTCCATGTTTTCACAAGGGTTGTAGAGGCAAAATGCATACTGAAGACTGTATTTTCTTGTAATGGTAATGATGATGATGACGACAAATAACATTTATGTAGCGCTTACGGTGTGTGCCCAGGCACTGTGAAGAGCACTTTAGGATTATTATCACATTTGGGCATCACAAAACCCTGGGAAGTAAACGCTCTTATGGAACCTCATTTTGTGGATGATGGAACAGAGGTTAGATGACTTGCCCAGGGTCACACAGCTAGTAAGTGTCTGAGGCCAGATTCCAACTTACCTTACCCAAGGCCAGGCACTCTATTATGCTACCTAGCTGCCCAAGTATAAATTGCTGTCACTTTATACTTACCTCATTTGTGATGTCATATACAACTATTGCTGCTTGTGCGCCTCTGTAGTACATTGGTGCTAAGCTATGATATCTTTCCTGTCCAGCTGTGTCCCATATTTCAAATTTTACTGTTGTATCATCCAGACACACAGTCTGGGTTAGGAAAGCAGCTGAAAAAAAGAAAAAAAAAAAGGGCCTGAAATAAGTTAATCACTGGTTTTATTAAAGTTTATATAATTAGATTATAGACTTCCACATTTAATTAATAGAGAAGTGCATTTGAAAGAGGCAAGATGCAGGCATGTAGGTGTTATGGAAATCTGAAGATCTTCCTTGCCCCTAGGCTATTTGATAGGCTTAAGTGGCTCTGAGAACCTTCTCTGATTTGAAAGTATACTCGGTCCCCTAACAGGCTGAATGTGGTCACATGGAGCCTGTGGCCAGAGGCTTGTTTTTCAGGAATGCCCACGCCTCATTACTTTGTAAGTGGACAGCGGTCAAGAGAGCTGTGACATTCTCTGATCCAGGAGAAGGCTATATATACCCTGACGTGAGGTTTTGCTTTGCGGCTCACTTTGGAAAGAGTTGTGTGATTTGGCCAGACCAGACTCTGGGAAGCCGGTGAGCAACCTGTCTTTGAAAACCCAGATGTTGGTGCTTCCTTCTCTGGTAACTGGCTAGGTATGGATGTGACGGTCAGAGGCTTGGAAGCCCCTCTGCTGATCCGTTTCTCTATCTGCTTGTAACTTGTGTTTGTATTCTCTGAAGTTCAGGGTGCTGACTTTCCCCCCTGAACTAGGTAAATGATATGTGTTTGACTGATTAAAGTGAGACTGTTAACCCATTTTGAGTTGCTTTCCTTTAGAAAAGCAGATCTAAGACACTGTGCTAGCAGCCGCCCTGGGCATGCTGGGGTGCTTGCTGATAGAGCAGGTAGGTGGACAGAGTTCTCAGTTACTTAACTTGTGATTCAGTTCCTCATTTGTAAAATTGGGATAACAATAGATTTTTGTGAGGATCAAATGAGATAACAGTTGCACAGGGCCTGGCACACGGAAGTTTAAGAAAGGCTTGTTAAGTCTATTATTGGAACTGGGGAGATAAAACTTTTAATTATCAATAATAGTATTTGCTTGTATTTTAATCTAAAAAAAAAACAATCTAACAAAAGAATTTCTCATCCTTCTATTTCTGGATACTCTCTTGGAATGGGTAAACTGACAGCTCTAAGACATTTGTTTGATTCTAAAAATGAATACCAAGAAAAATGCTCCAATGGGTGCTTAAAGAAAGAAGCCAATAAAAAGAAGTAATTATAATAAGGTGAAACCTTAAAGTACCAGATATTAGATTAAGCTCACAATTTTGTTATTTATGCAGGCACCCACAGAGATTATTTTTAATGGCATTTAGGCTGTCATCATGGCCACATACTCCCACTTTGTTGCTTTATAAATTGTATTATCTCGTCTAAGATATAGTTAATATCATAAATTAAATTTAAAAACCACTTATGGGGGTAGGGAAGACCCTGCCTTCGAAGTGCTTACAATCTTGTAGCTTATTAATTCACATATGCAAAGAAATGTAATCTGAATTAGAAGGCCCTAGGTGCATAGAAAGGAATGAAAAAAACTGGTAATAGAGAATAGAAGCAACTGTGAATGACTTAGCTACTTCAGCAATACAATGATCCAAGAGAATTCCAAAGGATTAATGATGAAAAATGCTATATCATTTTAGAGAAAGAAGTGAAAGTGTTTAAATGCAGATTGAAGCATATGCTTTCTATATTTTCCTTTATAGCTTGCTTTCTCTTTTGCTAATACAGAAATATACTTTGCACGACTGCACATGTATAATCTTTACCAAAAGTCCTTGCCTTCTCAAGGAGGGGACTGCCCAATTATGTGGTAACTGTCTTATGTTAATTTTACATTAATTTTAAAAAACTGAACGCAAATGCCAAATAAAATGAGCATTTCCATGTACAAGAGTAAATGAAGGGGAATGCATGAGAAAACGCAAATCTCTATGTCGCAGAGCCCATTCAAAACTGTCTTGCTTGTCCTTTTGACCATAAGATACTGAAAGGAGAAAGGTGATACTATGTCTATGGACTATTAGGATACTGCACAAGCAATATGCTTGAGATCTCCCTCTGAATAAAAATGAACATATCTAAGATAGTTATGACCTTATTACTTTGACCTTCAAAGCTGAATGACTCCAAATTCTAATATAATCATAAATTTAATATTCTGAAAACAAAAAATAACAGAAAATTCAACATTAGTTTTAAAATTTGTTGTCTGTCATGTCAATTTGTCTTTGAAAGACTCTAGGGTAGATCAAAAAATGTTTTGTTGTCACAAAGGAAGAACTATATGCATACAGCTAAACAAATGGAAAAGTAAAAACAGAACAAAAGAAGAAAATACCTTAAGGAAATGTTATGTTGGTAAGAGAAGGAAGATCTCATTATTTCATGTTCTTAACTGTTTAATATAGCTTAAAAAAATTAATGTCTTGTTGACTATATGAATGACATGCAAATAACTTGCTTCTATAAAGACAATGAAACTAAACAATTATTTCTTTAATAAAAAGTTTTATGGCTTGGTATTGGGGTGAGGGTGAGGGTCCATGGAGTAAGGATTAGCCACAACGTCTGCTTCACAATCCTTGTGAACAAAGTTGAAAACAACCTTGATAAAAATAGTCAAATTTGAGCCCATATGCATAAATAGGATGACTCAATATATTTATTTTTTTTTTTAAAATGTTTTATTCTAGATTTAGGAAATCACAAATACAAATATTTGTACCAATGTAAAATTGATCCCACAGGAAAATAACCCCCTATAATTTGTTTAAAAATAAGCTTGTCATCTTTCACAAATTAATAGTAAAAAAAACTGCTTGCTTAGATCCCCCTTTTGACTTTTTCTTCTATTTGCCCCTGGATTTTGTTATTTTTACTTATAGTTTGTATCGTGATTTTGATTGTGTTTTCTCATTCTGCATTATTTCATGTAAGTCCTTCCTATATTTTTCAGTCATCCTCATATTTGTTATTTCCTATTTTGCAACAATATTCTATCAAATCCAAATCTCAAATTGTTTGGTCATTCCTCAATGACTGGACAAATAGGTTGTTTCTAAGTTTTTTTGGACATTTGCTGCCATGGATTTTTGTAGATGGTACTGAAAAGGAAAATATGGCCAATCAGTAGTGAGGCGTTATTGATTCCACTTCTTTGACTCTTAAATCTGTTCCCTTCTGTCCACTCATAAACTGACTACTCTTAATTCAGGCCCTAATTATTTCTCTCCTGGATTACTGAAATAGCCTCTTAACTGCTTGTGCTGCTTCTAATCTCTCACCTCTCCAGACCATCCTCCACATACCACTGCCAAACTGATATACATAAAACCCAGATTTGATTAAGGTAGTCCCTACTCAAACATCTTCAGGGGTTTCAACTGCTTCTACAGAAAAATCCTTGTCCTATCATTTAAAGCCCTACGTAGCATGGTTCCCTCCTACCTTTCCAACCCTTTCACCCTACTTCTTTTAATGTACTTGGTTATAGCCAAAATGGCCTACTTGCAGTTCCCCAGAATGTGGCATTGCATAACCTGCCCTCTGATCTTCCTGTCTGAAATTCGCCCCCTCCTCATCTTTGCCCTCTTGGAATTCCTAACTTCCTCAAAAGCACAGCTCAAGCACCAACTGCTTTGGGAGACTTTTTCTGATCCTAGTAGTTCTCAGTGCTTGCTCCCTTTCAAAAAACTTTGAAGATCTCTGTACTCATTTCCATGTAATATGTTGTATACCTTCAACTGAATGGAAGCTCTTTGAGGGCAGGGACTATTTCTTTTTTGTCTTTGTATCCTCAACACCTAGCACAGGGTCTTGCACACAAATGATTAAAAATATCGGTTGAAATGACTACTGTAAAAGCATCCATTTTTACCCTCTAATAATCAAGAGTAAATCAAAGAGGTAGGAGCAAGTCTGCCTTAATGGGCAGTTTGTCTCTAAAACCAGAGAGAAGTTATGACTACCTGAGATTTCTTTTTAAGTATCTCAAGCTGGGATTCAGAATCCATGTTCTCATAGAAACATACATAAAGAAAAGGTCAGCTAACTAGAGCTGGCATTGGCCTGCCACTGTTTTGTATGCTTTTGAGCTAAGAATGTTTTTTGCATTTTTAAGGTGGGCTACAGTCAGCCAAGGCCTGTAATAACAGATGCTTAGGTTCCATAACATATACAGGTGCATTATAGGTGGGATAGTTCTGAAGGCTAGCAGGGAAAGCTAGTCAATCTATAACATTATTTTCATGGAAAAATGCATTCCCAACTGCAAACAATAAAAAAACTAGTTAAAAAAAAAAAGAGTTTTAAAATGAAAGCTCTTGTTTCTACTCTACTTGCAGTTACTCTTCTGGTCAGCTCAAGGGTCTGAGAACACAGTAAGATAAAATGGTAGCACACTTTCACAGTCACAACTGTAAATGATAGGTAATCTTGGGGTCACACAGTAAGTATAAGGCAGCATTCACACTCAAAGTCCATCCTTCTATCCACTGCATTCAAGGAGTTTTCAATCTGGTTGGAAACAAGAGTAACAAATGACAAGGTGGGGATTTTGTGAAGTTAGGAAGTGTCATTTTCCACATGTATATCCCTCAAATTCTAACATAACACCTTGTGTCTAATAGAATAGCTGTTAAAACTGAAAATTAAAAAAAAAACTTTGAAAATGAAAAGTCTTAATATTGAAAAAAAATTACACAGGAAATATAGGCAGTGAATGACAATGCAAAATAACTAAGGAAGTTTAAGAGCTCATAATAACCTGGATCTTGAATCAAAACTTAGGTGAGTAGACAGAAAAGGAGAGAGAATTCTAGGGGATGTGGAACAAAAGTCACAGGTGGGTCCTGTTGGATGAAGAGCTGGAGCCAAGGCTGGAAATGATGATTCCAGTAAGACTACAGAAGATCTTGAATTCTCGGCTGAGAAGTATGGACTTCATTCTGTGGGAAATCATGAACTACTGAAAGCTTTAAATCAAGGGACGAATATTGGTTAAAATATGCAAATAATAGAAGAGGGAAAAGAGTGGAGGCAGAGATCAGTAGGTGGGCCAACAACAAGAACCTGAAAAAGGGCAAGGAAAGGCCTAAGGCAAGAGGGAAGGGAAGATGGCACAGTGAGAATAGGTCTGGCAGTAACATGGCAGTAAAACCTGCTTCAGTCATTACTGGGTGCTGATGGAAAGGATGGCTGGCTTGTTATAAAGAGACTTGGGGAATATAAACTCTAGCTGCTAATTTCTTGTTAAGTCTCAAACATGGAGATCACTGAGCACAAATCCATCTGAATGGCTTACTAGGCCCCTCTCTTCCATTTCTTCTTCAAATTCCCTTCAGTATTAAAAGATCATTATATAAGGGGTATAGACTACACAAGAATCTACAACTTATCGGAGTTCTTGAAGACTTCTACAGAAGTAGAAGGGATGCCTTCAGTACCTCTGGTGCCAGAGCAAGCTCCATAGCTTTGCTTTCAGGGCTGGTCTTAGGCTGCTGTTTAATTTGGTTCTAAGAAGATTCCCTTGATAGATGGCCTGGCTTAGCGGATAGAGGGTCAGCCCAGCAAGACTTGGGTTTTCTGATCTACCTATAACACAGGCTAGCAGTGTAGCCATGGGCAAATCGCTTCCCCTCAGTATATTTTGAACATTTTTCCAGCACTTCCTTTTTGCTATGTAGGACAAAACCTAAGTATGGCAATTGTTCGATGATTCTGTTGGCTGCATCCTGATGCTCCAGGAGTATATCCCAAGTCTGTTGAAGGTTACTATGGTTTCTGTGTCCCCGCGCTCAGTATGAATGAATTTCAGTTCAAATATATGTCTCATAATCTCTTGTTTTGAGAGGAGAATGTTAGAGAGCATATAAAGCTTATGGTTGAGAAGGAAATGCCACTGGGGGGAGAAAGGGAAGAGAGGGATATTGAAAGCAAATCACCTATTTCTCTATTTTGCCTAGATCTGGCTGATTTATCTACAGTACTTAGCTGTATAAAGCAGGTGTTCAGTATTTGTTGAATAAATATCTCTTCATCTGTGTATAGGGAAACAGTAGCTATCCACAGGTATATTTTATATCCTGTAAAGCAATATGCATTTGTGCACATTAGAGAACTACGTTTTAGGTCTCAAAAAGAGATTGGTTGAATATATTTCTCTGATCACTTCTGTACAGATAGAATTGTTTAAAATTTGGGGTCAAGTACTAGCTGTCACTCCATTTCTCCTCCCTCTCACATGTATCCCTCTACTTTTTTGTTGCTACTCCTGAGTCAACAAAGTACCTGATGCTGGAGGAAGTCACAGACTGCAGTGACTAGATCCCTTCCAACTCAATCTAGATTCCTAAATCTCTGAATGCTTCCCTGTGCCACAACAGAGTGACTAATTCAAACCTCTTTCTTTTTAAGACTTAGGCCCACCTTATTTGGCAGATGATCTAGTACTAGCTTTCCTATCTTGTGTTTTCTCTTCTTAGCTTAAAATCTCTCTTATTCAGAGAAAATGACAGGTGATCTCAGAGGATGAAGTAGCTCCCTTTATTCTAAGCTCTACTTAACACACCCTTTGTGCCTGTTCCTACCCTTCTTCCTGTGTCCTCTGGGACTGAGCATCTGATCTGTCATGCATGCTATCTATCATCTTTAATCTGCTCCCCTCTAAGGACCATTCCCCTCTGCTCATAAGCCACAGTACCATTCCTTCTCTTAAGGGGCCCTTTTCATAGCCATGCAACCCTCCCAAACAACAGTTTTAGTGCAGTCTTATGGCTTCCCTAGCCCTTTTTCTCGCTTGTTTTCCCACTTACCTGACCGTCAGGCTACTTTTCAGTTTTGTCAATTTTCTCCTATGCCCTAAGTATTAAGCTTTAATAGCTTACAATTTGCACTAAGAATTTTGCAACACTCTGAATTATAGTAGCTCTCTGCTACTCTTGACTGCTAAACTTCAAGAAAAGCCGCGTTGATGGTTGCTACGTTCATTTAGCCACACTTCCTCCAACCTCTGTAATCTGGTTTCCACTTTATCACTTTAGTGACAATGTACTCTCAAAGGTCAAAGATGACATGTCCATGGACAAATTCAATGGCCTTTTCTCCATTCTTCCAGACTGCTCCACAACTTGTGATTCTGCTGACCCACTCTAGCTTTGAAATTCTCTATTCTCCTGATTTACCTGGCCCTCCTTTCTCTTGGTCATTTTTGACCTGCTTGACTTTGTTGGTTTTCTCCCAGATATTTCCCAGGTTCTGTCCTTGGCATCTTGACATTCTCTCTTTCAGCAATCTCATATACTGTTAAGGCTTCAAAAATCACCTCTATGTAGATGTCTCAAGTCTATAAATTAACAGTCCCCCCTCCCCATTCTCCTTTAAAGTCCAGCTCTTCATGTCTACCTGCCTGCTGGATATCTCCATCAAGATTTATTAAGATTATATCCAACTCAAAATATCCCAAACTGAACTCAAGTCTTCCCTCACCTCAAATTTGCTGCTCACTTCAACTTCCTTATTATTTTTGTTGATGGCCCTGACATAAACTAGGCTAGAAATTTGAGTTATTTTTGACTCTTTTCTCTCCTCAATCCCTATATCCAATTGGCTATGAAATCTTGTTGATTCTCCCGCTCTAATATCCCAGACCAGTCCGGCCATCATTCATTACATGGAAGCAAACTAACCTTCCTAATGTACATATCAGTCGGTCATCATCATACTACTAAAATACCTTAAGTAATTTCTTAGAACCTATAGGATACAATACAAACTCCTTAGCCTGACTTCAAAAATTCTTCACAATCTGGTGGCAATTTACTTTTCTAGACATTCCTTTCTTTATAAAGTCTATGTTTTTGCTTCAGTATACTTTCTCTAGCTATACCCAAGATTCATCTTGCCCTCTCCTATCTTCCTTAAGTTTGAACAGATCATTCACACAGTTCTGGGATGGAATGCACTTCCTGCACATTTCTGCCTATTGCAAATGTTCTCTCCTTTTAAGTTCTTACTCAGGTGCCATATTCTGGCAAGAAAAAATAAATTCTTCTTCCTCAGATCTAGAGTCAGATAACCTGTGTGTCATTAAGCAAGTAAAGTAGAGAGCAGGTTAAAGCAGTGGTCCTTAGAAGATCATAAAAGGAAAACCAAATAGGAAGCCTGAGAATACATATAAATATAAATTTACAGATGACACACTGGATAGTACACTGGGACAGGAGTCAGAAGTCTCAAGTTTGAATCCCGCCTCAGACACTTTGAGGTGTTACCTCATACCTATCAGACTGGCTAATATGACAGAAAAGGAAAATGATAAATGTTAGAGGGGATATAGGAAAATTGAGACATTACTAACATACTGCTGGTGGATTTGTGAGCTGGTCCAACCATTTTGGACAGCAATTTGGAACTATGCCCAAAGGATTATAAAACTGTACATTATCTTTTGACCTAGCCATACAACAATTAGGTCTGTATCCCAAAGAGAGTCATAAAAAGAAAAAGGACTTATTTGTACAAAAAACATTTATAGCAGCTCTTTTTGTGGTGGCCAAGAATTGGAAATTGAGGGGAAAGGGAAGGACTAAACAAGTTATGGTATATGATTGTAATGGAACACTATTGTGCTATAAGAAATGATGAGCAGGCAGCCTTTAGAAAAACCTGGAAAGATTTACACAAGCTGATGCTGAATGGAGTGAGCAGAACCAGGAGAACATTTGTACACAGCAACACTGTAAGATGATTAATGATGAGACTTGGCTCTTCTCAGCAATACAACGATCCAATACAATTACAAAAGACTTGTGACAGAAAATGCTATCCACACCCAGGGAAAGAAGTAAAGAGCCTTGAATGCTGATAGAAGCATACTAATTTTTGTTTGTTTGTTTGTTTCTTGTACTTTTCCCACAAGAAAATAGTAGACTGTGAAACTAGTTGCTGTTGACATCTGCATACTTTTGGGGAGAGGGAGGAAGAAAAATTTGTAACTCAAAATCTTATACAAATGAATGATGGAAACTTTACACGTAATTGGAAAAAAAAAGTACTATTCAGTGCACACACACACACACACACACACAAAGGGGAAGTGGTACACAAGCTGAGGTCCAGGTAGAGATTCTAGGCACAACCATACACAAAAGAAGTAAAGCAATAAACAGAATGCTGAGTTTGGGAAACTGCAAGCAGGCCAGTTTGGTTAGGATGTAGGTGGCACAAAAGGGTGCAGTATGCAACAAACCTAGAGAGGGTGGATTAGGCAATGTTTCAAATGGCAAGCTGAACTACATTCTTTTTCTGTAAGAAGCAACTGGGAATCACCAAAGGTTTACATGATATTGCCAGATGTGTGCTTTAAGGATGAACAATTTGGCACCCATGCGGAAGGAGAGGATGTGACTGAGGCAGTAGGCTGGGCAGCTGTCTCGAAGAGAGATGATAAGGGTGGTGGTCATCATATGAACAGGGAGGAGATGGATAAGAAAAGTCTAAAATGGTTGCTGGGGAGAGCTGGACAGCCGAACATCATAATGATCCTTACAAGGATGAAAAGCAGTTGTGAAATAGAATCCATGCATTTGCACCTGGGTATTTAGAAGGCATCTTGTGTTTGTGAGTACTTAACCACATTTTCTTTTTCTTTTCAGAAGTCTCTTATGCTGTGCAACACAATGACTAACTCTTCCTCTTATTTCTGTCAAAAGTTATTGTACTTTTTATGTTACAAGCAAAAAGGTAAACATAATGTACACAATGGATCATTTTTCAGGACAAGTCACTAAAGAAATCAGGTGGACTATTGTATTGTGAAATCAGGTGGACTATTGTGTTGTTTTCAGGACAACAGGAAAAGGTCCAGTGATCCATCCCTAGCAGCTAGACCAGGGAGAAACATCTGCTGAATGGACAGATCAATATGGTAATGTAAAAAGGTCAGGAGAGATAATTCTGAGTAAGGGAAGAGAAAAAGGATATATAGTAGACACAGAAAACTTCAGCCCAAATCACACTGGCTGGAGATACTGAACATTCAGAGAGATGAAACAATCCTTTTTCAACTTGGACTTCATGCTGGATCTGATGAACTCCTCTGGCAATTGTCTCTGACAAATGTTTTTAAAAAGCATTAGCAGCTTGTACATTCTACATCTTTAAGTCAGTTATGTGATGGTAAAGATGTTTTCAACTGTGGAATGCTGCTTGTGAAAGTCTGCCTATTTTCTATTAATACTCTCATGAAGTGTGCATGTGCAGACATATATATATATATATTACATTGCTGGGAGTAGGCATATATCAACAGCAACTAGTTTCTTAGACTCCTATTAAAAAAAAAATTAATAGCCTGTTTTCCTCCCTCCTCCCCAACTATGACCTTTTCTTCTCCTTCAAATACCTTGGAAATCAGTTCTTCGACATCCTCACAACTGTTTATGTTGTATCACGCACCATTCCCTCCATGTACACTTGCTCTACTTTGCCTGCTTTTTCCATCTGTTCTTTATAGTCATTCTTCTACTTTTTCTATAAGCACACCAGGGGCCATTATGTTAAATATGGTAGCTTAAAAAAGTTTATTAAGATCTTTACAGATCATAGGTATTCTTTGTGCCCTCCTCTCACTTCCACTTTTAAATATCCTTGATATAACTGCTCAATTAGGTCTTTTGTGAAGCCAAATATAAGACTTGACTGCTTCTTTCTTTATGAGGTAATAATTTTCATCAACTGCTATTATTTTTCTCTATAATTCTTTTTTTTTAAATTTTATTGACTTGTTTCTTTACTTTTAGGTTACAAGATTCAGTTCCAGAGTCACTTGAGTTTCAGATTTTTCTCCTCTTCCTCCCTACTCCCTACCCCCGCCATGGTGGCATACAATCATGTACAGGATCTGCAAACTCCTTCACATTGTACAATCATCTGGTTGTATAGGTGTTATAGCCAATGGAGTGAACAGTGAGAAAAGAGAAACAAAAGCCAAACATCGAAAAGAATGATAGCATGCATTGCTTCAGTCTCCTTTTAAACTCTGATCTTTTTGGATCTTTCTCTGAATGTAGACATCTCCTTCCATCCTGTTTCTCTATAATTCTTACAAAGGAGGTTACATGTTCTTTGTGGTAGCTGACAAAGGTGCTCCATAGGGTGTTTATTTTTCTATTTAATTTTGAACATAAAACATCCCCACTCCTCAAAAAGCTGTTCATATAAAGAGGAATAAAAGAGGAAGGTTCTCTATGAAACTACCAATCTGTTTCATATTGTTTCCTTAAAAAAAAAAGAGTGTGATAAATTCTAAATATTACTTTCAAAACTAGCCTGCTTGTGTGCTTCTTTCCATTTTCTTAACATTAAAAAACCCCCCCATGCCTCAACGTTCTTCCTTTTGGCATCACTATTGCCATACTCCTCTTCTCCAAAACAAACCAAGAGAAACAGGGTAAAAAAACACCCAACGACCTTGAAACAGAGTCAAGCAAAACAACCTACAAAAAAAATCTACAGGGCGGCCATGTTCAACAATGTATATGTCTCTTTTGCACACTGTGTCCATTATTTATCAAGAGGCAGGTACTATGCTTCAACACAGGTCTTCTGGAGAGATGACTGACTGATTATTGCATTGATCCAAGGTAATAAACTTTTCAAGTTTTTTTTTTTGTTGACAATGTTACTCTTCTTGTATAAATTATTGTCCTGGTTCTGCTCACTTCATCTAAAATAGTTTCCTTTATCATTTCTTATGAAGCAATATACATTTATATACCACAATTTGTTCAGCTGTTCCTCCAAATGTTAAGGGCTAAGCTTCCCCCTCCCCTGCTCTTTTAACCTTTTATTCAGGATCAAGAAATTTGCTTTTCCTGCAGCTATTCTCTCCTTGGCATTATTTATTCTCCCTTTTAATGTCCCTCCTCTCCTTATTCCCTATGTCTATGCATTTGTCACTTGACAAAGAACTCTCATTTAGAGCTAACAGCAGCTAAGTAATGTTATAGAGACTGTCTAAAAATTAACCAAATGAGTTGTTTTTTCAGTCATATCTGATTCTTCACGACCCCATTTGGAGTTTTCTTGGCAAAGATATTGGAGTGGTTTATCATTTCTTTCTCCAGCTCATTTTACAGATGAGGAGACTGAGGCAAACGAGGTGAAATCACTCACCCAAGGCCACAAAACTAGTGAGTATCCAAGGCTGGGTCTGAATTCAGGTCTCCTGACACCAGGCCAGGGGCCTTATCCCCCACACCACCTAGCTACCCAACAAATGAGTCCTAGCACTTCTCTTTTGCTACTTCTGCCACTGCCACCACAGAAAGAAAGGAAGCTGTGAAGGACTGAAGGTCATTTATATTTTTATTTCACAGCAGCCACAAAGAGTTCATCATAAATGGTCAGCCTAGGTGTAGGACTTCATGAAGGTACATGCGTTTAAAATAAAGCATGTTGGGTGGCTAGGTGGCACAGTGAACAGAGCACTGGCCCTGAAGTCAGGAAGTCCTGAGTTCAAATCCGATCTCAGACACTTAAAACTAGCCATGTGACCTTGGGCAAGTCACTTAATCCCAATTGCCCTACCTTTCCCCTCCAAAAACAAAATAAAAATAAAATAAATCATGTCGGCCTGCATAGAGCATTTGGGTAACTCAGTAGAAGGAGATAACGTTTCTCCCTCAGGCAAATGAAAGCCACTGGAAATTTTAAAGGTGGCCAAAATATCATTTTTGACTTTCTCTTGAAGATTAAATTGCCTGTGATAAAATGGAAGGTTAAAAGGGAAGGGCGAGGGGGGGTGAGGGGGGGGGGAATGTAAGTACCAGGCCCTGTGCTAAGCACGTTACAAATATTATCTCATATGACCCTTACAACCACCTTGGGAGCTAGGTACTGTAGCTGAGGAAAGTGAGGTAAACAGAGATTAAATGACCTGCTCAAGGTTAAACAACTAGTAAGTGTCTTGAGGCTGGATTTTTAACTTGGGTCTTTCCTGACTCAGTGCCCATCCACTGTGCCATCCTGCTGCCTCACAAACTATGGTGAAGAAGGGGAAAGACAAGAAGCAGGAAGATCAGCTGGGAGATCAATAATTCCAGTATAAAATGATACAGTAAGATGGGAGTAGAGGGAATGGGAAGGCAGGGATAAGAGGTATTAAACAAAATCCAGACTAATATACCAGATCACCACACAGATTATCACAGGAATTTGATATTTGAGGAATCTAAATATTTTATTGAGGAAACTAGGTAGCACATTGGAAAGAGTCCTGGACTTGGAGTTCAAATATAGCCTTAGTTACCAGTTGTATTACCCTGGACAAGTCACTTAACCTGTCTGCCTCAGGTTCCTCATCTTAAAATGGAAATAATAGCACCAGTCCCCCTTTCCCCCAGATTGTTGTGGGGATAAAATGAAAAGCACTACATAAATACTAGCTATTATGTATTTTACACATCTATCTGAAGGGCATATCTCCCCCGCTTTAGAAGAGTAGGATTTTCTGCATAAAATCTTTCCAACACTGGCATGGAAAAAATGAATAATCAAAAAAAAATTGCCTGTACTTGATTTTACATATTTTTAGTGCATTATCATTCTACTCTTATAGTTAAATTTAAATTCATATGAAGACAGTACTTCCTTAGAAAAACACATTTTAGATGAATACATTCTTGAAAGTTTTCTCTGAGTTGGCATCAAAGTTACTTTTACAGACAGAAAGTCTGCTCATCATGAAAACTAGTTTATCACTTCTTGGTTGGCACAAATCCAGTTGTTATATTGATGACTTAATAGTCACACCCATAATCACAAAACCAATTATAAAAACAAACAGTGGGCCATAAACATGAATTGTTACATTACATTAACATGCACAGGGACAACAAAAACTACCAAAATCAAATAAATTAGTGGTACAGTACAGTTAGAGGAAGTTGGTTCATATCCTGCTTCTAACAGTATTACCTCCCTGAGCCTCAGTTCCCTCATCTGTTAATGAAGGGGTTGTGGACTAAATGGCTTCCCATCCCTTTTAGCTCTATTCCAACAGTCATTATTTAATTATAGCCTCTAGACTGGTAGAAGGAATATCCAATTATTCTCCTAAAACTTCTCAACAATTATTATAATTACAATAGAATCTCATTAATTTGATCACTAATTCCAAATCCAATGAACATTTATTAGCTTCCAGAATAAAATACATTTTCCTCAGCCTGGCATTTAAAGTATGCAATTTAGCTCTGCCCCGTTTCCTGTTTTATCTCATATTCCTTGCAAATATGCTACATTCTACTAAAACTGGACAGCTGTTCTCTAAATTTGATTCAATTTCCTGACACCATTTATTTCTACAAGCTATGTCCAAGGCTTGTAATGCACTGTATTCCCACAGCCTCTCAGAATCTTTATTTTCCTTTTACAATCAGTTTGGGAATATCCTCCTAGGGCAGTGGTTCTCAACCTTCCTAATGCTGCAACCCTAATGTGGGTGTATCTGCATGTGGGCAGACCTGCCTGGAGACAGATAGAGGAGTGGTGTCTCAGTTCATTCCTAAAACCATCGGAAAATGTGTTTTCTAGTCTTAGGTGACCCCCATGAAAGGGTCTTTCAATCCCCAAAGGGGTCGTGACCCACAGGTTGAGAGCTGGGGAAGGCTTCCATATTCTCTAACTACTGTCCTCTTTTCTTCTACAAATAATTTATGTTACACTGCTTCATAACATGAGGTGGGAAGGGGGGTATAGCTATAGGCACATTAGAAATTAAGATCCAGAAGGAAAGGTTTGCTATTATCTTTGCATTCCCAGTGCCTAGCACTGTATCCAACACATAAAGACAAAACATTTGATAAAGGATTGAACTGGATTTCTGTTGTTTTGTCAATTCAGTCCTGTCCATATCTTTGTGATCCCATTTGGGGTTTTCTTGGCAAAGATGCTTAAGTGGCTTGCCATTTCCTTCTCCAACTCATTTTACAGATGATGAAACTAAGGCAAATAGTAAGGTTAAGTGACTTGCCCAGGGTCACACAGCTAGTAAATATCTGAGGCTGGATTTGAACTCATGAAAATGTTTTCCCAATCCCAAGTCCTGTGCTTTGTCTAGAACTGGTTCATGAGAATTACAATAAAAACTCATTAATATGGAAGAGTCACTAATTGCCTCCTACTTTAGGAAGTGGATACAAAAAAAAAAAAAGGGGGGGTGTGGCGAGACGGTGCTAGGTGGTGCAGTAAATAGAGCACTCACTGGCTCAGGAGTCAGGGGGACTCGATCCTTCACATGCTTATTAGCTGTGTGACCTTGGGCAAGTCACTTAACCTCAATTGCCTTGCCTTCCCTCTCAAAAAAAAAAAAGGAAGTGTATATTCCACAAAGAAAATGAACATACTGAAAAAGCACTAAGCTAATTTCAATGAATTCCTTGACACTGAAGAATCAATTATCTGATGTTTCAGAGGACCCTTTTGCATAATACATACAGGGTAATTTGATATTATCTTCCTCTTAAGAATTAAAAGTAGTTCAAGTTTTTGGACCAGAAAACATTTTAGAATCCTGACTCTCAAGTTCAACAAGTATTTATTAAGGACCTACTGTGTGCCAGGTACTGTATCAGATGCTGAAGATAAAAGTATAAACAATGAAAAAATCCCTACAAGAAGCTTACAATTCCAATGGGGGTGAGGGTAGATAACATATACACAATACAAATAGGTACAAAGTAGTTAAATATAAGGTAGTCTGGGAGAGACTGAATACTGGAGGGATCAGTAAAGGCCATTTGGTTCTTGAGAACTACATCTTAAAGAGACTTCCACAAAAGATGATGAGGACCCAGTGCAAAGACAAGGGGACAGGCCAGATCCCAAAGTGAGAGAGAGCCAGGTTCAACAAGGCTACTAAAGTGGGCTAGGGCCGGATAGCACAGGGCTTTAAAAGCTCAGGAGTCATAGCCTATATTTTATCCTAGAGGAATTAGAAGTCATTAGGGCTGACAAACTAAAGGAGTCACAGTCAGATTTTTCCTTAAGGAAAACTATTTTGGCAGTAGCATGTAGGATAGACTGGAGGGCAGGAGACCAATTAGGAGGATGCTACAATAATTAGACCCTCAATTAAGGTTTTAGCAGTGCAAGTAGAAAGGGGTTGGAAGTGAAATGTGTTATAAAAGGAGAAAGTGAAAGGTTTGGCAAATTACTTAATTTGAAGGCGTCAAAGGAGTCCAGGATACTGCCAAAATTATGAACCTGAAATACAAGGGAAGATGGTGGTGCCTTTGACAGAAGTGGATAATTTTTGAAAAGGAGAGGGTTTAAGAGGAAAGATGAGTTCAGTTTTAGACATGCTGAGTTTAAAATATCTCTGGAAGATCTAGCTCAAAATGTCCAAAGGGCAATTGGTCATTGGGAACTGAAACTCAAAGGAGATGGGTTATTTTAATCTAGTTATTAGATGCCATTTATGTTTCATAGTAGAGTTCAGTTTTTAAGTTATAGATTATGCTTTGGATCTGGGGCCACAAATAAAGATTTTGGAATACTGATTATTGGTTTGGGGTCTTCAGTAGTCATTTGCCCTTGGCTTTAGGGTTGTCAAATAGTTTGTTTTTTATTTAAACTTCAAAATGAGATTTATGTATGAAAAACTGTTGGTGACTACACAGTTGAGATAGAACATAAAATATGGCATTAATATACCAAAGATATATGGTTCACTAGTACAAGTATAGGCCAATGTAGCAAACTCTCTAATGTAAAAAAAAGTGCCAGTAATTGAAAAAATCAGCACCTTAAGGTCAACCTGGTGGTAAGCCGGTTTTGAATGAAGCCTGGTCTGCACATGCTTGTTGCTGAGAACACAGTTAGAAATATTTCCAATTTGTTAGGATTTGCAAGAACTTGTAACAGCCTATGGGAGTGTGGGTAAATATAGCACCTACTACTTCCAGCAGCCTTAGCTTCTAGCTATTTAACAACTAATTATTCTTAGAATTAAAAAAAAAAATCCCTTATTAAGTATTCTGGCCTATAGTAGATTAGCAAGAAATTAGAAAGGGTGAGAGAACAGAAGGTCAATTGTTAGAAGCAGGCACACTTGACATAAAAAATCTGTAACAATCAGACAGAATTGTCAAACCACAACTTTTGCTACTAAAGAGGCCATTTAGCATGGGAGCAAACAGATCATTGTGCATCACTGACTATGGATCATCACAGGCCATCAGATGTTAACAGAATAATCAGCACTATTAATTCTTAAACAACTTGAGATTACATTATTACAATTCTTGCCTTCTTTTTATGAATAAAATTGAATGCCAGCTAGGTAGTGCAGTGGATAGGATGGTGCTGGGTCTGGGGTTCAGAAGACCTGCGTTCAAATCTGGTTTCAGACACTTCCTGTGTGACTAACAAACCATTTCCCCACTTTGCTCATCTCTAAAATGGGGCTAACAACAGCACCTATCTCCAATGTTGCTGTGAGGATAAAATGAGAGAACGGGTAAAGTGCTTTGAAAACAAAGTGCTGTATAAATTAGACAGCAAGAAGGATGGTGAGAGGCGTGCAGGGCATGCCACACATGGATGGAATGGAGATCTAGAAAAAAGAACACTCAGAGGGATAGAATAGCAGCCCAAGTATCCGAAGGGTTGTCAAGTGGGAGACAACTAATAAGAAAAAACTTCCTAAAAAATGAGAGCAGACTAAAGAGAATGGGTTTTCTTAGGAGGTAATGAGTATTATTAGAAAGGATTTTTGATAAGGTATAGGCTGGACCAGAATACTTCTCAATTCTCTTTCTGGTACACTGATTCAGTGATTTCCCCTTCTGCCTAGGGTATTCTCTCTACCATCCCTGGGGACTGGGACCCAGGTCCAGCTTCTGGAGGTGTTTTAGTAGCTGGGAGAAGGAGAGGTAGGGCAGCAACTGTGGGATCTTACTGGGAAAGAGGGAGAGGTCCAAGGTGTTGGCAGGTACAGGAACAGGACTTCAGGAGCACGAAGTACCAAGCCCCGACATTGGCCTTAGTCGTCATGATAACCACACAATTGTCACCGATCTTAAATTCTACAGGTTGGCTAACATCATGGAGCCCTTCCAGCAGAGATGAGCTTCTGCCCAGACCCAGGCAAGCCGTCATAATGCTTAACTTCATCTTCCTCATTAGCACCTTGCCCAGGCTCCAGGGCATGGTGACCACTGAAGTGGAACAAGGACAAGCGGTGACATGGCCAAATGTCTGTTGGCTTCTATGTCAGATGCAGCTCTGATGTAGATCTTCTGAGCCACACCCTAACCCTAGTCTTCTAAAACAGAATGTTGCAAGATTTTTAGTAAGATTTCCATGGGGGGGAAAAATTGATGTTTAAAGCAGTAATCCTTAGCAAATAAACTTTTGTGAAATGTTCCATTCCTTGATTTCTGGACCCAGAATATTAGATGCAGAAAGAATTCTTCATATTACATATAAGTGAGGCTCAGTGGATAGAGCACTGGGCCTGAAGTCACTAAGACCTGAGTACAAATCCAGCCTCAGACACTTATTAGACCCTGGGCAAGTCACCTTACCTGTTTGCTTTAACTTGCTGGAGTAGGAAAGGGCAAACCATTCTAGTATTTCTGACATGGACAGTGCAGTCATGAAAACTTGACTAAATAACTGAACAACAAACGAAGATAAAGAGAAATGGAATGACTTTGTAAAAGCGAAAGCTATTCTTTTTTCTGGAGGGCAGAAGGCAGGGCAATTAGGATTAAGTGACTTGCCCAAGGTCCCAGGGCTAGTAAGTGTTAAGTGTCTGAGGCTGGATTTGAACTCAGGTCCTCCTGACTCCAGAGCAGTGCTCTATTCACTGGGTCACCTAGCTGCCCCCTCAAAGCTATTCTTGTCAGCCAGAACTAGAACTCATGTCTCTGTGAGATAGAAGATCTTGAAAATAGTTACAGAGTAGACATTCACAGTGGGTTAAACACATTGTTACTTGAATGTAATGGAATTTTCCTGTAGTGTAAGATGATGACTACAGGAGACACTTGGGAAGACATATATGAACTGATTCAATGTGAAGTAAACGGAACCAGAAAAACAATGTAGACCTGTGGTTCTCAAACTTTCTGATCTCAGGATCCCTTTATGCTCTTAAAAATTGAGGACCCCACAAAGAGCTAGTTTATATGTATATATGTATATATGTATATATCTATCTATATATATATATATCTACCTATATTTATACCAGAAATTAAAACATCTAAGTATTATTATGAAAGTAGTTTTGGTCTTGTGGTCTCATGGTCCCACCTTAGCTCATACATTAAGAACCACTGATATACACAGCAACACTAAAAGTTGGTGAAAGATGACAACAAAGTATATTTGCATTAATCCCACCCCTCCCCCACATTCCTAGAGAATACAAGCCTTCTAAAGGTGCCAATGAATTTAACTGTGTATGTCTTCCATTTAAAATCAAAGCCTCTAAAATTTGAAAGTTATCAAGCATAAAGAAGTATGATTGCTTCAGAAAACATTTCTCTCAGTGAGAAAGCCTTTTCTATTTTTTCTTCTCCAAGGTAAAGAACCTTTCTAAAAAACCATACTGAGATTGAGAATACACAATGCCCAATAGGAACCAAAAAAATTAGATGGTATCCTAAAACCATTGTTTCAAAAGGCATTTTTTCCCTCCTCCTTTGCCTTAAGCTTAATACTAGAAGCCAAAATGGTAAAATGGTAATGTATAATAGAATGAGGAACACTTGATACAGTTCCATTTGCTTCAGCATGTAAACTTTTTTCTGACCTAGTTCTTAGTACTCAGACTTAGCTTTTCTAGATGATACTCACTTCAGTTTAAAAAGTCACTTAATGTTCATCTATCTGGAGTCCTTCTGCTCTCTGCACCTTTCATAAGAGAAAATCCCTACAAGTCACTTAATAATTCAAAAGACTATAAGCTCCTAAATGGCATGGCCTTTTATTTTTGTCTCTGTATGTTTCGGGTCTAAATGAGTCTCCCTCTACAAAATTAGGAGAACGCATTCTCTGCAACTTAGTCTTGGAAAGAGCTGCCAAGAGCTCTGAGATCTTAAGTGGAGTTCAAAAGAGGAGGACCAAAACAGTGACAAGTGAGGCAGTGTATGGTATAGCAGGAATGCTAGGCATGGAGTCAGGAAGAAGTGATTTCAAATCATTCTTTTAATACTTGCTATATCAGTGACCACTGAGATCAACTGGCCTCTCTGGGGCTTACTTTCCTCAGGTGAGGTCCTCACAGAGCTGAATGTTGTATGGAGGCGCACTGTAGAAGCCAGCTTGGCCCAAGATACCTCTTTTAAAACTGTCTTTTCCAAATGCTCTAAATCACTATCAATTAGAGAAATCACACAGCCAGTATATGTCAAAGGCAAGACTTGAATTCAGGTCTTCCTGACTTTAGGACTAGCTTTCTATCTATGAAGTTTTGCTGTTTTTTATGTGAATTATAATAAGCATTAAATATTTGATGCATAAAATGTTGAATGGGGTGAAGTAATACATTTTTGAAGGACATATGTGGTTGTCTATAAGAATGTTTTATTAACTACTCTACTGAAAATCAAAGTCCTTAGCATTTTAATGTGGTCTTTAATAAAATACAGTATAGTACAGAACTTTGACTTGAAGTCTGAGGACCTGGCTTTGCTACCTATCTGCTCCTTACTGTGTGACCTTCAGTAGGCCTATCTTCCCTAGTCTCTGGAGTAAAAATTCTTTCAAATCCCTTGCCAGTTCCAAATCTTAAAAATGGCTCCAATAAACAGTATTCCCAAAGTAATAAAAATTTTGGACCTAAACAAATTGTTAATGGATTTCCCTTATTTTTGTGCTCTAAATTTCAAACTGATCAGTAGTTTATCCTGTGAATAAACTAGGAATAAAAGTCATCACACTAGATGGATACCATGTCATGCATTAAACAAAAACGCTGTTTGTAATTTAGACAGATTAAATATGTAGTAGTCTGTGAAGGAGCTGACCAGACAATGATAATATACTATATCCTATTATTATAGCTTTTAACTTGCCCTTTCTCCCCTATGTGCTGATGTTGAAAAAATAAGAGGCTGAAGAAATTTTTTTCAAGTACTATAAACTGGATGCTGAATTTAGCTCAAGAACTAGCCCCTGCCATTTCCTGATTAAGCTGTTTCTCTGGATATATGGGAGAGTTTGGAGGGAATCAGTCTTTGTATGCCTGAGTATGTAGGCAGGATGGCAATTCTAAGGCTCCTTCATCAGACAGTGACCTGTTATGTACCCTGGTAGATGTTACTTAATAGCCAGTAAAAATAAACATGCATGCTTCTGTGTCTTCAGGATGTTCTAGCTAGGGGTTATGGAAACAGAAGAAATTAGGGTACAGAGGGAAGAGAAAGATCATTAAGCGCTTATTAAATGGATACTGTGCACTCAGAGATATACAAGCAAAGCTTACTCCAATGTTCCTGGAAGTTCCAGTGTTCTTTGGTGGCAATGTTAACACACACACATCCCCAAACTCTAAATTACTGCTAGTTTCATCAAAAAAAGAGGGCAAAAAAAGTGACAAGTGAGGCAGTGAATGGTGTGGCAGAGTGCTAGACTTGGGAGTCAGGAAGAACTGATTTCAAATCACTCTTTTAATACTTGCTATTATCAGTGACCACTGAGATCAACTGGCCTCTCTGAGGCTCACTTTCCTCATGTGAGCTCCTCACAGAGCTAAATGTTGTATGGAGGCGCACTGTAGAAGTCAGCTTGGCCCAAGATACCTCTTTTAAAACTGTCTTTTCCAAATGCTCTAAATCACCATTGATTAGAGAAATATAAAATTAAAAAAACCTACAAGCTACCATATCACATCTATCAGACAGGCTAACATGACAAAACAGGAGAAACGGAACATTAATGCATTATTGGTGGAGTTGTGAATTGATCCAATCATTATGGAGAGCAATTTGGAACTATGTCCAAAGGTCTAGAAAAGGGGCAGCTAGGTGGGCAGTGAACAGAACACCAGCCCTGGAGTCAGGAGGACCTGAGTTCAGATCCGACCTCAAACACTTAACACTTACTAGCCCTGTGACCCTGGCCAAGTCATTTAACCCCAACTGCCTTGCCTTTCCCACTCCTAAAACAAACAAACAAATAAATAACAAAGGGCTAAAAAAAAAAAAAGGGCAATACTACTACTAGGTCTGTATCCCAAAGAGACCAGAAAAAAAGAGAAAAGGACCCAAACATACATAAATGTTCATAGCAGCACTTTTTGTGGTGATAAAGAATTGAAAATTGAGGAGATGTCCATCAACTGGGGAACGGCTGAACAAGCTGTGGTATACAAATGTAATGGAATACTACTGTTCCAAAACAAATGATGAGCAGGTGGATTTCAGAAAAACATTGAAAGACTTACATAAACTGACACTGAGAGAAGTGAGAAGAACCAGGAGAACATTGTACACAGTAACAGCAACACAGATTGATGATCAACTGTGACAGACTTAGCTCTTCGCAGCAATGCAATGATCTAAGACAATTCCAAAAAGACTCATGACGGAAAATGCTATCCATATCCAGAGAAAGAACTATGGAGTCTGAATGGAGATCAAAGCATATTATTTTCTCTTTCTTGTGGTTTTTCCCTTTTGTTCTGAGTCTTCTCTCACAACATGACTGATGTGGAAATGATTAATATGATTATACATGTATAGTCTGTATCAGATTGCATGTGGTCTTGGTGAGGGGAAAAATTTAGAACTCAAAATCTTTTATAAAAGTAAATGTCTAAAACTAAAAACTAATCAATTAAAATAAAAACCTGTCCTTTCTGTGAGTCTTGAAGGCAAGAAGCATGTATTCCACCCCTTACTCTCTCCCTCTGTAACCTCAAGTTGTGCCCCCTAGTAAGTTTGTGAAGAGCTGTATGAATGTCAGTTATTATCATTTTATAGAAACAGCAACACATATTATTCAGACAGGTTACTATAAATATTAATAGCAAATAACTGAATTACAAAAAGATTACAAGCAGACCCGAGTTCAAATCTAGCCTCAGATACGTCCTAGTTGTGTGACCTTAGGCAAGTCACTTAACCTCTGACTCCTTGAAAAAGGAATGAAGAAAATGGCAAGCTAAACCAGTCTTTGCCAAGAAAACTCCAGGACAATTCAGAGTCATGAAAAGTTGGACTGATCAACTAAACAACAAAACTTTACAACGGAGGAAACTGAGGCAGACTGAGTTAAATGACTTGCTCAGGGTCACACAGCTAGTAAATGTCTGAGGCTGAATGTGAAATGAGGTCTTCTAGACTCCAGAGCTAAACTATCTAGCTGCTCCATAGTTACCTCATAAGGACCAGCAAAGTAAGAAAATGCTCAGCACCACTGGCACAGAAATTTAAATGTCAGTTTATGTTGTGATTTGATTTGAACGATTTAAAGGAAACTGTACAAATCTTTATAGAAAGTATTCATCACTGAAAGTTAAGCTAACACAGGACAGACTGTTAAAATGTGAATTTAAATAATACTTAGCAACATTAAACAATTCAAAAGAGAAAACGATGGTTGCTATATTCAAGTGAAAATACAGAAATTTATGTAATTTTAAATATACTATCACCAGCAAATTAGGGAGGAAGGAGAGAGGGCATAGGACCCTACCTGAGAGCTTTAAAACCTTTATTATTCAATCCTATTTATATCTTAGACAGAACCTTTAACATAGGGCTACCTTACATAATATTCAAATATTCCATACATTTAAAAAAATTACGTTTTGAAAGAGAAACCAAAATTTTTAAAAAACTTTTCTAGTTCTTTAACAGATGTGTAGGCCAGGACTGATTGCTATTAGGAAATGTACAGGTATAGAGTCAAGAATGCTATTTTATTTCCAAAACATCTTTTAGAAAACCAGAGACAATATTAACCGAAAAATAAAACTTCAGAGCCGAGCTGGATCACACAGAATCACTAGAGCATTTTCCCAAGTGACCCTGGGGTAACTGTACCATTTGCATCATTCTAAACATGAAATGTCCAGTTATCATTGGAAATTCTCCCTACTCATTTGGCATCACATATACTTGTGCAGCCCACCTGGACTTCTGCCACTTATGCTTTGGAAGTGATTTTTCATGACTATTCAAATGGAATATCTAAAACCATTTAATAGATGCAGGAAGTGTCTTAGAAAGGTTAAGTAAATTTCAGAGTCATCAGGTTAGCTACAAAGCAGGTCTTTAGCATCTTTAACACAAAATCTTGTGTTCTCCCCACTATACCACACCGCTAATGCCAAAATACAATGGAAATATGTTATTTTGGGACAAATCCGAGGACCTTGGCTCAAGTTCTGACACTTTCCTCCTGGGGAACATCATGTGAATTACTTCACTTCCTGAAGCCTCAGTGAGGGGGCTGCACATCACAGCCACCTTTGAAGCGTTTTTTCATTCTAAATCTACAATCCCGCACATTATAGTATTTGTATCCTTCAAGGTGATAAATCTAATGGAATCAAAGTAAAAGAACACGCTTATGTCATCACTAAGTGCCTACCTTCTTGTAGTCCTACTCGCAGGACACTGGACAGACACTGACCTTACCCACCATTCATAAGTGAAGGTAATATTATTTTATACTTAGGAAAGATGTCAGACAGTGTACATAAAGATTATAAATAAGAAAGATCACAAAAACATGATTCAAGTCAGTATATGAATTAAATTAAATTCAGAAGGGAAAAAAGTGTTCTCACCCCCAATGGTACTCTCTTGAAATTCATGAAATTGGCCCTTCACAAATCGAAGCACAAGACTTGATTTTCCAACAGCAGATTCGCCAAGAAGTACTAGTTTGAACTGGCAAATTTTATTCCCAGTATTTGGCCCATTGGGTCTTGTTGCTCCTCGGTTAGCCATGTCCAAATTAGAATAAAGTCCCTAATTTCAGGTTCTTAGGTGGTAGACTTCCAGGATGTAAGTGTCAGTATTTTCCTTTCTATTGGCAATAACCTGTGAATCAAAACCAAAATGAATATCAAGTTATTAAATGGAGAAAATAGAACAGATCAAACCCAATATGAATTATTTTAATAACCACAGTGTAATATTACGAGTTCCCTGATTTTCTGGGAAATATTCTCTCATTCATTCAATTTTACTAATTTTTAATTCTACAATTGAAAATGTTAAGGATTATACTCTTCAAAATCATCCCTGTGCCACTGTTGTGGTATTTTACTACTATGGAAATGTGTTTTGCTTTTCCTTAATGACTGCATAGATATACTTTCAGTAATATCTTGTATAACACAATATATATATATATATATATATATATATATATATATATAAGCGTATAATTCACACTGTTTAAATCGCCTAAGAATATAGGTTAGTATAGTGGTTTAAAGTAAATTATTGTCATAGAAAAACTACTCCATCCTGTTTCTTTTCTCCTTTAACAATCTATTGCTTAAACTTAAGAGTTAGTGAACAATAACATTACTTAAGAATAACCAAAATTTATCTTCCAACTTTAACCAAGACTTATTACTTTTCTCTATTCAAGTATGCTTAAGAAGTCACTGAATTTACACATACTTCCAATATTTCTAACCTACTGTTTTATTAAGTCCTGAATTTAAGCATTATCTAACTCCTACAAAAATGTGGCAGTCTACATAAGCAACTTTCAATGATGAATAAATAGTATTGTTTTTAGGAGGTAGCCAGGTATCTCAGTGGTTAGAGTGCTGGGCCTGGTGGATCTGAGTTCAAATCCAGTTCAAATTCTTAAGATACTCACTAGCTGAGTGACTAGGCAAGTCACTTAACCTGCTTGCCTTAATCCAATGGAGAAGGAAGCAGCAAATCACCCCAGTATCTTTGCAAAGAAAATCCTATAGAGGATAAATACAGCCAGTATTTATCCATAAAACAAATGTGGAAACATCTGCCTGCAGGAACTACTCTTAACTAATGGGAAAATAGCTTACTAGGTGTCCACATGATGGGGACAATGATTAATTGCCAATGTAATGTCTTGTAGACTTAAAATGCACTAACACACCTACCCGGGATATGACTGACAGCAACTGAAACACTCCCTAGATGTGTGATGTGGTATAATTTGTAAAATTGCATATTAGAATACTGAGCAAGGATGCTATGTTTAGACTTGTTAGTTATCTAACAGTAAGCTCTTGGAGGGGAAGGAACTTTTTTGTCTATGTGTATACAGTGCCTAAGAGGCACTTGTCAATGCTTGAAGTCAACAACCATTTATTAACTACCTACTGTGTGAATGTTTGATGTTTAATAAATGTCTATTAGTTGACAGGTACTATGTTAAAGTTAGATCAAAAAAAGTCTCAGTTCTCAGTTCCAAAGCACAGTTAGGCAAATTGCTGTGCTAAATTCTTAAATTTGCATCAAAAGGCTAGACTTGCATAAAATTAATCTAGACCTTTTAAGCTACTAATAAAAGCACTAAGAGTTTTACAAATATCTCGTTTTATCCTAACAGTCCAGAGAGATAGGCATCACCCTCATTGTACAGATAAATAAAATGAGGTTGGAAAAGTTAAATGATTTCTCCAGTTGCTAGTTGCTGAGATTGGATATGAAGTCATGGTTTCCTTACTTTAAGTCCTACACATCATCCATTACTACACCTAGAGGTCTCAATGATTTGGGACAAACAGCTTTACAGTCATTCTATTCACCAAAACTGTGAGGCCTGCATTTTCATTTGGTGACTTTTAGCCAGTATTTTGGTTTTTAAGCTTGGGATTTGTTTTCTAGTTAACTAACTAAAAAGTTTAAAGGAAAGATTTAATTAGATTTAGTGGGTGGTTGGACAAGAGTAAGTAAAAATTACAAAGATAGGCTTTCAAGTCTTCATATTTACATAAGATATGGCTCTCACATCACACCACTCACTTCTACTAGAATATTTAAATTATTTATTATAGTATTTTAAGAATGCAAAAGATACTTAAGGAGATGATAACTTATCAAAGGTATTTCCTCCCACCCCCATTCCAGCATGCTTTAAAAACAATTCTGAAACACTAAAAATATAGACAAACTAAAAATTACTTATTTTTTGGCTCACATAATAATAGCTAACAATGATATAGCACTTTAACGTTTGCAAAGCATTTCACAAATATTACCTAATTGTATCCTCAAAAATTATAAGTTTTTAAATTAAATAATAAAGTTTTTTTTTTTAAAGTCTTTTTGGAAGGAGCGTGGGGTCTCACCCTAGGCACGGGTAACTCACCCAACTGCGGGCCTGGGGACAAACCTTACAGTATCTTACAGAACCACGGGGACTTCTGCACAAATAGGGCTTCTCACATAACAGAGAGCACCCCGTTTTCACTCGGTCCCTCGCATCCCGCCGGTGGCTCTGCAGACTTTCCTCTCAACCTCATCGGCGCTCCTCCAAGGACCTTCAAAAGATCCTTTAGTCCAACCCCCTCCTTTGGAAGAGAAGGAAACTGAGGCCCCGAGCGGCTGGGGGAACAGCCCGAAGCCTTCCCGGGCATTACAAACGTCTGCGGCCGCCGGGGTCCACACGGGCTTCGGCTGAAGCCCCGCTGAGTCCTGCCCCTCACAAAAGGGTCCCCCATCCCCCGCACTAGCCCAAAGGGAAGCCCAACAGGTGGACGGCAAGGCTCGGGCCGAGAGTCTCCGGAGACGAGCTCCGGCCGGCCCAGAGCGCCGTGCCCGGGCCGGGGAGGGCCCCGGGCCGCCATCTTGGGCCAGGAGCAGGGACACCGGCTGGGCCGGGCCTGGAGCCCGCGACCGGCTCGAGGCTGCGCGGCTCCACTCGTTACCTGGCACGGCGGGACCGGCGACTCCTCAAGGACGAGGCCCGGGGCCGGCGTCTCCTCCGCGGCCTGGCTGCGGCTCCTCGCGCCGCTCCCCTCCCTCAGACTGGCCGGTGCGGGGCCCGCGCCGCTGGGGCCGCCCCCGTCGGCCTCCGTCCCCGCCTCCTGCCGCTCCTCCCCCTCGGCCGGAGCCGGGCGCCCACGGCCGCCGCCGCCGCCGCTTCCTCCTCCGCCCCTTCCTCCTCTGGCTCCGCCGGGCTCAGCCGCCGGGAGCCTTCCGAAACCAAAACACAAACACCAGCCCCAGCGCAGCCGCCACTTCCGCCCCCCGGCGCCGACCCCGCCACCGCCGCCGCCGCCACGTCCGCGCACGTAGCGCGAGCCTTACGTCACTTCCTGTCCGCGGGCCCGCCCAACGCCTCCCGCCTCCTGCTCCTCCCTTCGGCTCGACTCGGCCCCGCCCCTCTCTCGGTGAGGCCGACCCCTCCCTGGCTTTCCGCGTTTTCTTCTGCTACTCTGAGCCGCCGCCGGTGCCGTAACCTTGGATTTGCGGTGTCGGGGCCAGCACGGGCTGCCCCGCGCAGCGCATCGCCGTGGACGCTTCCCCTCAGGCGCAAGCTCGGTCCTGCTGTGGAGGGGAAGGGCGGCTGAACGCACCCCGGCCCCGCGGGCTGTAGTCTGTGGGGGCGGGAGGAACACCCGCGAACACCCACGGGCGCGGCGGCCCAGGGCCAGTAGCAGTGGTAATCGCAACAGCAGTCAAGTACACAGCGCATCAAGATGTTCAAAGCGCTTCGGGAGAACCGCCTCCCGCCAGGGATCATTATGAGCACCATTTTACAGATGGAGAAACTGAGGCTGCGAATGTGACGTGACCGAGCTAGTATGTGTCTGAAGCCGGGTTCTGGCTGCCCGGATGGCCGGGCCGGACTTCCAGGAGCTTGCTCTTTGCTGGGGGGTGACCTTGCCCCCTGCCGGGGGGAGGGATTGATGGAGGTCGCTGGGGCTCAGCGATTGGGGACCCGGCCTCATCCTCCACGGGAATGTAAACCCCTCGAGAGCCGGGCGCACTTAGCACCACTCCTGACGTGCACGTATGTGCTTAATCAATGCCACTTTATTGGTTGTTGATTCCTGGTGAAAAACAGAGGGACAAAAACCCAAAACCGCATCCTGAAGGAGCTTACCTTAGCAAGCTGGCAGGATTTGAGAGGTCCAAGGGTCGGTGCTGACCATCGGGTCTGACCCTAAAGCCAAAGGAATTCCTCCTCTCTGATGAGATGAGTTACATGCAAGTGATATCTTTCTGGGCCCTGCCACCCCACTGTCATCCAGCCCTTCAGGCCTGCAACCTTGGCGCTGTACCCCACTGCGCACACACATACATAGATACATACATACACACACACATGTTCTTTAGCCATATCCTGACTTTTCTTTTATACACACATATTCAGTGTCTACTTTCTTCAAGAATCAACTCAAGTCCAACATATATCTATGTACATGTATACCTACATATACACATATGTATATGTAATTAATATGTGTCCACTTAGCTACCACCCTAATTTATCACCTCTCTTATGACTATTGCAATAGCCTTCTAATTGATATCCCTGCCACTCCCATTTCTCATCTTCAGTTCAGCTGCCAAAATGGTCTTTCTAAAGATCAACTTCTGTTGGCTCCCTATCATCTGCAAGGTCAAATATAAACTGTTTCACATTTAAAATACTTCATAACCTGGTCTTTTCCTGTGTTTCATATCTTCTTACAGTCCTTACAGACCTCCAGGTACTATACAGTCTAGCTTCTCTGACCTACTTGCTGTTCTTTGCTCACAGGACACTATGCCTCCTGGAGTCTCCATGCATTTGCCTCTACTGATCTGCTTACTTTCCATTCTTCGTTTCTTTGGCTTCCTTCAAGACAACTCAAATTCCACCTTTTGTGGGAGCCTTTTCTGGCTGTGCTGCTGCCTATATTTCACAGAGATTACTCTCCATCTCTTTTTCATCTTGTATTTGCTTCTAGTACTACTACTACTACTACTACTACTACTACTACTACTACTACTACCACCACCACCACCACCTATAATTTATATAATATTTTTTAAGGTTTGAAATGTAATTCCATCATTCAGTCATGTCCAACTCTTCATAGCCCCATTGACAATAGCATGCTAGGCCTGTCTATCCTCTACCATCTCTTGATGGTAAGTTCAAGCTTATGTTTATTTCCATATACCATTAACCCATCTCATCCTCTGCCCTCTCCTTTTCCTTTTGCCTTCAATCTTTCCCAAGGTAAGGGTCTTTTCTTAAGAGTCCTGTCTTCTCATTATGTGGCCACAGTATTTAATTTCAGCTTCAGTATTTGACCTCCCAATGAATAACCTGAATTAATTTCTTTATTGACTGATTTGATCTCCTTGTTGAACATCTTCCCTAGCACCACAATTTGAAAGCATCAATTCTGCAGCACTCAGTTTTCCTTTTAGTCCAATTCTAGGCCATACATTGCCACTGGAAAAACCACAGCTTTTGACTATATGGACTTTTGTCAGCAAGGTTAATGTTTCTGCCTTTTTAGCACACTGTCCAGATTTGCCATAACTTTTCTTCCAAGGAGTGTCTTTTAATTTCGTGACTGCAGTCACTGTTCTGCCATGATCTCAAAGCCCATAAAATCTGACCCTGCTTCCATTTCTTCTCTCTGTTTGCCAGGAAGTGATGTAACCAATTGCCAAGATCTTGGTTTTTTTTTTTTTGATGCTAAGCTTTAAGCCACCTTTTTACACTTTCCTCTTTCATTCTCATCAAGGGACTTAATTCTTCACTTTCTGCCTTCAGAGTGGTATCAGGGATACACCCCTGAGGTTGTTGATAGTTTTCCCAGAAACCTTAATTCCAGATTTTGATTCATTAGGCCTGGCATGTTCCATGATATACTCTACATATAAGTTAAATAAAATGCCAATATAGAGCTTTATTGTACTCTTTTCCCAATCCTCAACCAATCAGTTGTTCCACATTGAATCTAACTGTTGCTTCTTGACCTGTGTCTAAGTTACTCAGGAGACAAGTAACATAATCTGATACTTTCTTCTCTTTGAGGACTTGCCACGTTTTATTGTGATCCACACAGTCAAAGGCTTCAGTGTAGTCAGTGAAGCAGAAGTAGATGTTTTTTTTGGAATGCTCTTACTTTCTCCATCATCCAGTGAATATTGGTAACTTGGTTTCTAGTACTCTGCCTCTTTGAAAATCAGCCTTCTTGGCAATTTTCAGAGGCAGAAGTTAAAGATATCTATAAGCATATGAAAAAATGCTCTAAATCACTATTGATTCGAGAAATGCAAATCAAAACAACTTTGAGGTACCACATCTCACCAGCCAGATTGGCTAAGATGACCAAATAGAAAAATGACAAATGCTGGAGAGGATGTGGAAAAATTGGAATGCTAATGCGTTGTTGGTGGAGCTGTGAACTGATAGAACCATTCTGGAGAGCAATCTGGAACTATATCCAAAGGGCTATAAATAATTGCATACCCTTTGACCCAGTAATACCACCTCTGGGATTGTATCCCAAAGAAATCATAGAAGTGGGAGGAAGGCCCATATGTACAAAAATATTTATTGCAGCACTCTTTGTGGCAGCAAAAAAACTGGAAATTAAGGGGATGCCCATGAATTGGGGAATGGTTAAACAAGTTGTGGTAAATGAATGTAATAGAATACTATTATGCTATAAGAAATGGGAAGAGATTGACTTCATATTTACCTGGAGAGGCTTATACGAATTGATGCTAAGTGAGAAGAGCAGAACCAGGAGAAATTTGTACATAATCACAGACACATCATATGTGTGATGACCAGCTTTGATAAACTGGACTTTTCTCAGCAACGCGGCAATGCACAATTATAAGACATCTCTAAAAGTCTTAGGCTGGAAGGAGATGTTTACATTCAGAGAAAGATCTAGAAAGACCAGAGTTTAAATAGAGACTGAAGCAATCTACATGCTATCTCTCTTTTCCATGTTTGGTTTTGTTCCTTCTTTCCCTTTGTTCACTCCATTGGTTACAACCCTTCTTTACAACCAGACTAATGTCTAATGTGAAAGTATTTGTATAACCTATGAGGGGGAGGGGGTGTGTAGGGAGGGGAGAAAATTTGAAACTCAAAGGATTGTGGAACTGAATCTTGTAAAGTAAAAGTAAATAAATAAATCAATTTAAAAAAATCAGCCTGCTCTTTTGGTAGTTTTCGGTTCATGTATTGCTAAAGACTAACTTGCAGAATCTTAAGCATAACCTTGCTGGAATGTGAAATGAGAATAATTGTTTGGTAACTTGAACATTCTTTAGCATTGCTCTTCATTAGGATTGAGACATAAACAATTTTCTAATCCAATGGCCACTGCTGAGTTTTCCAAATTTGCTGGCATAGTGAATGCAGCACTTTAACAGCATAATCTTTTAGGATTTTAAATAGATCAGCTAGAATTCATCACCTCCACTAGCCTTACTGTTAGCACTTCCTAAGGCCCATTTGACTTCACTCTCCAGGATGTCTGGCTCTAGATCAGTAACCACACTATTGTGGTTATCAGGGATGTTAAGATCTTTCTTGAGTATTTCTTCTGTATATTCTTGCCACTTTTTCTTTATCTCTTCTTCTTCTTTTAAGTTCCTACTATTTTTTGTCTTTTACCTTGCCCATTTTTTTTGTGTGTGGAACTTTCCCTTGATATCTCTAATTTTCTTGAAGAGATCTGTCTTTCCCATTCTATTTTTCTGTTCCTTTGCTCATTTAGAAAACCTTCTTATCTCTCCTTGCTGTTCTCTGGAATTCTGCAGTTCAGTTGTGTATATTTTCCCTTTGTCCTTTCCTTTTTCCTTCTTTCCTCAGCTATTTGTAAGGCCTCATCAGTCAGCCATTTTGAATTCTTGCTCTTCTTCTTTTTTTAGAATGTGTTTTTTTTGCTGCCTTCTATTCAGTATTGTGAACTTCTGTCCATAGTTCTTCAGGCACTGTATTTATAAGATTTAATCCCTTAAATCTATTCATCACTTCTGCTTCATGTTCATATGGGATGTTATTTAGGTCATACCTATATGTTCTGATAGTTCTCTCTACTTTCTTTGATTTAAGTCTGAATTTTGCAATGAGAAGCTCATGATATGAGCCACAGTCAGCTCCAGGTCTTAACGGACTCTATTAAACTTCTCCATTTTTGGCTGAAAAGTCTGTAATCAATCTGATTTTGATATTGATTGTCTGGTGATATCCATGTCCAACCTTTTGGGTTGTTGAAAATGAGTGGTTGCTATGACCAGTGGGTTATCTTGACAAAATTCTATTAAACTCTGCCCTGTGTTATTTTGTATTCCAAGGTCAAATTTGTCCATTATTCCAATTATCTTTTGATTTCCCACTTTAGCATTCCAATCCACTATGATGAATGTGACTTTTTATTTTTTTGAGAAGATGTTTTAGGTCTTCATAGAATTGATTTGTGGCCTCTTCAGCATGATTGGTTGGAGCAGACTTGTATTATTGTAATGTTGAATGGTTTGCTTTGGATTTGAACTGATATCATTGTGTCATTTTTGAGATTATGCCCAAGTAATGCTTTTTCTGATCCTTTTATTGACCATAAGGGCTATTCCATTTCTTCTAAGGGATTCTTGCCCACAGTAGTTTATAGAACGATCAGATTCACGCATTTCTATCTAAGTCCACTGACACCCACAATATTGATGTTTAAACTTTCTATCTCCTGTATTCCAAGGTTTGCAATGACTGTTACAAATATTATCTCATTTTATCCTCACAACAACACTGGGAGGTAGATGCTATCATAACCTCCATTTACAGGTGAGGAAACTGAGGCAAATTGAGGTTAAGTGACTTGCTCAGCATCAAAGAGCTAGGAGCTACCTAAGGCATCATTCTAAACTCAGGTCCTCTTGAATCCAAGTCCAGTGCTCTGTTCACCTAGCTATTTACATATTCTCCTCCCCCCCCCCATTAGTAAAGAGGTATACAACGAACCACTTATTAAATGTCATTGACTGATAGCCGCACACAGCACAGATACACAGACACATACAGACACACACAGGAAATACAAGGTACTTTAGGGGAGAGAAGCCACTATCAGCATGGGGAATTGGGAGGGAGCAATTTGTGGGGGTGGATGGAGAAAGGCTTCATGTAGAAGGTGGTGACTGAAATAGTCTTTAAAATTAAGGATTCCAAGATGGGGAACTCCATGCCATCCTCTTAATAAGCTATTGAGAAGGTGCTAACCTATGTCGATAGAGGGAGTTTCCTCAACCAAAGTCCCCTTTATCAGTGAAATCCTAGGTCCACTCCCTATCTTTATATAGAAAGTAATAGATATGTCTTTGTGAGAACTGAATATATGTATGGCTACTAGTCATTGCTGTCAGCAACATTTGTTGAATGTAACTCTAACGCCACCATAATAGAAAAATTTTGGATTCTAAAGTTGTTTGATTCTCAGATGTCTCATGTATCACAGGTAAATTAAACCACCTCTATTACTTTCTTGAATTATTTTAATATAATACATATTAGTCATGATAATACATTTTGGACTCCACCAAGAATCAGGAAGTTGGGTGTGTCAGGTTAGTTTTGTCAATGCAAACGCTGTCAGCAATTTCTTAAAAGTAAATGTGAGGATATTTGGAAAAAATCCCTCACAGGTAACACAATGGATATTTAAATTTATGAGCTTTCAATACTGAAGCCTTTTTTATTATAAATATGCTTAACATAAATGTATTATATGAATATAATATCTTTGAAAAATATATGTACTAAATGCTTACAATTAAGTGAGGCAAGTCTTAGACAATTAAAAAAAATTAGAGAAGCACAGTCTTTCCCTCTGGAATCTTCCCACTGCTACAGTTTTTATCTCTATACTCTCAGGTATCCTTCCTCCTTCATTTGTGACCACTAACTTCCTTTCCAAGCTTACCTCTCCTTTATAAACACCTTTCATAATGTAAGTCAGTACAGTCATACAAATGACTTGCCTGGGATGAGTGCTGTCCAGTGACAAACACCTTTAGTATTCAGTGTTCAGTTTTGGAGAAGTGGTAATAATCACAATGATTCTGCTTATGTAATGCTTTTCACATGACTTCTCTGATTTTGACTTCCTTTCTATAGATAGCTTAAGTTTGACACCGTTTCCTGTTTGCATAATTATCCTCATGGCTAGATTTCAGGGAGAACAGGAATGGGGGGAAAATTACATTTGTATTTATACTAACCTCTACCTCAATTTAAAAAACTAATTTCCTTTGTTTATTTAAAACCATTGTTTAAGATGGAATACAGAGGCTTCACTGATTGGCCAAAGAAATCCCTCTAAGCAAAAAGCCTTAGACCAACTGAATAAGAAGTTATTGCAATATTCCAGGCTTCTTGTAATAAGAGGATGAACTTGTTAGAAGTAGCCACTTAAGTGGTGGAGAAAACCCTATTGGCAAGAATATCTTCTAAAGATTAATGGTGTGCCTCCATAGGCCTCCACAAATCAGTAGTAATGAAGCAACTCTTTATCAATCTGAGTACACCAATAAAGAAGTCAGCTCTGTTTCCAGAGCACGTGTCTAAGATGTGACCAAGAAATTCTCAAGACCAGAAGCTTACATGAAGGGGCAAGGAGGATACCAGTACACCCCAGGGAAATATTACCATTGGCCCTTGTTCTGGAGTATAGCCAGTATATGTCAGGGGCAGAACTTAAATCCAGGTTCCATGAACTTTGAAATTAACTCTCTATCCAATGCTCCATGCCATTTCTCAGCTTCAGCACAGCTTAAAATATTCAAATGATGGCCACAATGCACTTAGAACTGGTAAAAATGTTAATTGCCTAATGTCTTGCAAGTCTCATGAAAAGGTCTTTAAACAGAAAAAGAAAGTAGAGGAAGAATATGACTTAGATATATTCCCCAAGCTAGATATTATACATAGGCATGACACAGGAAAGTTAGAATTGAAGATAACCAGAAATTCGTATAAGACAACACAACCAAGTCAATGGCCGTAAATATCTGTAGAAAAGTATGTAAAATAAGAAAGATGAATTAGATCTTATAATATAAGGAGACAAATTTGACTTCATAGTAATTGTTGAGTTGGTGGAACAAGATCCTTGATTGAAATATGTTTCTAAACGGATATATACCTTATTCAAATGGAAACAGGTATGGTTGAATAGGCAATTGCCTGGGGGAAGAGTAACACTGTATGTTATGAAGCTATATTCACTGTTACTTTCTGTGACCTCGCTCCCCAGTGATTAACATACTTTTATTGTCTTCTACTCTTTCCATGTCTTTGTTGAATGCCCAGCTATTGAAGAGCAAATCCTACTCCTTAACATCACCTGCCTCATCCCTCATTCCCATCCCCTGCTACTCTACCTCTCAATATCCCCTCCAGATTTGCCCACCCCTTCCCTTTTCTTCTCTAGAACGTCTCTCTGTCTGTTCCATAATGAACTAATTTGCTTTCATCTTAAATCTCCCACTTTCATCTTAAAGTTCCCAGGTCCTCAGTCAGTGAGCCCCCATGATCTCTTACATTTCACCTCAGCAAAGAAGTGGTCATAACTTTGATCTTGTTGTAATCCATAAGTATTCTACTTCCATGTTCAAGAACTCTGAATGTGCTTTATCTGATGATAATCTTTTATCTTTCTATCTCTTCCTATGCCTTATTTTTCTTCTTAAAATCTATATATCTTCTATTCTGAACTTAACAAACCAGTAAAACAAGAAAAAGAGGATTGTATGTCAGACTTAGAATATATTTTATACAGCTTTCCTCTCTTTTTAAATAATTAATTCAACATATAACTTTTAAAACTATCCTGCAGCAATGTGTTTCTTTCTGTCTGTCCTCTTCTGTACATTCAAAAATTGCTTAAGTGACCTCCTTTTTTCTTTTGGGGGGTGAAAGGGAAGGATGCTGTCCTATCCCTAGGCTCTTACTCCCTTCCACCAAACCTCAAACTAGGAAAAAAAACCAAACCAAAACAAAACCTTCTAACAAAATATGCAGTCAACCAAAACACATCCCCACATTGGTCTTGTACAATTTGTCATCCTGAATCTCAAGTCCCTGACCTCTCTGTCAGGAGGTGGGTAACGAGCTTCATCATTGGTCCTCTGAAGGTGGGTCATTGCATTGGCCATAGTTCTTATGTCTTTCAAAATTGTTTTGCTTTACAATGCTCTTGTTTTTGTATAAATTTCAATACTGGTTCTACTTACTTCATTCTGAATCATGCATGTTTTCCAGGTTTCTCTGAAACCGACTCTTTTGTCATTTCTTATGGTGCTGTTTCACTATGTTCACATACCATAATTTGTCTGGTCAATCTCTAGTTGATGGGAACTCCCTTTGTTCCCAGTTCTTTCATATAACTAAAAAAGCTGCTAAAATTGCATATATGGATCATTTCCATCTTTCTTTGATCCCTTTGGATTATAGGTCTAATTGGTTTTGGTATTGGTATTGGTTTTCATCCTCCTTTTTCCTTGCTTGGTTTTCTTCCTACCTATCTGACTGTTAGTTCTCAGTCTTTTGATGCATTTTAATCTGTCACTTGAATTAACTGTGGGTGTATCACAGGTCTCTGTTCTCCATCTTCTTTCTCTCTATAGTCTCTCTTTTGTTGGTCTCATTAACTTCCATGGGTTCAATTATCTCTAAGCAGATGATTGCCAGATTTATTTGTCCAATCCTAGTTTTTCTCCTGAGTTCCAGTTCTGCATCACCAACACCCTTTTGGACATCTCAAATGGGATGTACAATGACCTTCCTCCCTCCCTCCCTCCTTCCCTCTCTTTCTCCCTCCCTCCCTCCCTTCCTTCCTTCCTTCCTTCCTTCTTTCCTTCCTTCCTTTTTTTCTTTCCTCCTTCCTTCCTTCCTTTTTTTCCTTTCCTCCTTCCTTCCTTCCTTCCTTCCTTCTTTTCTTCCTGAAATATTAGAAAAAATAATTGGCCAAGAAAATAGATCAGAGATATTTTAAGAATTACTGGACTACCTAAAAGCTATGAATAGCAACAAAAAAGCATTACCAAAGAAAACTGCCTTGATATCCTAGAATTAGAAGGCAAAACAGAAATGGAAAGAATCCACTGATCACTTCCTGAAAGAGATTCTAAAATGAAAACTCCTGGGGATATTACAGTCAAATTTCAGACCTCTCAAGTCAAAGAGAAAATATTGCAAGAAGTCAGAAAGAAACAATTCGAATATTGTGGTGCCACAGTCAGGAAAATACAGGCTTTAGCAGCTTCTACATTAAAGGATTAGAGGGTTTGGAATATGATATTACAGAAGGAAAAACAGCTAGGATTACAATCAAGAATCACCTACCCAGCAAAACTGAGTATAAATCCTTCATGGTAAAAAATGAACCTCCAATGAAATTGAGGATGTTAAGGATTTCTGATGAAAATACCAGAGCTGAATAAAAATGTTTATTTTCACATACAGGATTCAAGAGAAGCATAAAAAGTTAAGCATGAAAGAGGAATCATAAGGGAATTAAACTGTTTACATTCCTACAAGGGAATATGATACTTGTAGCACCTAAGAACTTTAACTTTATTAGGATAGTTAAGAGTGTACACAGACAAAGGTTATGGCTGTGAGTTGAAGATGATGGGCTAATATCTAAAAAAAAAATTAAAGGGTGAGAAAGAAATGCATTGGAAGAAGGAGAAAAGAAGAGGTTGAGTGGAGTAAATTATCTTACATAAAAGAGGCAAGAAAGAGCTTTTACAGTGGAGGGGAATGTGGGGAATTTGGGAGGAAGGAGTGCTTGAACCTTACTTTCATTGGCATTGACTCAAAGAGATAATAACATACACTCTCGGTTGGGTATAGAAATCTACATTACAGCAAAGTAGGAGGGAACAGAGACAAGAGAAGGGGAGGCAACTGATAGAAGGGAGGGCAGATTGGGGAAAGCAGTAGTCAGAAGCAAAACACTTTTGAAGAGGGACAGGATGAAGGGAGAGAGAGTAGGATAAAGAGGTGGGGGAAAAGATGGAGGGAACATACAGTAATCATAACTGTGAAAAGATACCACAAGTGTCCCAGAAAAGGCCTCATTTCTCAAATATATAGAGAACTGAGTCAGATTTACAAGGATACAAGTCATTTCCCAATTGAAAAAATGGTCTAAGGTTATGAACAGGCAGTTTTCATATGAAGAAATAAAAGCTATCTATAGTCTTATGCAAAAATACTCCAAATCACTATTGATTAGAGAAATGCAAATTAAAACTACTCTGAGATACCACCCCATACCTATCAGCTTGATTAATATGACAGAACAAAGAAATGATTGATGTTAGAGGGAATGTAGGAAATTTGAGACACTAATGCACTGTTGGTGGAGTTTTGAACTGATCTAACCATTCTGAAGAACAATTTGAAATTATGCCTAAAGGGCTATAAAACTGTGCATACCCTTTGATCCAGAAATACCACTACTAGGTCTGTATCCCAAAGAGATAAAAAACAAAAGAGAAGAGACCTATATGTACAAACATATTTATGGCAATTCTTTTTATGGTGGCAAAGAATTGGACACTGAGAGGATGTCCATGAAATGGGGAATGACTTGTTAGTTGTGGTATATGACTGTGATGGAATACTATCATGCTATAAGAAATGATAGGCAGGATGCTTTCAGAAAAACCTGGAAAGACTTACTGATGCAAAGCGAAATGAGCAGAACCAGGAGAACATTGTACATGGTAACAGTAATTCTGTACTCTGATCAACTGTGAAAGATTTGGCTATTTATGATCCAAGACAATTCCAAAGGTCTTATGATGAAAAATGCTATCCACCTCCAGAGAAAGAACTGATGGAATCTGAATACAGATGGAAGCATACTTTTAAAAACTTTCTTTTTCTTTTTTTGTTATGTGTTTTCTTTTACAACATGACTAATATGAAAATATATTTTGCATGACTATACATGTGTAACCTATGTCAAATTGTTTGCCTTTTCAGTGAGGAGAGAAGGGAGAGTGAGAAGGAGAAAATCTGGAACTCAAAATAAAAAAAACATGCCAAAAATTGTTTTTATATGTAATTGGGAAAAAATTAAAAAAATAGAAAAAAAGGAAAGGAAGAAAAGAAAGAGAAGAAGGAAAAAAAACAGTGAGCGAAAGCAATCAGTATCTGAAAAACATCTGAAAATATACAATGGTCCACATTCATGCACCTTTCTCCTTGACAAATGTTTTGGAGGAAGTAGCTTCTCAGTTCTCTTCTTCAGGCCTGGCTTGGTTTGTTTTTGTTTTTGTTTTTTTTGTAATTTTACAGCATTCATTAAATTTTTTTGTGGTTGTTCTTTTCATTTATATGATTATAGTCATTGTGCATAGTTTTCTTCCTTCTTTCCTTTCTTCTTTCCTTCCTTCTTTCCTTCCTTCTTTCCTTCCTTCCTTCCTTCTTTCCTTCCTTCCTTCCTTCCTTCCTTCCTTCCTTCCTTCTTTCCTTCCTTCCTTCCTTCCTTCCTTCCTTCCTCTCTTCCTTTTTTTTTTTAAACAATAGCTTTCTATTTGGTCCACTTTCCTTAAGTCTTTCCTCAGTCCAAACTCTTCATAACTGCTAAAGTGATTTTCCCTAAACGTAGATCTGACCACATCACCCTCTAATCATTAAACTGTAGTAGCTTACTACTGTTACATACCCCCTGGATTAAATATAAAGTCCTTTATTTGGCACTTAAAGCACTTTAGAATCTGGCACCTTCTTACATTTCCAGTCTTAAATACTTGAATGAACTCTGCGGTTCAGATGTACTGGCATGTATGCTATTGCTAAAATACATCACATTCCATCTTCATTTTCCCTGCTTCTCCCCTTGCTGTTCCCCATGCCCTCCCTCCCAGCCTCTGACTCTTAGAATCCTTCACTGCAATTAAGATGCAGACCAAACAGCGCTTCTTTAGGAGGCCTTTGCTGGCAGCCCCAGCTGCTAATGCCATCATCTCTAGGCTTACTTTCTGCCCATTCTCTGTGTGTCCTATACATAGATAGTCATTGATATATTATCTTTCTCATGAAAACACGTTTCTTGAGAGCAGGAGCTGTTTTTTTTCTTTGTATCTTTTTTAGCACTTAGCACAGAGCCTAGCACATGATAAGCATTTAATAAATGTTTCTTGATTGGTGTGAATAGGGGACACTTTCTGGGCAAAGATAAAGTGAGGCAAAAGCAGAAGTAATTCTAGAAGGAATATACTACAGACCATCTGAAGAGAATGAGGGAAAAGATGAGGCCTTTAGGAATCATTAGATGACTGACATGGAGGTATGACATAGCAGTGATGGAGGCCTTCAGTTATCTAGACATTTACTGCAACTTTCTGCCCAGAGTGGAACATTACCTTTTCATTACAATATGACAGAATTTCAACTTAGGTCTTCAGCCTCCAAATCTACTAAGTACCTTTTTCATGTGTTGGGAGGCTTTTTCTGGAATCCCTAATGCAAAGGAAATGTATACTAGTTTTATAAAAATATTGATGCAAATTCAGCGTCCTATCCTGTACTTTCTCCCTTACCATACCTGGAAATGTGAAGAACTAACCTTCACCAATAAGGAAAACTGATTGTTGGGGTGGTGAGGATGGGAATATCTTTGAATATGTAATAGAACTGGCTCAGACATCTGAGTATAGTCTGGAATACGCCTTAGATTCTAGGAAAGCAGATTTCAGTGAATTCAGGTGGATTTAGCCCAGGAGAGAGGGGAAGCTCTCAAAAATGAAATTCTGGAGATACAAATAATTCCAATTAAGAGAAAAGAGGAGTATCACTTAAAAAGCTATTCCCTTAAGTGACATTTTTACCTTCACTAACAGAATAAAAACTATTCTGTAACAAATAGTGAATTGTGGATAGTGGAGAAAAACACTACCTTCGGAGTCAGGAAGACTTGATTTTCAGTCACAAGCTGTATGATTCTGGGTGCACGTCACTTAACCACTCTGTGCCTCAGTTTCCTCATCTGTAAAATAAAAGGGTTGGGCTTCACTACCCATTAAAATGTCCCTTCCTCTTCTAAACCTTTGCTTCTATGAACTTTCCAATAGCCCATGTGTTGGATAAGTCATAAGAAGTCAGCACCTTTCCAAGCGTTGTCCCATTCAGAGGAGAGAAACACCAGCTCGGAGACATCCTGTCTCTGGCAGCAGAGCGGAGGCAGGTAGCTACTCCCTTTCCTCCTCCAATGGAACCCTCACAAAGGGTCCAGAGCTAAGGGAGAAAAGAAAACTGCCTGGAAGGGGCTGGACACACCAAGCCCCGCCCCCGTTCCCTGGGTAACCAGTTTAAACAGCGATTTTCCCTTATTCTCTGGGCGGTTCCGAGCGCTCGGGATTGGAGGAGAGTGAGTCCATATCCCTAGACCCGAGCCTGTGGTCATGGATCCCCAAACAGACTCGGGTCCCTCGGCCGAGATGGGAAGGCCTCGGGCAATGGAGGTCTCAGAGGTTTTAAATAGCCCCCTGGAAATGAAGACAGTTCTTAGTCCAGAGAAGGACTTGTCCTTGGGTTCTGTCAACATCCCGAGGTTGAAGTTACTTCCCGAGTGCCCCAAGGACCACTTGATGTCACACGCGAGATGCTGCACAGAGGAGTGTAACTTGCTGTACTTGGACAAAGGCGGGGGGCAGTTCAGGGACCTGCCCTCGGTGGGGTTTCCCTGCCCCCACCACATATGCCTCTTGAGGGATGTGCAGCCCGCTGTGGAGACAGATGCTGCCCTGGGCATGAAGTGTGGTTTGGGATTATCCACCCGGCCCCCCACGGCCAAGGACACGGAGAGGGAGGCAGAGGCACGGCAGAAAATTCAGGAGAAGCTGGCCACGCAACCCCCCCTTTGTTCGAAGCCCGACATGGAGTTTGTGAACGAGCTCTCAGCCAAGATCTCTTGCCCGGAGAACTTGGGGGCCTCCGAGGAGGAGGAGCCCCCGGTCGGCTCGGAGATTAGGTTGCCCAGTAGGTTGATGCCCAACTTGGAACCCGAGAGCAAGGGCCCAGTAGGGCTGGTGATAGAGCCACCAGCTTGCGTCTTCAAGACGAAGCCCGGAGAACCTCTCAAGCTTCCAAAGGATTTGGAACCAGGAGTGGAGCCTCCAGATAATATCAGACCCGTTTATCAGGGGCATTTTTTTGACCGTCATCCTTCGTGGCCATGTGTAAGTTGAGTTCTCTTTCACACATACTCTCTTCTCTTTTTTTTCTTCCTTCCCCTCACTTTTCTCTGGGACCAGTATTGTACTTAGTATTACTATTAAATTAGAGCACTGGTTTTTCTGTTTTAAACACAGGTTATACTTTTGTAGAAACTTTGTTATTTCTTTGTCTGACAATATCCTCTCTCATATTGGATCTCTGTTTCCTTGGATGCTGACATGATCCATGATTTCCTTAGTGGGGTAGTCTCTCCACTGTGCAGGTTACAACCTCCTTATTTGATTTTTGTCTATGTCCTCTCATAATCCTTCATGGAAGAATTACTGGGTATGTTAGAGTCCTTTCTCTGTGTCTTTTAACCTTTTGAAAACACCAGCACAACGCTTAATTTCTTTCTGTTACCCCTCCCTCTGACTGCAAGAAGGATCTGACTCTTCTTCCGATCACATATTTCTTTTCATAATATGCTTTATGCCCTGTAATGCACCTTTTGTATGTTGTCCTAAATACTTTCTTCTTATCACACATCTTTGAATGTCTGCCTTGTTCTCCTTTAAATACCCATCAAAGGCTTTTCTCTCTCCAATTCTCCATATTGGATATTTACTTTCCCACTCCCCATTTTCCCAGCATTTCCCCATATTTCCGAGTTGTCCTTCCATCTTGTCTTGCTAATGGTCTCCCTTTTTATCAGCCCCACTGGTGTATAACAGGACACATTTAAGTCTAACCAAAGGAAAAATGGTGTTCAGGTTGGTAGAGCTCTGGCTTTAGAATCCTGCAGGAACATTAGGTTCAAATGCCTCTGATGCCCACCTCCTGCATGACCTTGGTCACGTTCATAAACCTCCCTGGGTTTCCCTTTTCTCATATGTAAGGTGAGAAAGTTGAACTCCATGGCCTCTGAGGTCTCTTCCAGCTCTATGGTCCCAGAGCAAAAATCCATTCTGGACCCCAGAAAGTAACTGAAGAGACTATTTTACCATTCATTGTTTATTTTGAGATTATTATTAGTGACATTACATTCTCCTTAAGTAGAGTATGATATAATTTAGATTCTCTGAAGATATACTAGTATACATGTGTATGTACACATACACAATTGTTTCTTTAATTTTTAAAAATTTCACTTGTGATTGTAACTCACTTGAAAACATAGGCCCTGGCCAAGTTCCAAAGCCACTTTCATTTCTGACAGTGCTGATCCTTCTAGTTTTCATCTCTTGCTTTTTTCCCTTCCCTCCCCCTCCCCCTTTTTTTAGGCAGGGAAGCTTTCTACAATTGGATACAGAGCTGAGACCTGTTTGACTGAAAAATGGCCTCCGGTGAGTGTTGTCAATAGATACATGTTTATTTCTTTGCCTTAGATATGACCTTCAAGAAAATTGAGTTAACTTTCTGTATTCTCCCCTAAGTTTATATAAAGTGGGTGTTGGGAATATTTAGAAGCTTTCCTCTTCTACCAGTTTGGTGAGAGGTGAAGGTGATAGGAGGCTTAAGGTGTAATGGGAAAGACCACTGGATGGAGGCTTATGTTCTAGTTCTGGTTCAAGCTACTTAACCTCTTAGACCTAGTGGGATTAACCTGGAGTGAGGAATCTGCTGCCTCCAGGCCACATGTGGTCCTCTAGATCCTCAAGTGTGACCCTTTGACTGAATTAAAATCATTCTGTGAAGTTTGGATTCAGTCAAAGGGTCACACTTGAGGACCTAGAGGACCACATGTGACCTCCAGGCCACAGGTTTCCCATCCCTGGATTAGAGCATTGCTAAATTCCTACTGAAATCCATATTCCTGTAAGCCAGTGACCTACAATGGCAGTCCCAGTGTAAAGGAAAGAGAGGGAAAATGGAAGGGAAAAAGCATTTTATTAAGCATCTAGGCACAGTGTTAAATGCTTTATAAATTGTAATCAAAAGACCTTACATGGATCAATCCTGGTTCTTGAGGCTCTTGATAACTGTGTTATCCTGGGCAAGTCACATGATTTATCTGACCTTCACTTAGAAAATGCAAATAATCATGTTTTTGATACTATCTCCTAATACTATAATCAGAAAGCTGTATATTAATGCCAGCTCTTGATAGTAACTATTATTGAGTAAATTCATTCCAACTAGAAGGAATCTAATAACGTTTTGTACTTTGAGATAGTAATGCCTTTTGAATATTGATTTTCTAAATGCTGCCATTATAATTTATTTACATGAGAGGTACAGGGGAAACAAATTGTTAATGATTTTCAGTAGTATTTTTCAGATGAACTACTATTGATTGGTTCTGTTTATAGAAGTTAGCAAGGTACATCAAAAACTGCACTGATTCTGGAATCAGAGGACCTGGATTCAAATCCTGCCTCCGATGGTTACAGCCTGAGTGACTGGACAAATCACCATTCTCTAGGCATCCTCTGGAAGATGAGGAGATGGAGCTACCTGTGCTCTGAGGTTCCTTTCTCAGGGAAATCTGTGATCCCATGCTTCCAAGATTTCATAATTGCATTTTAAATAATTTTTTTGGTAATATAACATAGGGAATAGAGAGCTGGCCTTGGCTTCAGGCATATCTGGGTTCAAGTCTTGCCTCTGACACATGCTGAAGGTAATCTCCACTTGAAACCTTGACTTGCATATCTGTATGTCCTTGTCCTTTCACTCTCTTGACCTCAATCAAGCCCCTCATTGCAAGGTAACACTAAAATAATTGATTCTGTAACTTTTTCTCATAAACATACACATACATGCTATATATATGTATGTAATACATTACGTGTATTATATATACATACATATGTACAGACACTGTAATAGATAATCTTTTGTTCTGGATTGCATTGTGTTTAAGTAGACTCAAAGGGAGTGCAATAGTATATTAATATTATTTTAAAAAAGTTTTGTTGATACCTGTTCTTTTCAAACCATTTTCCTCCATTGTTCTCGTCACCTTTGTCACAAATTAAAACCTCTAACCCAAATCACCTGGCAATAGGAGAACTTATTTGGGAAAAGGTGATAAGTAGTTTTATTTCTACTAAGTTTATTGTATAGGGAACTCTACTAGAGACATAGGACAGAGCAGTCAGAGATGTGGGGCTGCAGCTTGGGAAAGGCTTGCCTTTAGGAGGTGGCAGAGAAAGAAGGGCCAAGGAGGAAGTAGTTAGAAAATAGGTGTGGTCAAAGAACTAGGGGAAGAATCTGGCTAATGTAGGCCTGGCAACCAAGCAAAGAGAGAGTTTTCTGTCTAGTTTAGACATTTAGTTCAAACAACTGATTATGTTGAGGACATTGAACAAGACTAGGGAACAGGAAATGGGAAATAACAGAGAAAGGAATGCCTAACCTGGAATCAGAAGGCCTCAGGTTCATGCCTTGGCTCTGTGGTGTCCAGTTTTCTTGAGGTTGGGCACTGAACTTTGCCAAACCTCAATTTCATCATCTGTAAAATGAAACTAACCATATTTGTATTAGATTATAAGTTGTGGAACAGTTTTGAATAGCAATAGGTTAAGGGGATTTCCTCAGCAGGGAATTTCCAAACCAATAAAATCATTGGACCAATTAAAAAAAAATGTACTCCCTATCTCACAAAGCTACGACAAGAAAAGCATTTTATAAACCTTTAAAATGATCAGGAGGAATGACATTTGAAGACAAGAGACTTCCCCTCACAGAACTTCCTATTTCTTTTTTTTTTTTTTTCTTTTTTGGAGGGCAGTTGGGGTTAAGTGACTTGCCCAAAGTCACACGGCTAAGAACTTCCTATTTCAAGGAGGGTTTGATCAGTGGTTTCACACTGCAGGTCAAGGGAGATGATGAGGAGGAAGTCATTGGATTTGGCCAGTAGGATACCTCTTGACAACCTTACAGACTTGAGAGAGTTTTAATACAATCGTGGTTTTGAAGACTAGATTCTAAGGGGCTAAGAAGTGAGTTGATTGATGAAAAGGCAAGACAGCTCGAATATTCTATAATTCTTTCAAGGGATTTTGTGGCAAAACAATAATGGGAGAAGATCAAAGGGTAGAAGATGCAGTTAGGTTTCTTTTTAGGCCAAGGGAGACCTGAGCATATTTGTAGATGAAGAGATAGGATTCACTGAAAGAAAAGAGATGGAAAAGTCAACCAAGGCTTTTGTTTATGTTTTATACACAGATACCACAGTCATAGAATTATATTACCATGAATTTTTTTTTCTATTTTAAACCGTTTTTTTTTATCATAATAATTCTCTTTTTCTTTGTCTCAGCCTTTGACTCCACCCACTGAGAGAAAGTTTTATAAAGCCAGGTATCCAGATCCTGGTACTGAACGGATATTTTATGGCAGAGCAAATGATCCTGATGTTTCTCATTTGACACATGGTAAAAAAAGTGTTAAGTCACTTAAGGTAATTTTCTTTCCTGTTAATGATCAACTTTTGAAATGGAAAATAAAAATCTTGGATTGATGAAATCCAGGCATTTGCCCTAGTCCTACTTCTGTAATGGTGTTTTCCATTCATCTTCTGAAAAGGATGTTAATCTTGAGTGGTAAAGAAGTCCCAAAGCAAACAGATAAGGACTTAGAGAGAAATGTGTTAGATTTCACCCAAAGACGGGGTATCTTGCCCACAAATATGTAGCCTGCATATATTGATTTTTCTCCCAGGAAAAATACAAGATATTCCCTCAGACTTTGCTGAAGGAGAAAGAAGAGGCATAAGTTTGGAAACATCTATTTTTCCCCCAGGATATAGATGTGTTGATGGGATAGGGTAAAAGTAGAGTTACTATTTGTTATATAATTACCTAGACAAATTTGAATTAAAGGTCATGGTAGAGTATCTAGAAAGAGTTTATAAAGTTCTGGGGATGTGGAGGCTGTTTTTATTACCACAACCATAGTCCCTGTATCCCAGAATGTCTGAGTTGATGAAATGGTGATTTGGAGAGCTGTCCTAGAAAACCTATCTTGGGACTCCTGGACTCACTGACAGCCACAAGTTCAGGCAGATAGTTATGCTCACTTTCATGTCTCAACTCTGGTTTGTCTCACTAACAAGGAGAGAAGAGCAGTCTTAGAATAACAGACTGATCTTCTTGCTTTTGAATAACCTCTATGCCCAAATATTTTCTCTCACGGACTGAGATTTTAAAATAATATTAAATTTTAGACCCTCATCTTTATTTTTGTGTTTTAAAATCATGTTATGTATGGTTCCTTTAAGGCAGGCCCATTGATCAATCCACCTCCTATTTCTACATTTCAACAAAGATTTAAGGAAAAGAAAGAATCCCTCTATTTCAGTAATCGGAGAGCGCCATTAGGGAGGTCTCACGATCAAATGCAAAATTTACCTGAATCTCTTGATACGGTTAATACAACATTTGGAGTGCCAATCTTCAGAGGTAACAAAAACAACAGTGATAGAATAAATCTTCTTCAAAAGTATGATGAAATGTCAAATATTTGTGGTGTGTGGGGAGTATAGAAACAATGTATGTGATCATTAAGAAAGAAAAGATTGCTATGATGGACTAGATTATAGGAGGTTAGGTTTCTATGTCAAACCCCCCAGCAGGGGGGCATGGCACCTCCCTGACCCTGGGTCTTGTTTCCAAGAAGGAAGGATCATCCATTTGAGATAAAGAGGAAGACCTGAGGATCATAAATCTGGAGCTGGAAGGGATTTCAGAGCCTAATTAGTCTAACACTCTCAGGTTACAGATGAAGAAACTGAGACCCAGGAAGGTTAAATGACTATGTTCTCCTAGACAGTAAAAGACCACATTCTCTGACTCCAAATTCCTCTTTACACTGTGCCACATTGACACTTATGTTTTTTTTTTTTCATTTCCCTTTCCCTGAATGAAGTCATCCTTGGGTTGTGAAATGGAGGAGATACAGTATGATCCCCCCTGGCCAAGATTCCTATAGTAGAAAGTTCTATAGGAAACATGCTCCCCCCCCTTAAATATATAGAAATTAAAGTTGATTAAACTGATTTATTGACATGGCAATCATTTAACCTAGTGTATTTAAGTATTTGCTTAAAGATCAAACACAACTAAAACACAAGTCAAAAAAATAGAAAACCTAAATTATTGGGAGCTCCTAAAAATTGGAAAGCAGTTGGAAATGAAAATTAACATGTAAATTCAAATCCTTGGGAGCAGAAAATTTGAGTAAGAAAACCTCTTCTAGCACACACATGTTATTTCCACTGGGATAGGTGTTGAACTTCCCCAGAGGAGTGCAGAAGATGGTAAAATAGGGAGTTTATTGACTATCTGGGGACTGTGGATGGTGGACCAGAATGTCCCACTGGACCAGGAAGGCCCATCACCTCTAACTAAACCTTTTTGATCTCTGTGAGTTTCCTGGGCTCGTAGGTCATCTTAGTGATGATGGGTGACATACAGAGTGCATAATCAGTCCAGATCTAGTTCAGATCTACAAAATTAGCCCCAGAGACTCAAAGGATCTCTGAACCTCACCTGAGGTTCTGAACTTAACAGGGAGGCCTTGGGGATCTCAGAGCACATTCTTTCGCTCAGTGTTCTCTGAACCAGGAATTAAAAATAATTAGCCACTTCTGTGTTTACTGTACTGTACATACAAATAGAAGAGTAACACATCCTCAAGAAGCTCCCAGTCCAATGGGGAAGAAAACCCAGAGAGGAAGTTTTATTTGTACATCAGAGGGAAAGTTCCCATGTTTTTTAGTGTGTAGTGACCATACATCTTAAATATTTCCACCAATAAAATCTTATCAGTTTTTGGCATTGAACTTTTTAGCCATGTCAAGCCCTTTAGTGCTAAGAACTTTTCTTCTGGGTCTTCAGTAGCTGTGGCTGAATGTCCCACAGAAGTGCCAGGACACTTCCTCAGGGGAGTTGCTTCCCTGCGGGGGCTGGGGAGGATGACTGTGGGGGCTGAACTGGAAACAGGACCTGTGGTGTGAAGGGTGCTTTCAAACCTCCTAGGGGCACTGACCCCACTGGGGTTTGAAGTGGGTGGGGGGAATGGAAGGTGAGGGGCAGAGCTTGGTTTGCCTAGCACATGCCACCTCCTCACACCCCCTCAGATTGTATTGCTGCTTCAGCTAGGCTGGCTACCAGCCTTGTATATTGGTAGTTTTCCTAGATGTATGTGAAGATGACTGAGCTTGTAACAGATTCCAGAGTCATCCAAAGATGCCTAAACTAGTCTGGAACTTAATCTTCAAGGGTGTGGATGAGGTTGTAGCGTAGTTTTGTTTTTTTTTTTTTGGAGGGCAGTTGGGGTTAAGTGACTTGCCCAAGGTCACATGGCTAGTTTTTTGTGTTAAGTGTCTGAGGCCAGATTTGAACTCAGGTACTCCTGACTCCAGGGCCGGTGCTCTATTCACTGCGCCACCTAGCCGCCCCGTGTAGCATAGTTTTTAACTTCAAGGTATCAATTGATATTCATCCTGGGCTTCATGGGTTATGCTATTTGTACAAATTGAAATACCTCTGAAATACACCTTTTGGTGTCTTCTCTTTTCTCTTGTCTTGTGCCTCCCTGTCCTCTGTTCCCTCTCTTCTTTTTCTTTCCCCTCTCCCCACTCCCCCCATCTCCATCTCTTTCTCCCTCTTCTTCTCCCTCCTGGTCTTTCTCCTCCTCTCCCTCCCTCTCTGTCTCCCTCTTTCCCCCTCCCCACTCTCTTCTCTGTCTCTGTCTGTCTCTGTCTCTGTCTCTGTCTCTCTGTCTGTCTCTCTTTCCTCTCTTCTTTCCTCCCCTTCTTCTCTCTCATGCATCAATAATATCTTTAAATGAATTGATTTTACTTCTTCACATTGATTTGTTCTTTCAGAGATAGCTGCTGGAGACATAGTGAATCCACCAAAATCCTTTGAACAAGTATTTGAAGAAGCAAATCAAGGACATGACCTGTACGTTGTATCCCACAATGATTATTATGTAGGTAAGGATCATAGTGACTGGGAACATATATGTATATACTGTTTATGAAACATATTCATTGATTCATTTTTAACCATTTGTTGAATGCCCATTATGTATCAGAAGAGATGTACAGATTCCTAGGTCCTATCCTCATAGAGCTTACAATTTAGCATAGGGATAATATGTATGGAGAGCCTGTGATCTACCAGTGTGGAGAAGTCCTCATGGGGTTTCAATCCCTTTTCCCCCAGAGATTCAAGTGGATTTCAAGTGCTATAGGAAAGTAGTGTAGGAATAGCCAAAAAGAGCTTGCTATGATCTTGGGCTATATTTTATAAGAGGAATAGCTTGCAAGAATAAAGAGGTGGTAGGTCTGTCTTCTGCTTTGCTCAGTTGACATCTGAAGTTTTGTTTTTCAATTCTGGGCCCCATAATTCAGGAAGACCATTGAAAAACTCATGGAGAGATTTCCAGAGATTGGAAATCGGGATGGTGAAGGGACTTGATGCAATGCCATATGGGGATCAGACTCTGAAAACAGACACTGCTTACTCCCCAAGACATCCCTTCTCTGAGGGAAGGGAACTCAAAAGGATCCATGTACACTCATGTGCACACATGCACACACTGATCAGAGCTCATACATATGTGTATATATGTAATATACACACACAAAAGTGTATATCCCACAAAAACACAAAAACATCAAAGGGACTTTTCAAGCAATATAACCTTAGTTGGATTTAAGCCAGCTCTAAGGATAATGGATTTAAAGATGGAAAGGACCTTAGAGACCATTTCCAAATTCCTCATTTTACAGTTGGGGAAACTGAGGCCCAGAGAAATTAGAGTGACTTTCTCAGAGTTATAGAGGTACTAAGTTGCAAAGCTATATTTGAATCTGGTTCCTCTGGCTCCCTATCCAGGGCCCCTGCCACTATGCCCAAACGACCTTTATTCTTTTTCAAATGCTCTTATTTAATAATTAGTTGTTACTACATTCATTCTGGGCTAATCTAAGAAGTATGAGTTATGAATAGAGCTTTATGATTGAATTTTCCTTGCTTATGTGTTGTTGAGCGTATCCTGGAAATAATGGAAGACTGGGAGGGACACTTAAGTTTTCTGGTTTTTTTTTAACCTGTTGCCAAGCTGCCACGGGACCTTGAAAAGTCTATGGTTATAATATACCATGTCCTTTAAAGCTTGTAAATTGATAGGTTGCCTGCCGAGTCAATGAGGCTAATGGATGCACGTTAAGTCTTTTTTAGGTATTTGAGCTTTGGACAGTTTATGAGTGCAGTTTATTTTATTTTTTAAATTAATTTTTGTTTATTTTTAGTTTACATCATTCATTTCCACAAGATTTTTAGTTACAAATTTTCTCCCCATCTTTCCCCTACCTACCACCACAAAACATAGATCCCAATGTATACCCCTCCCCCAATCTGCTCTCTCCTATATCCTCCCCCATCACCCCTCTGACTTTCTGGTAGAGCAAGATGGATCTCCTTACCCCAGTGCCTGTATATCTTATTTCCCAGTTGCAAGTAAATAATAATAATAAAAAAATAGTAATAATAATAATGTATATATTTTTTAAACATTTGATTTTAAACTTCAAATTCTAGATTTTTTCTCTTTCTACCTTGTCACCCACCACCACTGGGAAGACAGGCAATTCAAACAGGCCATATATGTGTAGTTATGCAAAACATTTCTGCAATGGACATATTGTGAAAGACTGACTGTATTTCCCTCCATCCTATTCAGCCTCCCCACTTAATCTATTCTCTACTTTGTCCCTGTCCCTTTACAGAAGTGTGTGCTTCTAACTATCTTCCTGCCCTCACCTCCATCATCGCCACTCTCATCCCCTTCCTTCCTACTCTCCTGTAGGGCAAGATACTCAATTTAGAGTGTATGTTATTCCCTCCCTAAGCCAAATTCAATGAGAGTAATGTTGACCCATTCCCTTTTGCCTTCCTGTTCTTCCCTTCCATTGTAACAGTTATCCCTTGCCTCTTCTTTATGAGATAATTAACCCCTTTCTGTCTCTCCCTGTCTCCTTTCATTATATTCCTCTCCCAACTCTAAATTTCACCTTTTAAATATATCCCTTCCTATTTAATTGATCCTGTGCCCTGTCTATGTGTACCTATACACATATATACACACTCACATATGTATTCATATGCATATATGCCCTCCTATATAGACATGTGTATGTATACATATTTACCTTCATATTCCCTTCAACTGTCCTCATACTGAGAAAAGTTTCATAAGTTAAATTATCATTTTTCCATGTAGGCATGTAAATAGTTCAACTTTGATAAGTTCCTCATGGTTTCTTTTCCCTGTTTACCTTCTCGTGCTCCTTGTATTTGAATGTCAGACTTTTTATTCAGCTCTGTTTTTTTTCATCAAGAATGCTTGCAAGTCCTCCACCTCATTGAATGACCATATTTTCCCCTGAAAGATTATACTCAATTGTGCTGGGTAGGTGATTCTTGGTTTTAATCCTAGCTCCTTTGATCTCTGGAATATCATATTCCAGGCCCTTCAATTCCTTAATGTAGAAGCTGCTAGATTCTGTGTTATCCTGATTGTGTTTCCATAATATTCAAATTGCTTCTTCTTGGCAGCTTGTAATATTTTCTCCTTGATCTGGGAACTC
>CM053597.1:26146117-26159112 GCA_028646575.1 Pseudocheirus occidentalis | reverse complement strand
CCTCTGAAAATTGCCTGTTCATATCCTTGGACCACTTATCAATTGGGGAATGACTAGCATTCTTGTAAATTTTATTTAATTCCCTGTAAATTTTAGAAATGAGGACTTTATCAGAGACACTAGTTGTAAATATTCTTTCCCAATTTCCCACTTCCCTCTTAATCTTGGTTACATTGGCTTTGTTTGTACAGAAACTTTTCAATTTGATGTAATCAAGATTATCCATTTTGCATTTTATAATGCTCTCATAGGTTTTTGATGATGTAGATTGCTCCCCTAAGTTCAGGCTTTCCAATCTGCTTTGCCTTTTAAAAAAGCAGTGAGAAGTCTTGTGAACAGAGATAAAGAGAGAAATCTAAAAGCATCTGTGCACCCAAAGATGCAAGAAAACTGGACAGAGATGGTCACAATTCTACAAGCAGCAAGACATGGCCTGGAAGTGGTATTGGAAGAGTGGAAGTTGAGACTAGCCTGGCATGAATAGTGCTTGAAAGAGCTTGGGAAAAGAATTAAAACTACACAGTGAGAACAAATAACATATTTAGAGAGTAAGTGAAGGTGAGTGATTTCTTCCATTATGAAATAATCATGAACTTTGGAGATGAGAATGATTTTGGTGAGTATCCAGAGTTAATTAGTGATATGTTGGTACAAGAAGGAAATCTGGAGCTCCTGATGTCCATGGGGATGTCTATGATAAGAGATACTTCATATGAGGGGTAAGGTGGTGAGTAGGTTCACTAACCCATCAGTATGTTAGCAGGAGAGACCAGTGATGAAACATCTCATGATCAGATTCCGTCTCCTGTAGCGTATCTAAATTGTGGATTTCTCAGTTCCTCTTCGTTCCATTTTGGAAAGAGATTTCTCAAGGGTTTGCAGGAGAGATATATTGACCTTAAGCAAGGCATGTGCATGGTGACAGTAAGAGCTACATGACTAAGGAGGCCGTAGTAGATTTTAGGGGAGACACTGAGAGAGCTTACTGCTCAACCTCTAGGCCCACACCATCATCCAGTGTAGATCACGTTGATTTCTGTCCCAATCCTGGTGATTCCAAAAGAGTCAATAGCAACGTCTCAACCTATTTTCCAGGAGAAATGAGCATTTCTTGGACGGTGTTTAGGACATAGGCCTATACTCTTACTAGTAAGGAGGGCTGGCAGGCTTACATGATAGGTAGACAGTAATGTCCAAAAAGAATACATGATCTAAATATTAAAGGTCACATCCTAAAAATCATTGGAGGAGAAAGGAAGGAGATGTTTTGTCTAGCTATGACTAGAGGGAGAATTCTTAAGGAAACAAGGTGCAAAAGTGACTGTAAAAGACAAAATGTACAATTTTGATTACAGAAAATGGAAAAAGCTTTTAGCAAACAAAATCAGTGCAACTAGCTTTAGAAGAGAAGTGGTTAATTGTGGAAACTATTTGTATCAAATATGTCTCTTAAAGGTCTAATGGCAAAGATTTACAGTTAATACAAGATCCATTCATTCAATAGGTGAGTATCCAAAGGACATGAGCAAAAATTTTCCAAAAGAAGAAAGGCATGTTATATCCAAACATATGAAACAATGCTCCAGATCACTAGTAATAGGAGATATAAATTAAAACAACTCTATGTTTTCAGTTCACAGCCATCAAATTGATAAAGATAACTTGACAAAATGATTGATATAACTGACAAAAACTTGATAAAATGACAAAAGATGAAAATAGTAATTATTGGAGGGCCTAAGTGAAGACGTGTAAATTAATGTTTTATTTGTAGAGACCTATGACTCGATCCAATCATTCTAGAAAACAATTTTAAGTTATTTCCTCCCCCAAAACAACCAAATGCACATATCCTTTGACCCAGTAGTATTACTGCTAGGCGTATATACCAAGGAAGTGAAAGACAGAGAAAAGTCTTATAGAAACAAAAATATTTATTGCAACAGTTTTTCTAATAGCAAAGAACGGGGCAGGTGATGGGGAATGGATACCCAACAAGTAGGCCTCTATGCAGAAAAGTGGTAGGCTATGCACATGGAATGAAGCATACGTTTTTAGACATGGCCATTATGTTTTGTTTTTATTTTTGTTTGGTTTTTTTGCTTGACTATACTTAGTGGTTACAAAAGGAGATCCTATTGTTGGTGATGTCCATACCAAGGGACAGCGATTTTTTAAAAGTAACACTAAAACATATTACAAATAAAATTTTTGAAAAAGGAACTTTTATAATTTAAATTTTGTAAATGTAAAAAAATTTAAACCAACTTCTTTTTAAAGAAAAGTTAAGAATGCAGAGTTGGGAGTTAAGGTAGTTGTGGGACCTGCAACTAAGACTAGAGCTCATAAATTCAAGGACAAGCTGGCCCAGGTAGGTATCCCCATTGTGGCAATATAGGGCAAGCCATCATTGTTTGTCCTGTAGACTAAGGTCATCTAACTCACTAGTGTAACTAGTTCTGGGCTCAGGTTGGGAAAAAAGTAGTCTTGGGAGAGACAGCAGATGAAACAGTCGCTTATAGACAGATAGAAGTTTCTAGTTCTCAGAGCAGAGCTATACTGTATTGATTTGGACTCATGTTTTCACTATGGGGGGCCTATTTGGCCCACTAGTGCTGACCATACTTCCCTTACAAGGGTGGGAGATTTGGACATGGTCACTCCCCTAAACTGGCCTAGGGGGCATGAAAGTTGAGATACCTCCTCCTTTCACACCAAAATCAATAACAAACAAAAATTCCAAACATAGCGACAATTCTTCAATAGCAAGAGAAGTTTGAGTATAAGGCCCAGGTAGGTATCCCCATTGTGGCAATATAGGGCAAGCCATCATTGTTTGTCCTGTAGACTAAGGTCATCTAACTCACTAGTGTAACTAGTTCTGGGCTCAGGTTGGGAAAAAAGTAGTCTTGGGAGAGACAGCAGATGAAACAGTCACTTATGGACAGATAGGACAAACAGGACAGTAAAGGAGAAGCTATGAGAATGAAGTACAGAAATTTAAAAAATCACCACATTTGGGGAACATTCAAGTGGGATCAGGCAGGCCCTGCGAGGAAGCCAAACCACTGGCAGTGTCTTTAAATCCCAGTCCATCTCAGCGATACAGATGGAGACAAGGGTGGCACTGGTCCTCAGCAAGCTTTAGTCCTTGCAGTATACTATATAGTGTAGAACAGCTGTGCAATGAAAGACTTCTTAAAGCAAAGTGACCCAGCTTTTTAGTGTAGCTTTTTCCCCTCCTACTAGAAGGAGAGAAAGAGAGAGAGAGAGAAAGAGAGAGAGAGAGAGAGAGAGAGAGAGAGAGAGAGAGAGAGGGTGGGAGTGGGGGGGTACATGTTAGTAAATCTTTGACAACTGACTGTCCAGAAAGCATGCAACATGGGGCTAGGTGGCACAGTGAAGAGAGTACTAGTCCTGAAGTCAGGAGGATCCACACTAGCTGTAGCTGTATGACCTTGGGTAAAGCAAGTCACTTTTGCCTTGCCTTCCCTCCTCCAAAACAAACAAACAAACAAACAACGTATGCAACACTTTTCAGCTTTATCTGTATTATTTGCATTTTCTTTATCACTTTAAGTCTAGACAACCAAACAAAACCATCCATGATTTGTAGGGTTTACTGACTCCCAAGGTGTAAATGCTGACACCGAAAACTTAATAATCAGCTCTCAGAGCCAGTATGAGCTAGCTCCAACACACCACTAAGAAGGAGAGAGGAGTGATAAAATCCTGTAGCCTCCTTGGTCCAAGCTCTCAGCTCTTTTCACTTCAATTATAATATCAACTAGGATTTTTGTGAAGAAGGAGATTAGGACAAAGAAAGAATCCAGAACTGTGAGCCCAAGAATTCAGGACTAGGCCAAGATGGCCACAGTAACTACGGGCCATCAAATCATGGTTTGAGGCTGGTGTTGGAAGAGGGGAAGTTTACACTCGAGGGTTTCTTAAACTTTTTTCCACGCATGACCTGAGGGCCTGCACAGTACAAAGTGTACACATGCTTTGTGTTCAGAACCAAGGCTGCGGTGAAGTCTCATGATGCAACACGGGCAAACGCTGCCAGAAATACCCGATTCATTATGAGTTTGATTTTGAATTAATTTTTGGTCATTGTGCATTCAGAAACCTTGTACTGTTGCAAATTTTCTGTGATCCCATAAAGTTTAAGAAGCACTGGAGAGAATGGCATGGAGTAAGGGGAGCTTGAAGGAGAGTGAAATGGAAGGAGAGTGAAGGAGAATGAGAATTGCGGATTGAGAGAAAGTTCAGTATTTAGAGAGGCAGTGATTCTATATCTGTCTCTTATGACATTGGACAATTGTGGGTTTGGGAACTTCTAGTTCTTTGTGAGAAGAAGGGGAGGATGTAGCTAACAAGGTAGGTGAAAAGACAGTCAGTTGGCACAATCGTTTCCTTCTTCCCTCTGTCCTTCACACAGCTGCCAGATAATCTAATGCACAGGTCTAATCTAATCATGTTACTCCAGTGGGGAAAAAATACAACCAACCTTATGTAGCTCCTCTTATCTTTTCAATACAATGAATATCGATCAGAGCAACGTTATTACGGGCTGTGCTAGTACATATTTTTGCCTAATAAAATTATTTCTAGAGCATTTTTAAAATGAATTCTGACACACCAGTTGATCTTATCAGTGGCATCAATGCTGGTTGTCCTTCCAATGATGTAGTTCCATTCCATTCATTCCCAGTCTCATTCTGATTCTCCAACAGATCCAACACAAGGTCCACCCAAGGTGCTAAGAGCCCTCCTCAAGTTATTTGGACATTATATTGTGATGCCTAAGGATGGGAAGAGTGTTGGGGGTGTTCTTGTTGAAAGTACAGGTCACACATCATGGTCACCCTTTCTTCTTTGCCCCCTTGGTCTGTTAACAATTAGCTTGGTTTTGGCCTTTGATTCTATGGATTCTTAATTTGAGGTATGAAATTGTTTACATTTATTTTGACAACTGTATTTCAATATAATTGTTTCCCTTGTATTACTATGTGTTCTATTTTATGCATTTAAAAATATAATTCTGAGGGATGGCTAGGTGGCGCAATGAATAGAGCACCGGCCCTGGAGTCAGGAGTACCTGAGTTCAAATCCGGCCTTGGACACTTAACACAAAAAACTAGCCGTGTGAACTTGGGCAAGTCACTTAACCCCAACTGCCCTCTAAAAAGCAATATATATATATATATAATTCTGAGAATGGGCCCACAGGCTTCGCCAGAATATCCAAAGAGATCCCACTCTAGAATCAGTACCTGTCAGGTCTATGTGGTTCCTTTCTCTGCTACCTTATTTATGTAGTTTATATGTCAGGAATTCAATCACAGTAACACAGAACCCTCAGGAAAATTCCTAACATTTAGGTAGGTGTCTGTCTCTCTGCCTTAATATAAATGTATATTTATCTCTTGTTGTTGAGTCATTTCTGTCATGGCCAACTCTTTATGACCCCATTTGGGGTTTTCTTGGCAAAGGTACTGGGGTGGTTTGCCATTTCCATCTCCAGCTCATTTTACAGATGAAGAAACTGAGGCAAACAGGGTTAAGTGACTTGCCCAGGGTCACCCAGCTAGCAAGTGTCTAAGGTCAGATCTGAACTCAGGTCTTCCTGACTCCAGGCCCTGTGATTTATCTACTGTGCCGCCTAGCTGTTTTCTATATTTATCTCTAGACAACCCTTAAATTCCTTGTGGTTGAGGGAAAAATTCAGGTTACTAGAAGTGTTTGTATAAAGAAAGAAGGATAGTAGGCTACAGTGTCTATTGATAGGTACTGGGGAGGAGAACCCGGAAAAGAGAAAGATTTTTTTCTTGGAACTTCTCTCAGTCCTTGAAAACATAGGTGCAAGTGGTGGTCTTGGCCCTGGTTTTCTATCCTGAGATGCCTATAGGAACAGGGCTCTTTCTCCAGCTCTCCCTTCTTAGATATGTATCAGACTACCTTTTCTTCTTCCTTCTTTCTGTGCCCCTGTGTGGCTTGGTATCTCTCCAAATCCCCACTCCTCAGTCTCTGTTTTTAGGCTTCTTTTTGTCTGTCTATGCCTCTCTTCTGTCTCTCTGTCTCCCTCTCTTCTCTCCTCTCCTTCCTTCTCTTTGCACAGCTCCCTCTTGGCTTTACAGGAACTTATTTTTCCTGGCTCACCACTGAAATGCTGGCATCCAAATTGGATTGCTATTTTAAATAAAACCCACAAGGCATGACTAAGTTTCTTCAGTCTCAACATACTTTCTGTTGCACCAAGGTGAACTGCCTTTGATTGATGGATTCAATGGAGAAGTCTAAGCTTTCTTCATACCCAGTTCATACATATGAACAGCAATGGAGTATGCAGGCTGTTTCTTACTCCTCCTGTGTGGCCAGCCCATTTTTTCCAATGTTATTTAACTACCACATTATATTGATAACCACTTGTTTGATTTTAGTGAACTGGAAAGATTAGAAACTGAGGTTTTTCCTACCCTGCCATCACCCTGGTGATTTTGCATATACCTAGCAATGTGAAAGTGCTAAGTGCTCAGCTTTCCCTGGCTGTCAGAGGGTCGGGGATCATCTTTTCCTTAGCTTCACTTGTTTCTGTAGGAACACCACTGATTTCAAGGAATATGTGTCATACATTTACTAAATCAGAAACTACCCCTTAGTCCCCAGATACTAGCAAACTCTCCTTCTTTCTTTGGATTTGCCATATTCCAATGGTCCTTAGTCATACAGTATTGTTATACTGGAGGTGGCCCTTCACAGAAGCAGACACGTCTGCTTGGATACTGTACTTAGCATCTACTTATAGCATAAAATCAATGAACAAATGGACCATACATAATAAAAAGGAAACCACGTATAATAATACCTTTACCAAGAGCCTCTACTTCTAAGCCCCCGAAAGCCCTCTTTGTACAAAAATTGATTCAAGATTTCCAAGTTACACGATGAGATGAAGGGCTAGATATTTTCTCTATTCCTCACAAACTCTCAGAAATTCCCCAAAATAATAGTTATGCAGAAAAGGTAAAACAATTGCAGATATCTCAACAGGCAAAGACACCAAGAGGCTGATTAAGGCAACAATCTGATGAATTAAGAGCAGAAAGGATAATGCCTAATGTACTTACTCAGTACCTCCTCCCTCTCCAGTCCCCAAACTCTGGCAGAGTGACAAAACCCAGCCAGTGTTCTTATGCTCGGGGATCAGCCCAGCAATTTTCTTGGTGCTGCTGGAGTCTCTGCTAGCAATTTGGCCCGTGTTTTCACCCCACTATTCTGTAGCAATACACAAGAGACCTCAACTCTGCCTACCCCACTGTGTGGGAAGGTACAAGAAAATAGAAATGTTTATGCTTTGCCTAGGGTGATTGGCAGAATGATAGAACAGTGCTCAATCAGAAAACTGGGGCAAAGAGTGTCTCCACTGGGGTCAGTTTAGTTTCCCCTAGTCCCAAAAGTCTTTTGAGGGCAGAAACTGAGGATGGTGAAAAGTTAATTCCCTAATGTAGTAGGAGGCTGAGATGTCTTTAAAGTTTAGATCCCATAGGACCTAACACCAAGGAGGAAGAGGTCAGAAAGTGAGAGATGGGGAATATAAGGGGGGGGAACCTGAAATTATGAAGGATCTGAAGAGGTGAAAGCTCAGACAACAACTTGGAGCACATGCAGTTAATTCAATGGAGAAGATATTAAAACAGAAAAGAAGGTGGCCTCTATAACATCTAAATGAGTTGAGATTCATTACAAGACAAAGGAAATTAACTAACCCTTAATTAGGCAGAGAACCCTGTGGATTCCCAAGAAAACATGTTGTCACAACAAAATGTTCTTGAATGGTTCAAGCAAAAAATAAGAATTTTGAAAACAAGTTTAAAGGGAACAAATTGTAGGATTTATGGCCCACAGAGCAGAAATAATTAGCAAAATAGAAAAACTTGAATCCATGACATAGACTTTTCCCAAAGAAATAGCTTAAAGATCATGTGACAATTAAAAAAAGAAGAAATAATATGAGAAACAGCCCAGAACTTCCAAATAAAGAAATAGTGACAATTTAAAGAACCCCAGATCAACTCCAGGAGAAAAAAAAACAACCAAAAACTATGCTGCAAACTCATTGTACCTTACCACTAACCAAATTCTATATGCAAGACACATAGAGTTAAGTTTAACTATTCCAATTTCAGAAACTGCTTCAACTCAGAAGTTGTAGGAAATGAGTATGTTGAGTTTATTTTCCAACTGATACTCCTCTTTGATTAGGAAAAAGAGACCCTTTTGACGTACAACTCATGTTTCACATAGATGGCTTATCTTTAGACAAAGAGGCAGAAATAGGAGAACGTCCTGGGCCTAGACCAGGGGAAAGAATTTGGGATCTGGAAGGACTTGAGAAAATTTGCCATTGCAAGTCTCAGTCTTGGTCTTGACTATCTTGTCTTGTTAAGAGTGACTAAATCTTATCTGGCAATAGATATCCCATCAGAGAACAGGTTAGACTCAATAGCTATCCTTGGCACAGAAGACTACACACCACGATTGCCAGTCCTGGCATCCCTTGCTCTCTGACATTGACCTTCAGTATGGCATCTGTCTCAGGTATTCCTCTCTCCCCACTTTCCTTCACCATTTCTAACCAAATCTACATCATTCTGAGCAGGGCAGAAGAAGAGCAAATGGAGCAAAGGAGCCCTATCTGCAAATTTCTTCAGTGACAGCTTTTATACAATATCTCTTACAGATTTCCCTATTACAATGATTTATAGATTGTTCACAATCTCCATGGCCTTTTGTGTTACCTTCAGTTTCAATTCTTTGCTGACTGTAGTATTCTAGAGTAATAGCACTATAGTTCTATAAAAGTTCATAGCCGTTCAAAGTTACTGGAAGACTATTGGTGCGAATATCCAGTAGGTGTGGCTGGTATATGAATTTCTGGCATTCTGGCACTGTGATGCTCAGTCGCTTCACCCATGTTCTATTCATGCCTATGGAAATTTCCCATAAGCAATCAGCCTACTCTCCTCCTCACATTCAATTCTCAGTCAGATTGATTGTTCATTTGTAACGTCTGCTCAGGATATAAATTACTGATGGACTAGCTCTATGTGTTGTCCATTCTGCTATATATCTCTTCTAAAAAGACATTTTTCATCCACTTCATTTTTCTTGTGTGTATTTTCATGCCAACACACACAAAAAAAGCTACTTAGAGTGATTATAAACCTCATTTAAAATGTCTTTGGCAAAATGTGATATCATTGGAATATCAGGTTTAGATTAAAAAAAAAACTGAGTTCAAAATCCTCTCTGCCACTTACTATCTGTGTGGCTCTGGACATGTTATTTAATCTCTGATTATTTATTCCTCTATAAACTGGGAACTGAGCTAGACGCACTTTAAGATCCTTTGTAGACTTAAATCCAAGAAGTAGGAGAAAGGAGATATTCAAAAGGATTTTTTTTTTTACTCTTTGATTCATGTCCAAAGCAGACACAGTCTAGGCTATAGGAATTTGTGGCAATAGATGTCAACTAGGAAAGTTGACCGCTGACTCAACCAAGACATTGGGCTTTCCAGGTAAACTGAAATTTCGGAAAAGATACAGTTAAAAGAGTTGGATCAATGTACCAGAAAACTTGACATTCTTAAAACCATTCACAAAATCCCACTCCTTTCATCTCTATTCCTCCCTTTTTCTTTCCCTTCTCTCTTTCTTTGTCTGTCTCTCTCTGTCTCTGCATGACTCTGTTTCTCTCCTTCTCTATCTGTCTCTGTCTTTCTCCCTTTCTCAACTGCTGTTGGCCTAAGTTCTCAGTCTTTCCTTCTCCAAATACGTGTTCAAAATAGGGCCAAGTTATACAATGATTAAAGGACACACTGGATATGCTCTTTATGTTGGGCATTAAGGAGCCTATCAGATTCAAGCCTTCTAAACGTTTAGAAGAGGCAACATGGAAGAGTGTGAGTGGCTAGAGGACTGGTTTTGGAATCAAGAAGACCTGAGTTCAAATCCTATCTCTGACACTAACTATGCAACCACAGCTGAGTCACTTAGCTTCTTTGCCAAGCTTCATGCAAATCCCCCTAAATTGCAGTTCATTTTTAGATCTGTATCAGTTGGAGTGCTTTTTTCTGTCAGCATTTCCCATACAGATGATGTCACAGATCTGAATCCCCAAGCAAAGAAACAACCAAAAAAGATAGTTACAAACAATAGTTGTAAAAGTTGAGGTTTCAGCTACTAGTTGGTGTAGAACAGAGTTAAATTTAGCATTCATTTAAGGCATATCTCTTTGGCTATCACTGTGATTCTGGTACAGGGTGTTACTGTTTCTGTGAAAGCTGGCTCCTGCATGAGCTAAGTGGGTCTGTAGAACAGAAAATGAAGTGGGTGGTTTGCTGACAGCTCTTATAAATACCCCAGTATTTATTTAATGGAAGAAACACACAGAAGAAACATACAATGCATTAAAGGAAAGAACACAACTTAACTCCATTCATCCCCTCAACCCAGCACGGGGACTGCTCTGTACAGGGAGCTCCCTTTGGGATCAGCTGTAGCTTTGTGCTAGGAAGGACACCTGCCTAGCTTTCCGAGGAGGGAAGAGAATGGGAATAATGAAGCTTTTGTAAAAGACCAAATGATTTGTTTTAGCAGAATTTTTTTCTGATATAAATATTCAGATGCTTTAAAATTAATTTAATGAAAGTCTACTTTCTTCAATTTGGAGCATTCCTAGAATCTTCCTGGTAAGGGAGACCTGCCCCATAAACAGGCCTTCACTGGGACCCTGACTCCACAGAAGAATGAATTAGAATCATTCTGGGTCTTCTCTGCAAAGAACTTAAGGGTGGTTTGTTTTTCTTTTTACAACTTTGAAACAGGAGGCTGAAGAAGAAGAAAAAACACATCTTTTCTTTTTAAAGGGGGGAAGGTAGGGCACTCAGGGTTAAGTGATTTGCCTGAGGTCACACAGCTAGTATGTGTTAAGTGTCTGAGGGCAGATTTGAACTCAGGTCCTCCTGAGTCCAGGGCTGGTGCTCTACTCGCTGCACCACTTAGCCGCTCCTTGCCCATACCTTTTTACTTTGTGATTGGGAAGTAGGTTAAGAAGGTTGTGACATTCTCTGATCCAGGAGAAGGCTATATATACCCTAATGTGAGTTTTTGCTTTGGGTCTCACTTTGGGAAGAGCTGTGTGATTTGGCTAGATGAGACTCTGGGAAGCCGTTGAGCCCCCTGGTTTTGAAAACCCAGATGTTGGTGCTTCCCTCTCTGGTAACTAACTAGATATGGACTTAATGGTCAGACAGCTGGAAGCCCTGTCTGCTGAATTGTGTTGTATTTTGTTGTAACTTCTGCTTGTATTCTCTGAAGTTCAGGATGCTGACTTTTCCCCCTGAACTAGGTAAATGATATATGTTTGATTAAAGTAAGACGGTTAACCCATTTTGAGTTGCTTTCCTTTAGAAAAGCAGATCTAAGAACCTGTGCTAGCAGCTGCCCTGGGTATGCTAAAGTGCTTGCTGCTACAGACAGCAATTTCTTCCTTTTCCTGCTCAGCTGGTTCCTTTGGGATTCAATGTCCTATCCCTCCTCTTTTTCAATTGTTTTTTATGCTATCTTTCCCCATTAGATTGTAAACTCCTAGAGGGCAATGGTTGTTTTTCATTGCCTAGCACAGTGCCCCACTCATGCTAGGTACATAATGTTTATTGGCCATTTTAGTGGGAGAAAAACGCAAGTAGGAGAGTGGTGGCCAGGACTTTGGAAAGCTAAAAGTAAAGAAGAAAGGGAATGCTATACTCAACTGAATGCAGAATTACAGAGAATAGCAAGGAGAGATAAGATGATTTTCTTAAATGAGTGATGCAGAAAAATAGAAGAAAACAACAATGGGACAGCCAAAAGAAGAGATATCTTCAAGAAAATTAGAGCTATCAAGGGGAAATTTCATGCAAAAATGGGCATGATAAAAGATAAAAATGGTAGGGATATAACTGAAGTAGGAGAGATTAAAAAGAAGTGGCAAGAATACATGAAAGAACTATACAAGAAAGATCTTGACATAACTGATTACCACAGTGGTGTGGTTGTTGACTTAGAGCCAGACACCCTGGAAAGTGAAGTCAAGTGGGCCTTAGGAAGCATCGCTAACAATAAGGTTCGTGGAGGTGATAGAATTCCAGCTGAACTATTTGAAATCCTAAAAGATGATGCTTTGATGTGCTACACTCAATAGACCAGTAGATTTGGAAAACACAGTAGCCATTGGATTAGAAAAGATCAGTTTACATACTAGTCCTAAAGAATGGCAAAGAATGTCCAAATTACCAAACAATTGCACTCATTTCACACAACATCAAGGTTATGCTTAAGATTCTGCAAGCTAGTATTCAGCAATACATGAACTAAAAATTGCCAGGAGAGCAGGATGGTTTTCAAAGAGGCAGAGAAACTAGAGACCAAATTGCCAACATTTGCTGGATTATGGGGAAAACAAGGGAATTCTAGAAAAATGTATCTACTTCTGCTTCATTAAATATACTCAAGACTTTGACTATGTAGATCACAACAAAATGTGATAAATTCTCAAAGAAATGGGAGCACCAGATTATTTTACTCATCTCCTGAGAGACTTGTATTCATGCAAACAAGCAACAGTTAAAACCAAACATGAAACAATTGATTGGTTTAACATTAGAAAAGGAGTATGGCAATTTTATATATTGTTGTTGAGGTTTAAGGTTTAGGGGTGTTCAAGACCCCAAAATATTGACATACCAGGTCCTGCTGAATGAATTTGACTAAAGTCTTCTCTCAGCCAAAGTAAAGCAAAGTTTATTAAAGATTCACCTTAATGGGTGGACTCTTTTTTTTTTTAATTTATTGACTTGTTTATTTACTTTTAGTTTACAAGATTCAGTTACAGAATCACTTAAGTTTCTGATTTTCTCCCCTTCCTTCTCCCCTCCCACCCCACCATGG
>CM053597.1:26119410-26138341 GCA_028646575.1 Pseudocheirus occidentalis | reverse complement strand
AGGGTAATAATTGGGGGAGGGGAGGGGGGGAGGCCACGGGAAACAGCTTTGTCCTGATGGAAGAATGCCAGAGTCTTGCAGGAAAGCAAGCTATTCTCACAGGTAACACAGACACAGACACACACCCCTCCAAGGAAGCAACATGGAAGAAGTCGGGCCATGGCACACACTGGGCACCCACCTCTCCATGCCCGGCACCAGAAAAAACGGAAGATGCCACTGCTTTGCTTATGGAATTTAGAGACAGGGAGAAATGCCATGGAAAACAGGAAAACATTAAGTGATGTAAAATGTGTGTGTGTGTGAGACACATGCATATATATACATATATACATATATTTGAAATTTATGGACAGCAGAGCGCAAGGCAGGTACAGATAAGGAACCATTCTTAAATGCTGAGAAAGTACACCCCGCATAGGCTGAGGTCCCTAAGTTACCCCCCTCCATTTTAACAGCTGCTACACCCAGATTTTCCAAACAGCTGCTCTGATCCTGATGCCCTACTGGTCGTGTTTAGACAATGGTAAATAGCACATGCCAAAATGAGGGCAGAGAGAAAGGACAGGTGGCATAGAGGGGAAAAGAAAACATAAAACCTTTATGTTCCAATAAATACTTTCTAACCCAAGGAACATGGATGAAGTCACCTGAAGGAAGGGGGGGGGGGGAGGCTGCTTAAAGGGGGAAGCAAGTGATTGAAGGAGCAGGGGTCGGGGATACAAGAGGAAGTATCCAGTAGCCCAGAACTGGTGCAATCCTAATGATTTGGAAGCCAACAGATCCCAGTGAGCAAGTTAATGGGCCCAGAATGTACACTGGAGTGGGCGTGAGTGGAAGCCTGGGTGCCTTGAAAGCGACCTTAAGGTCTCAGCCTGAACACTGAACCAGCTGTAGGAGATCTGGCTAGAGGGTGGGAGAAGGGTGAGGAGACTCGGCCCAGGCTAGACTGACCTAGCTGCTAGGCCGCTTCCTTCCCACCTCTTGCGTTTGCCAATACAGAATGAGCCAAGAGGGTAAAGCAGATCAGACTGTGCCCAGAGCAAATGACCTCAATCTGAGGTGTCTGAGCTCCTCCTGGTGTAGCTTTGGAAGGAGATTGCCTAAGAGGTGGGAGGCAACACATGGGTTAGAAGAGGGGCTCTTAACTAGGGTCCCTGGATAGATTTCAGGGGGTCTGTGAGCCTTGATGGAGGGAAAATTATCTCTTCCTTCTCACTGTTCAATTTGTTTACATGTTGTCTCCATTAGATCATAAACCCCTTGAGGACAGGGACTGTCTCTTGCCTCTGTACTCAGTGCCCAGCACAGTAGGTGCTTAATATTTATTCACTGATTCCAAGTCAAGACATATCCATTATCCATTCCACTATGATGTCTTTTAGGAAACCTCATATTTTGTGTGTGTCTGGAAAAATTCAGATTCTCCATTTCTGGTGCCCCTCAAGAAAAAATACCATGATTTACAAGGTCTACTCCCCACCAGGGTCTTCAGGGTGTCCTTGTATCATAGAGGTGACTCAACTGGGCAGGCAGACCTTTAGGAATTATGGCTGCTCAGAACAGGCCCCTTTGCCTTAGCTGCAGACCTAAGCTGCCTCTGGCAGATAAGATCAATTTTCAAGTACTTAGAATCCCAAACACAAGCACACTTGGTCTCTAGGAAGGCAGGAGCTCCAAGGGAAGCTTTCCAGGGAGTGAAATAAAAGTATCAGCGACCTGTTTAAATACCTACCAGGCCTTCTTTGAAACAGTACAGGGCAGTGACAACAGGAGGTTAGCCAAAGATATAAAATCCTGAGCGAGAAAAGCTGGAACCCTCTGCCCCAAAGGCACTTCCAGTCTACCCATGGAATCCAAATCTCTTTCATCACCAGAAGATGGGGCAGGAGAGGATGAAAATTTCTGGCCACAGCAACTGAGCTTTGTTGTTAAGAGGATCAATTGGTCAGCTAGCATTTCTGGAAGACCTACTATGGGTCAAACACTACACTGTGATGGGAATTGAAAGACAAAAAGAACCAAGAAGCTCACGCTAAAACTTTTGGAACTACACATATATACACAGACATAGGTATGTATGTACAAAATACAAGAAACGGGGGTGGAGCATGTCATGACAGCTAGGACCATCAAGAAAGGCCTCATGTACTTGAGCTGAGCTTTGAGGGAAACCAGGGAGATGGGGTACAGGAGTCTATTTCAGGCCTGGACAAGGTGAAGGAATTCAATGCAGATTCAGAGAGAGATAGTACATCTATCTGTTTTGTAAAAGGAGAATGGAATGACACAGGCTAGCCCAATGGGAGCCCCATTCCCCACAAATGCACAACATGCTCTGCCTGCTGCCAATTCCCATGGAAGAGGCTGAGAGGCCTGCTTCAGGAAAGATGGAATGACTGGTAATTTGAAGGGCCCTGCTCCATAATTCAGAGCATGCCCAAGTATTCTACTATCAGCTGAGAGGATCAGGGTCCCACTGACAAGACACCTATTTCCCAAGTAATAGTACAAGGGGCAGTTTGGCTGAACAACTAAGTGAGGGAAGGGGAATAATGTCTAACAGAGTTAGAAAGGTAGCTTGGGACAAGTTAAAATGACAACAGAGGGATTTGTGTTTGGTACTAGGGGTAGTAGAGTCAAGGGAATTTACTAAGCAGGGAGGAGGGCACCACATGAACAGAGGGGTGCTTCAAGAAAATTCCGTTGGCAGCTATTTGAATGATGAGTGAGAAGTGCCTGTTCCATCGTTTTTCTGTTTGTTTTCAGTCATGACCCCAGTAGGGGTTTTCCTGGCAAACATACTAGAATGGTTTGCCATTTCCTTCTACGTCTCATTTTACAGATGAGGAAACTGAGGCAAACAGGGTGAAGCAACTAGTCCAGGGTCACATAGTAAGTGTCTGAGGCCAAATGAGTATTCTTGATTCCGGGCCCAATATCCACTTTGCCACTTAGCTTCTCCCTTAGGAAAAACTTAGAATAAGGTTATTACAATGGTCCTAGCTTGCTTATTTACTAACAGTGTGACCTTGGACAAATCACTTCCCCCATCAGGCTCCTCATCTTAAAAGGGCGGGGTTGGACTAGATCAGTCAAAAACTTTGTGGTCACAGAACCACTTCATGCTCCTAAAAGGCCTCCCAAAGAACTTTTGTTCATGTGGGTTATGTCTATTCAAATTTACCACATTCAAAATTAAAATATCTTAGTATTCTCATGAAAATGGTTTTGACTTTGCGGAAGCCCTGCAAGGGTCTCTGGGATTCCCAAGGATCCCCAGTCCATGATCTAAGAACCTCTATACATAGCCTATATCAGATTGCATGTTTTCTTGGGGAGGGGGAAGGGAAGAGGGAGGGTGAAAAAAATTCAGAACTTAAAATTTTATAAAAGTGAATACTGAAAACTATCTTTACATGTAATTGGAAAAATAAAGATAAACAGCCAAAGATTTAAAAAAAAAAAAAAGAATCCCCAAAAGAATTTTTTAAAATGCTAGACTTGTTGATCTAAATTCCAAGCAACTCTAAAACTAACTTGCAGCCCAGTTACTGATGTGAACTGAGAGAAGTTTCCACATAGTTCAAAAACAACAAGGCCTTCTAACAACAGTCTAAAGCACAAAGGGGTTTGAAATCCTTATTGGTGGAGGGACTATCCTCTCCAAAACAAACAGAGACCCTGAAAGTACACTGGAGGAAGTGTGGTCAGCACTGGCTTCACTGAGCAAGGCGACATCCCAGGATTCATTAATCCTCTTAGACCTAGGAGGGAGAAACAAGAAGACAGAGAGACAGTGAGAAAGGACAAGGAAGCCCGGTTCAGCCCCTGACAAGGGACCAGGGGATGAGGGGAAAAGTAGAATTTGAGACTGGCTTGTCCACAACAGATGGTGGCTGCCTAGTCACCCAGGGAAGGAGGTCACTACTAAAGGCAGGAAAAACAGCTGGATCTTTTCTGGGAGGTCTGTAAGCCCTCCTTTCTTCTTCACTCCTTTCTAGGCTTTCAGAGATTCCTCAGCAGAAACAAGATAAGCAAAGATAAAGTCATTGGTTTAGCACTTTTTCACCCTGGCTTAGGAGTTGAGCTACTGAAAAGGCCATTGAGGGGACAAATTCCAAGCTGAGGAGTTCTTTTTCCTAGAGGCAGTAGGGAGTCACTGAAGGTTCTTGAGAGAAGGAATGTCCAGGACAGAGTTTAGCTTTAGGAAGGTTCAGACGGCAGCTCTCAAGAAGATGGATGGGAGCAGGGAGACACCAGAAGTCAGAGAGATGATAAGAGCCTGAAGCGGAGGGCTGGTTTTGTGCTACTGATAAACAGAACACATACAATACTAAGCTAATAAAGAGGCGAGCCCCACCCAATCCCCTTTCACAGCCAATTCCCTTGGCTGTGCTTTAAGCAACAGGACAGAATTTCTTCCCACTATGAATGTTCAGGTTTCTGCTTAACTATATTCCACTAGCCCCATTTTCCCACTATCACCACCATGGGAGAAAAGTCAGGCAGGGATAGACGATTTTTTTCAACTCTAAAGCTATGCGGATAGTAAGAGGTTCCCTAGAGGAGGCAGGCATTCCAGCAAGTTTGGGAGTTCTCTTCCAACCCCACAGCCACCACGAGTGGGTCTGGCACAATCAGTGTTTCATAGACAAATAAATGGCAAATTCCACTAGCAGAGAAAATAATTCTCCCCACAGCACTTGGAAGACATACTGAGGAACAATGGATCTTGGTTTGGGAACCACTAAACAGCATCCAATTGGTCATTTCTTTTTTTTTTTTTTTGGCTTTTTGGAGGGCAGTTGGGGTTAAGTGACTTGCCCAAGGTCACACGGCTAGTTTTTTGTGTTAAGTGTCTGAGGCCGAATTTGAACCCAGGTACTCCTGACTTCAGGGCCGGTGCTCTATTCACTGCGCCACCTAGCTGCCCCAATCGGTCATTTCTAATGGGAAATTCGGTCAAGAGAGAAAGAACATGAGGCCAGCGAAAGAGAAGGGTTCCAGGGGTATGCCAAGGAGAAGAGCAGCCCCTAATCCCCGCCCCCACTGCCGCCACACCCCATATTTAAAGGATCAGAAACTGGAGCCTTTTCACCCAACCTGATGTTTATACAAACTGCAGTTTGGCTGAGGTTTAAGCCAAGGAGTAACAAACTTGTAATAATCCCTAAACAGAGACAATAAGGATTTTCTACTCATGCAGAATCTATCAGGATAAATGCAATCCAAGCAAAAAAGACAAAAAGCCAACACCAACCATCCCTCACCTAATCGCTGCTACCAGCTGGCTCTTTGTACCGATAAAAAGAATACATACTGTACTGTGCTGACTTAAATTCATAAAGCCTCACAGGCCGGCCCACCCCGTGCAATAACAGATCAAGCTCAAAGCAGTCACAGATGAAATAACTTGGGTGAAAAGCTCAGAGAAGTAAACTAAAATAAATACGGATTCTTGTGGCCTTCTCCCCATCCCTCAGCCCAGGTAAAGACCCCAGCCATGGAGGCTGTGTGAGGGAGGAGCAGGAAGAGGGGGAGGAGGGAGAGGCTGAGGGGCAGAGTTCTGACAAGGACAAGCTTGGCACCTCTACCCCATCATGTAGGAGGGCTTCCCACCCCATAGTCAAGGACCTTGCCTTTCTTCTCAACTCTAGGCCAAAGACACCTCCAATTCAGTTTCCTGAAGGCATTAAAAACCCAAGCTGTCCACCATGAACCCAGTCTAAAGCATTCAAGCCACTCCCCTCCTGTTTCTGTCCAAGGCATCACCATCCTTCCAGTCACTCCATGTGTCACATCAGTGGCATCCAAAACTTTTCCCCTTCCCCGTCCCTCCCCCATATCCAGTCTATTCTACCTCTCATTGCCCCCTTCTCTCTACTCACAGTCACCCCTACATTTTAGGCCCTCATCACTGGAGGCCATAACCTAACCGAACTCCTGGCTTCCAGTGCCCGCCCTTCTCAATCCATCTTCCACCTGGCTACCAGACTGGCCTTTCCAAGCACACATCAGACAGGGTCATTCTCCAGTTCAGAGGCTTTCCCAATCCTCTCTTGCCTCAAACTCCTCAGATGAACATTTTTAGCCCTTCATGCGATCTGACTCCAGATGACTGCCACCTCCCACCCACAAGATTCTTTATGACTTTTCCCTTTTGAGCTCTCTCTCTATATGTAATCCAGCCAAAACAGTAGATGACCTGCTGTTTCCTGAATGCGGAATTTTATCTACCATCTCTGGGCACTTGTACAAGCTGGAACCTAGAGTAGACCCGGAAAAGCAGTCCTTCCTCATGTCTTAGAACCCTGAACTTCCTCCCAAGTTTAGCTCAGGTACCACCTGCTCAGGAGGCCTTTATTAAGCTTTCTGAGTTCACTGTTTCCTCAAATCATCCAATCTATACTTGTGTTTGTACTCAATATCCATTCTGCACAAGTGCCCCTCACAGAACGTAAGCACCTGGAGGGAAAGGGGCTATTTACCTATGTCTGTCCATCTCCAGTGTCTAGCATACATTTTTTTTTCAATTCAATCCTGTCTGACTCTTTGTGACACCCTTTCGTGTTTTCTTGGCAAACATACTGGAGTATATTTTGCCATTTCCTTCTCCAAGTTATTTTACAATATGGAAACTGAGGCAAACAGGGTAAAGTGACTTGCCCTGGGTCACACAGTTAGTAAGTGTCTGAGGCCAGATTTGAACTTAGGAAGATGAGTTTTCCTGATTTCAGACCTGGTACTCTACTGCAGCACCTAACTGTCCCCTGTACATATATAGTAGGTACATAATAAACACATGTTAGATTACATTGTTATAAATTATAGTACTGGGATAACTAGAGTCTTCTGGCCCTTTTTTCCACTTTATTTCATGCAATTGCAAAATTTTAAATTTTTTAAAAATATGAATCATCCTCTTTATTTTTGTGCATATAATAAATACTTCCCTCTTTGTTAAGTAGAACATTTTCAAGATTTCTTTTAGCTGACTCTCCATAACAGACAAGATGGTGCATGTCTGCCCTCCAGAGTATCCTTTGTGCCACCTGAAATATTCCACATCAGGACTACCAGCTTTTCTGATGAAAAATGCAGACAGGTCTCCCCTTGAACGATGTTTTTTCCCATCTCTCCTTAATCAGCCAAGACTGCTGCTATTTCAAGGCCCTTTCAAAGAACTTGTTCGGGGTAGGGGGGGGAAGAGATGCAGTAGCCTTCCCAAAGCACCTTTCTTGAGACCCCCTGTCTATTTTAAGGATGAGCTTCCAAGCCAATTACTATATTAAGTACCTAGGGCAGAAAGGGCAAGTCTGCACAGATTACGGAGATTCCTACTGGGCAAAGGAAGAGACCACAAGTCAGCTTCAATCAGGCTCACTATGATTGAGACAACTACAGTGGGGTGCCAGGGTTATAGGCCCAGTGAATCTGTTAGCCTTTTTTATAATGGGAGGATGCAGCTAAGGCCAACAGCAAATAAGCAGGTGCAGAAGAGGAGAAATAGTCCTGGATTTGGAGGCAGAAAAACTGGGCCAGGATCAAGAACCTGCCAGCCCTGACTTCAGATAAATGCGTCCTTGGCCAGTCACTAAATCTCTCCAAGCTTCAGCTTCCCCATCTGTAAAAATAATGCTAATCACACTTGGCGGCAGGGATCAACAAGATTGAAGCTATAAAATATTTTGCAACAGCTAAAGTGCCATGTTAATATTATTATCACATTACTATTATACGATGTTCAATTAATATGATAATAAGAATAAAGTTGCTTAAACTAGCTAAACAAAGGAGTTATAAGCTCAGTGACAGAGATGAAAAGCAAATGGGCATCAGCAGCAGGGTTGGTGATGAGTAAGACGGGTGTGAAGATGTTTTGGATGCTGTCCAGATGGAAAGGAACCAGAGCACCAAAGCATCCTACAGAACAGACAGGGTAGGACCTCGGCACTCTAATAATCAAAGCAGCAACCAGTGGTGCCTTCTGAAAACCAATCAGGAAATGGAAACCTCACCTCCTGGAATAAGAGATGAGCCACCTGAGGCACAGAATCCAACATGCGTTCTGCAGTGTTGCTGATGCATTCATCTGCTTGGTTGGTATATACAGACTTGTTCTAGAGCACGGCTTCTACCCAAAGAAAAGAGGAGGCAACCAGACTGGTGGGGAGTGGGAGATATGGCAGGAAAACTACCAACAAAACACTTGTTTTGATGCACAGAAGTTTAAAAAAGAGCAAACGAGACAGAAATAACAGTACTTGTCACTACCTTTTAAAATTCACACACACACACACACACACACACACATATACACACACACACACACACACACCTTTTTAAAAAACCATATTAGAGAATTTCGGTTCCTCATATAAGCCTCATTTCTACTCTTTGCATCCTAAATGTTTAGGTTTGCTGATGACTGGTAAGTCAAAAATAAGTTTTAAAAGCCCCTCATCATTTAGAACTCTAAAATATTAGATGGTTTTGACAGTTTCTTTTTAGAAGGGGACCCACAACAAAAGCATGCCAGACATGAATGAAATAGGAAATCTGCCTCTCCCATCAATTCTCTAAATAGGAGGGGACTTAACTGGTGCCTTTAGGGTTGCACTGCCAAGAGGCATTAGCCTAGTTCTGCTTGGTTCTGAAAGATGGAACCAAGAACTATTAGTGGGGAGCAGTTAAAAGGGCTGATCAGAGAGGAAAAACTTCACATCCTCCCAGAATATTCACAAGTGGCTGAAGGAGGGGGGTGCCTTGGGATGATGGGGACCCTCCCCCCCCCATAGAAGCCTTCAAGCAGAGGCTGCAGGATGACCAACTATCATCACCACTCTAGAGGTGATTCTTTTTTCAGGAAATGGGTGGTCTCTGTGATCCCTTCCAACACTGCACAACCAGGATTCCACAAAGCTCTAATGAATTTAGTACAATGTACATCTGCAAACAGCCCCCATGGTTGTGAGGAAGTCGAGTACTGTATTTGAAATCAAAGGACCTGGGTTCAAAATCCAACTAAGTCACCCATGTGACTCTTGGCAAAGTGCATAGCCTCTTCCTGGGCCTCAAGTCTGGAGAAATGAAATAAAGGTAATGGAATTAAAGCCCTCTCTGCTTCCTTCCACCTGAGTCTATAATCGACAGCTTGGGGACCTTCCTAGGTCCAGTTTTCTTTTCACTGCCTGCAAATTCTAGTCATGGAACAAGGCAGCCTCAATCCAGACACTTAAAGACTTACCAATATTAATAAGGATTAGTATCCTTGTGGATGTTGATAAGGACATTCATATTCTAATAAGGATAGTAGCTTCATTACTTCAATGGTTCCATGATCGTACTGATATGGGTATTCCCTCCACAGGGACAGACTGCAACCCATCTACACGTTTCCATGCTGGGAGGCCCATAAATCCATGGAATGCCCTGGATGCCTCACTCTAGGGTGTTTCCTATTTATTGAGTAGCAGTGAAAACCTCAGGCTCTTAGAGACCAAATGGTTATCATCAGAAGTCTGTGATACCTTACTTGTGTCCAGTTAGCTATAAACCAGTTAAAACCTGGCTGGGTCAGCTTCTTCATTTAGGGCAACCTCCAAAGGGGGAGGAAAGAGACAAGTGCGAATAGCCACCTTTCCCATCTTTTCACTGATGCTACAACAGAATTTTTAAAGATGAAGTGAATAGAGGGGAAGAAGGATGCTCCACAGTAAATACTAACTGCTCTATCTCCATCACTGTCCCCTGTCTTCAAAAGCAACTTTTTAAATGTTTCAGTCTTCTAGCTGGTGACAATCAGTCAAAAAGCATTTAAGCAGAAATTGCTATTGGCCAAGTGCTGGGGATACAAAGAGAGGTAAAAACAGTCCTTATCCTCAAGAAGCTCTTAATCTCAAGAGTAAGATAATGTATCAGCAAGTAGGCAGACACAAGACATAGATAATGGCTAGAGGGTAATCTTAGGAGGATGGCGTTCCTAGCAGGCAAACCACTGTTGATCTATTCCAATCCTAAATACTCTATAGAGCCAGATGGCATGTTTTTGTCTTTTCCTTCCAAAAGCTTTCCACCCCTTCTGTTGAATGGAAATATACTTCCATGTTATAACAGAACTCAATGTGAAAATATGCCATGTTTAAAAAAAAAGTCTTATTGATGGCCTTCCCATCCGAGTCATTTTCTGAGATATCTTCCCCCCCCTTAAAACAAAGAAAGTTGGGGAGGCTAGGTGGCACAGTGAATAGGGCACTGGCCCTGGAGTCAGGAGGACCTGAGTTCAAATCCAGCCTCAGACACTGATCACTTGCTAACCGTGTGACCTTAGGTAAGTCACTTAACCCCAATTGCCTTGCCTTCCAAAAAGCAAAAAAAAACAAAAACAAAAACAAAACAAAGAGTTACACAGCTGTCTGACAAGACAACCCATCTGACAGTGTATACAGTTGCATCCCTAGACTCCTCCAGTCTCTAACAAGGGCAGCTGTTTCATCAACAGTTCTCAAGGCTGAGATTGGTCACTGTGACCAATCTGATTTCAGCTGCCATTCAGCAGAGTTCTGGGGCTGCTTTCTTCACTCAGCAGACTGATCTACTTTGAAGGAAACCACTTCTGTGGCAATTTTGCTCAAGTATATCTGTTCCATACAATGGGAGGGACGCACACAGTTTTCATCAAGTTTTAATATATTTCAAACCTTTTACTCCCCTCAGTTTCTAAAGACAAGGGAGTCTTCCTGATGAGGCTCTAATTCATCTTGCTTGCTCTGGCCTTTGCAAAAACTCTAGCTCTTGTAGCTGAAAAGCAGCGAGTCGGGGCCCATGGCTCTTTTTGCGAGTCTGGAATGAAGAAACATTTCTTCAGTGGGAAGCTTGCATCCTTTACTCCAGTGATAGAGTCCACTAAGTATTACTTGTCCAGAAAAAATAAACTTCTGGCTTTGAATGAGTTGGCTAATTATAGCTTACGTCCAGCTTAGTCCAGGACAATTTGATCATCCCAAAGTGCACCCTAATCTTCAGGGTGGGAGCCCAAGTGGCTTCAGTCATCCAGAGACCAGGAAGGCACAGGTCTGGACCAGACCATTCAGACCTATGTTAAAGCAGGTCTTGGACCCACTTATCTGTCCCCATGCCTCTTGGCTGGAACCAAGATAAGCCTAGCCTCCCCTGAAATGCTTCTTGGTTGGATTCAGTGAAAAAAGAGGAGAATATGGTGCCTTGGAAGCTGAAACCCAAGACAGAGAGTTCCTGGCATCTCTTGGCATTTCGATTTACTCCTTGACACACAAAGAAATCTTGGGTTATACGTACACGTACCTGGTGCCAAAACAGTTACTCAACAGAATTAATGTGCTGAGATGAAGAGGGAGGAAAAGCTGACAAGCCGGTTGGTATTTATGTAGCACCAACAACTGCTGATTGGCTGAAATGTCCTATTTTTCAGCTTACTGTTCTGGCATCATCTGGACAGTCTTGAGGTGAGCAGCAACCAAAAAATGAGGCCTTGTATTTTGCAAACTGTATTCTGTGAGGCATCCCCTGGGCAAATAAATCTCATCTGGTTGTTTATCAATTTTCATTTCTATCTCTGCTAAGAACCGCCAAACATAAAGTGGGGACAGTTGGGTAGTACAATAGAATGTCAAGTCTGGAGTCAGGAAGACCTGAGATCAAATTCTACTTCAGACACTTACCAGTATGAGACCCTAGACAAGTCACTTAATTTGTTTGCCTCAGTTTCCTCATCTGTGAAATGGGAATGATAGTACTACACCCCACCCCCACCCCAGGGTTATCAGGAGGATCAGATGAGATATTAAGTGTAAAGCACTTATCATAGCGTCTAGTACGTAGTAAGTTCCATGGCAGTGTTCCCTGTGTCTATAACTAGACTTTCCACCTGAGTTCTGAGCCCACGTCGTCAGCTGCCTCCAGAACATGTATTAAGACAGACCATTGCCCCAGCCAGCTGTCTTCTCAGCAGTCTCATTTGTCAATGCTCCTGGCATTCTCCCATTCCAGAGGCTTCACCCCAAGGCACAGTAACCAAAAAGTTCTATTAGCCTTTCTTTCCAAATGTCTCTCAGACTCAGCCCTTCCTTTCCATTCACTATCTGCTGCCAACCTTGTGACCTCATGCCTAAATTATTACAACAGTGTCCCAGCTCATCATCTACATTCCAGTTGCTCCCAAATCACTAGTACCAGGTCTATCTTCTGAAAATTCACCCTTCACAATAATACATGCATTTGTGTACGCATTCCAAAGCACTTTTGCAACTGACCTCATTTTATTTTTACTATACCCTTCAAATTCCCTAGGAAGGGTATGTTTATTCCTGATTTACAGATGAGGAAACCGATAGATGAAGAGAGGGGACTACACTAAATGAGGGGAAATTAACCTTTTCTGTATCATGGGAACCTGTCCCTTTTGGTCCTTAGAGCCCCTCCTAGAATAAGGATTTTTCTTTCCTTTTTAAACAACAGACTTTTAAAATTCTTTTTTGCTTTTAGTTCCAAATTTTCCCTCCATCTACTCCCTGCTCCACCCAATGAGAAGCCAATAAAAATAAAACCTATTACAAATATGCACAGTCATGCAAAACAAATTTCAACCTTAGCCATATTCCCCAAAAAAGGCAAGAAAAATAAATTTAAAATGTTTCAGTCTGTACTCCCAATCCATCAGTTCTCTATCTGGTGGTGGAGAGCATTTTTCATCATGGATCCTTGGGAATTGTGGTTGGTTAATTGTTTATCTGAGAGTTACTAAGTCTTTCCAAGATGATCATCTTTATAATATTGCTGTTACTGTGTAGCCCATTCTTCTGCTTACTTCACTTTGCATCAGTTGATTCAGGTCTCCCCAAACTTTTCAGAAAACAGTCCCTTTGTGATTTCTCATAACATAATAGTATTCTATCACATTCACATGCCATAATTTGTTTAGCCATTCCCCAGACTGACGGACATCCCCTAAGTCTGATACCCAAAAAGGCAGCTTTGACATCTGAGTCCTTTTCCTTTCTTTGATCTCTTTGGGGTATAGCCCTAGTAGTGTGGCCTGGCTGGGTCACAGGTCATGCTCAGGTCACTCACTTTCAGCACATAGTCCAATCATTGTGGAAAGCAATTTGGAACTATTTCACAGCTCCACCAACAGTGCCTTGGTATACCCGATATACCCCATCTCCTCCAGCACTTACTAATCGGATGGGTGTCAAGTGGTATCTCAGAGATATTTTAATTTACATTTCTCTAATTATTAGTGATTTGCATAACACTATCAACAGCTTCAATTTCTTCCTCTGAAAACTTGTCTATTCATATTCTTCGATCTGCTAACAGTTGGGGAATGACTCAAAATAACTTTAAATGCATATAAGAAAAAGCACTAGATTACAAAGGAAACCACTTATCAAAAACTTTTAAAACCAGTTTTACAGATCCCAAGGACAAGATGGTCTCTAAAGTCCATTCTATAGAATGGTTGATCAAGTTGTGGTATATGATTGTGATGGAACACTTGTACTATAAGAAATGATGAAAACCTGGAAAGACTTATATGAACTGATGCTGAGTGAAGTGAGCAGAACCGAGAGAACATTGTACAACATAGTAACGGCAACACTGTGCAATGACATGGATAGATCTGGCCCTTCTAAGCAATGTAAGGATCTAAGACAACTCCAAAAGACTTACGATGGAAAATGCTATTTATGTCCAGAGAAAGAACTGTGGAGTCTGAAGGTAGATCAAAGCATACTATTTGCTCTCTTTTTTATTCTATTTCTTCTTTCTTGTGGCTCCTCCCATTTGTTCTAATTCTTCTTTACAACATGACTAATGTGAAAATGTTTAATATGAATGTATATGTACAGCCTATATCAGACCGCACACTATCTTGGGAAGGGGGAAAAAGAGAGAGGGAGAAATTTTAAAACTCAAAATCTTATAGAAGTAAATGTTGAGGGGCGGCTAGGTGGCGCAGTGAATAGAGCACCGGCCCTGGAGTCAGGAGTACCTGAGTTCAAATCCGGCCTCAAACGCTTAATACAAAAAAAAAAAAACAAAAAAAAAAAAAAAAAAAAAAAAAACTAGCTGTGTGACCTTGGGCAAGTCACTTAACCCCAACCGCCCTCCAAAAAAAAAAAGTGAATGTTGAAAACTAAAAATAAATTAATTTTTTAAAAAGAAAAGAAAAAAGAAAGTCCATTCTATAATTGGAGATTCTTAGTAAAGATAACTAATGATCTCCCACAAACAACTGAGGAGACTGGGACCTCCCATGCAACCAAAGCTAAAGAAATAAGCCATCAACAACGTTTCAGTGTTGAGAGGAGGGGGAAATGACTGAAAAGTGTCATTTCTACATCAGCAGCTCTTGATGGGACCAAGAATTCTAGCTATTAAGCTGAAGAGACCTTAGGGTTCATTGACCCCAAGATTCTCATTTTGCACAAAGAAATTTAGGCCCAGAGAAATTTCCCACAGTCACACAGGGATTCCGTGACTAAGGCAAGATTTGAACTTTTAGACTTCTAAAACCAATGGTCTCCAGACCATACACGCTGCAAGGTTTAGCTTCTAAGTAACCACCTTGGTCACAACTTTCCTCAAGTACCCAGTGGTTTAGTCTCTTTATCTCCTGAAATGGCATTATTATTCACAACATGTGGATCTTTTATAACCCCACCATGAGGACAAGATCCATTCTATTTAAACAATGGGCCACTCAAAGGTTATTTGCCATCATCATGGAAAATGTCCAATGTAAAGTTGGGAGCTTCCCTAGGGATGAAGGCCTCAGAATGCTTCCATTCATTATTTACAAGTTATGGATGGAACAAGGTGAGAACAAGTCCTTTTAGCACCCCGGAGAGTTTATTCTTCAGTGCCAGGCACTGTGGGGTGAGCACTGAGAATACAAAGAAGGGAAAAGAGGTCCCTTCTCAGCCTAACTGGAGAGTTGAATTCAGTTCTGTCTGATTCTTAATGATTCCATAAGGGGTTTTCTTGGCTAAAATAATGAAGTGGTTTGCATTTCCTAATCCAGTATATGAAGGCAAATAAAGGTTAGCCAATCCAAGGTTACACAGCTAGAGAGTGCCTGAGGCAAATCTGAACTCAGGTTTTCTTGACTCCAGAACCAGTGCTCTCTCCACTGAGCAACTTAGCTGCCTGCTAACAGTTATGTACAAAAAAAGACATACTCAGGATAAACTGGAGATTAGCCACCAAGGGAAGTATTAAGAGGGATCAGGAAAGGCTTTTTGTAAAAGGAAGGATTTTAGCTGGAACTTGAAGGAAGCCAGTGGAGCCAGGAGAGAATCCCAAGCATGAGAGAAAACCAGCGAAAATGCTGGAAGTCGGAAGATGAGAGTGACTTACATGAAGAACAGAGACTACTATCACTGGATCATAAGAATACGTACAAGAAGAGTACAGTATCAGAAACCCGGAAAACGAGAAAGTGGCCTGTTTCTGAAGGGTTCTAAAAGCCAAAGAAAAGATTATCCATTTTATTCTGGAGGTGATAGGGGAGCCACCTGAATTTACTGAATAGGGAAATGACAACCGATGGATGGCACGGTGGGGACACCTGAAGCACAAGACCACCCAGCAGGCTGTGGCAATAGTACAGGCCTGAGGCCATGAGAGCCTGTACCTAGGTGGTGGTAGTGTCAGAAGACAAGAACACAATGATACATTGTGGAAGGCAAGACTGACAGGATTTGGCAACAAATCAGCACTAGGACAGGGGGTGAGAAGGAGCCTAGGAGACAGTGAGGACAGAGGTGTCCTTTGCAGTCATAAGGCAGATAGCAAGAGTCGATGTTCGGTAAATGTTCACTGGACTAAGTCCCTGAGGAGATCGAGTCCTCAAGGGTTACACGCTGAAGCGGGCAATCTCTGCCCGGCTCTGCTTTCTGGTATCCTGCCATCCTACTTCAACATTAGCTTGTTACAACTGGAGCAAATTATAGCCACCTCCATTATTAGTCACGCTGGGATGCTCCTGCCTTTTTCTTATACTTATAGAATCAATTACATCTCCTACAGCCAAGTTAAACGTCAAGCATGCTGTGAGCACTCAATAACTGTTGATTGATTATTATATGGAACAGACTATAACTAGCTCCACATGTCATAGTCAGATCACTGGAAATTTACCTACAACCTTGTCCTATGATTACATTTTCTTTCAACTACCAGGTAACAATCACCAAAGTGGTTATGACAGTTATTACTCACATTTTCACTTGATAAAGTGAAAAAATATTAAGCACCTCTTGGGTACAGGGCCTTGGGTGAAGTATGGAGAGAAGAACCTGAGTAATAGGAAAGGGAGGGCCTTTTTCCCATCTTTTCTTCCATTCGTGTAGTGCAAGTAACAACCAGAAACATGCAGGGGACCTTTTGATCCACAAGTAATATCCTTCAATGTGGACACTAGGTTATAATATAATTATAACATGATATAATCCTGCATAAGGGTTGCCAATACCTTTTATGAACACTTTGTTTTATGCATTGATATTAATAATCAGAAAGGCGTTCAAAGCTATGTCTACCCTTTCCACTTCCAAAGCATGTTGTATAATTTTGGTAAAGTACAGGAGATGCTTTACTGCAAGAATTTTTAAAGGGGCAATTCTGCTCTGCAGAATCACGGCATAAATTTGAAGCCTTTAGAGTAGTAATAAAAATTGCCTTTATAGAGTTGAATTGTTCTGTGTGTGTCTGTGGGTGTCTATGTGTGTGTTTCAAGATGTTCAGCAGTGCATTTTCCCCAAGGATCTCCAAGTATTCCAAGTATTTTAACTTTAATTTTTCTTCAGCCCATAGTTATGACAATTTCAGACCAACTGATATATAAGCAATTAATACAAACATTTATAAAACCAAGAGCTATTCCCCAGTGGAGATGTGATCACAAAACATATGAGAAGTTTTCCAAACAAGAATCTCCAAATTTCTACAATCATATGAAAGATTCCTCTAAATCACCAGTGAGAAAAATGACAGCTAAAATAAGTCTTAAGTTTCACCTCATATCTGGTCAAAAAAAAAAAATTAGCAACCATGGCAAAAGACAAAAATAGTCAGTGGTGGAAGACCTGAGAGAAAACAAGGAAACTAATGCATTGTTGGTGGAATTGTGCCCATTCTGGGAAATCATTTGGAATGAAAGAAAAGCCACTGGGGCGGCTAGGTGGTGCAGTAAATGGAGCACTGGCCCTGAAGTCAGGATGACCTGAGTTCAAATCCGGACTCAGACAGCTGACACACTTACTAGCAATGTGACTTTGGGCAAGTCACTTAACTCCAACTGCCCTCCAAAAAGCACAAAAAAAGAAAGAAAAGCCACTAAACTGCCCATAGCCTCTGACAAAGAGATTCTACTAGTAAGTCAACAGCAGGAAGAAAGGCCCTATACATATGCCAAAACATTCAAAGCAAACCTCTTTTTGGGTAGCAAAAAACTGGAAATAAAACAGGTTTCTTGAGACTAGTGGTGGCTGAATAATCTATGGCAGCGGTTCTCAACCTGTGGGTTGTGACCCCTTAACCTTAACCTTTCACAGGGGTCAAAGGGGTCACCTAAGACCACCAGAAAACACATATTTCCGATGGTTTTAGGAACCCAGACACCGCTCCTCTATCCATCTCCAGGCAAGTCTGCCCACGTGTGGACACTCCCACATATGAGTGAGTATTAAAGGGTTGTGGTATTAGGAAGGGTCAGAACCACTGATCTATGGCATATCAACAAAATAGAATATGATTTCACTATAAAAATAAACATGAAGAATTCAGAAAAACATGGAAAGCCTTGTATTAAAGGATACAAAGTAAACAAAACCACCAGGAGAATTAATACGTACAATGACATAAGCAAAAGCAAAATGGTAAAACAGTGAGTAACTGGTAATGAGTGGCCAAGGAGAAGGGTGAAAAAAATGTCCTTCCTTTCAGGAGAGTGGTGGGGAACCACAGATAGAATGCTGCATATCCAATACTCTCAGATATAACTGCTGTGTTTACTCATTTTATTTAATACTAGAAGGACCTAAATTTAAGCATAAATGGAAACACCAGGTGGTCGACTGACAAATTTACAGAAGGCATTTGAGGGCACAGTGGTAGAAGGATGGACCTAGAGTCAGGAAGACCTGAGTTGAGTCCATTCTCAAATACTTCCTAGCTAAGTGACCTTGAGCAACTTACTTAACCTTTGTCTGCCTCAGTTCCCAATTGTAAGATGAGGAAAATAACAGTGTCTACCTCAAACGGTTGTAATTATCAAATAAGATCGGATTTCCTGAGCACAGAGCCAAGATGGCAGCATAGAAGCAGTAAGGTCCCGCAGCTCAAACACAACCACCCTATATACCCATAAAATATGACCCCAGACAAATTTTAGGACTCTCAAACACACAAAAATACAGAAAACACATCTCTCGCTGACGGCAGCTCGGCAGCAGGGGCTCATCACGGCAGGACGCAAGCTGAGGCCAGCCCAGCCTGAAACCGAAACCCAGCCAGGCCCAGGGCGGTAGGAAGGAGCCGAGCCAAACCCCACTGCAGCCAGTCTACAAGAGAGAAGATCTACAGCCTCCAGCAACTCCACATCTACCAAGGTGTGAAAAATAGGGATTATAGAAAGGCAGCTGGGAAGCAGGGGCTCATCACTTGCAGCAGGGAGCCGAGGCCAGCCCAGCCTGAAGCTGAGCCAACCTGCAAACAGTCTACAAGAGGGAAGATCTACCGCACCTCCAACAACTACCAAGGCGTGAAAAACAAGGTTTAAAAAAAGGCAGCTTGGCAGGAGGGGCTCATCCAACAGGCCAGAAGGGTGGGAGCTGAGACCAGCCCAGCCCAAAACTGAAACCGAGGCCAGGCCCAAGGGTGGCCA
>CM053597.1:26089013-26102726 GCA_028646575.1 Pseudocheirus occidentalis | reverse complement strand
GAGAATGTCTCAGAGGAAGAAATGAACAGACTCCTTGGCATAGTGTTGGATGTGGAATATCTCTTCACTTGTGTTCACAAAGAAGAAGATGCAGACACCAAACAAGTTTATTTCTACCTGTTCAAGGTAAGGTTTTATTTTTTTTGACATCTCTCATGAGATTTTTTCCTCTGATACCCACAGGATGTTAAAATTCCCAGCATGCCTTTGTTTTAAACATCATCATGATTTCTCAATATATCCAACTCCTTCCCATAATGAGCAACTTTTGTTAAAAAAGAATACCTCCTAAGTACAATGGTTTGTACGTTTGACAGTTGGAGCGACATTTCTTCACCACCTCCCTGCCACCCCCTGCCCAAAGAAGAGGGGAGCATTTCTCCATGGATTCTCTGGCCCCACTTTGGGCTCTTAGGATCACCCAGTCAGCCTTTAGTGTTGGTTTTTTCATTGGTATTGCAGTCATTGTGACTTTCATTCTCCTGGTTCTGCTGACTTGAATCTTGTTCTGTTGATACTTGTTTGGTGTTTCTTGGAATCCCTCACGTTCATCTTTTCTCAAAGTGCAATTCTGTCTCACTGCAATCACATGCCATAGTTCGCTTCTCCTGTGTACGCCTTGTTTGTGTGGTTCTTGGCATGCTGTCTCCCCCGTTAGACTGTGAGTGCCTTGAGGACAGGCCTTTTCTTGACCTTTGTTTCTATTCCCAAGAAATATTTGTCGATTTGTTGACTTGAGTATGGATGCCACGTTTGTTACTGAGTTGTTGTCTTTTTCTGCCATGAAAAATTGTGTTTTATTTAGTTGTTATTTAGATACACACAGAGCCTTTTGTCTGTCTTTGACCTCTTTTAGGGTATATGCCCAGTAATGGGTTCTTTGGATTGAAGGGTGTGGAGGGGTGTGTGTGTGTGTGTGTGTGTGTGTGTGTGTGTGTGTGTGTGTGTGTGTGTGTGTGTGTGTATAGAAAGGTACGGATATTTGTGTGTATATATGTATGCATGTGTACATACATATATGCAGTGCCTTTTCTTTCATAATTTCGAGTTGTTTTCCAGAAAGGTTAGATCACTTCAGAGCGACATTAACAGCATATCTATCCAAAGGCCTTTTTTCTTTTTTAAGAGACTGTCAATTCAGTTTTTTCATAGTTTTCTTTTAAATTATGAACTTAGCAAATATGTAAGAAAAATGATGCGCTATGCATTTTAGCCAAAGTCAGCCAGAGCAAGTTTATTACTATATAAGCGTTCGTGGTTGGAGAACAGTCCAACTGGACAGTGTTTTCTGTTAATTGGAAATTCTCTCTCTGCTTTCTGTTCTAAGCAATGTCTCATTCATAAACACACGTATGTATATATGGTACCTATGGGTACATATCCACATGTATACACATATATCTATATTTAGAATGCTATCGATTTTATGTTTGATAGTGCTATACTATATACTGTCTATTTTATAGGAAGACTGAAATCAGAAAGAAAAACTTCCACGGAAAGAGAATGAAAAGCATATTTTTGGTTTAGGGATTTTGATTTGCCCAAACATAACAACCGAAATGTCAGTGTAATACTGATATCACCCTCTCAGAAAAGTAAATTCCTGAATCCTGAACTTAATGGCTTCCTCTTTAACTTTGAGAATTCCCCTTTCAGGCTAGTCAAAGGTGTACAGAGAGGATTGTTTTAATTATATTAAAGAAGAAACCATGGTTTGGGCTCCATAAACAAGATGACTTCTCTTGATTAAAGGGTAGGATCTTTTCCTTGTCATGTCAGTAACGTTTATTCATGGAAAACTGATGAAGTTTTTGATTCAAGTGAATCCAAGGATTCAGACTAGGATTTTGTTGTTGGGTCACATCTGACCCTTTCTGGTCCTGTGGACCATTGCAGTACTGTGCTGTCCATGGGGTTTTCTTGGCAAACATACTGCAGTGGCTTACCATTTCCTTCTTCAGTGAATTGAGGCAGACAGAGGCTAAGTGACTTGCCCAGGATCAGTCCTGACTCCAAGGCCTGAGCTACCTAGCTATCTTGAGACTGTGAGCTGTCAGACTATTTTTTCTTAACATTTTATAACTCCACTGCGGCTTTGGTGCTTTGTATATCCACAACCCTGAACTTTTCAGTTGACAAAGAAGAATAGAAAAGAGGGTTGTTTATGAAACTGAATTTGTGTTATGGATACGGTGTTGTTTTTTTAAGCTTCTTCCATGCTGCTTTGCCAGATCGTGTGACTCCTCTTGCTGCATAACCCTCTCAAAAATGACCTGCTCCATGAAGCCTTTCCTGGGAAATCTCTGTCAGTCAGCTCACTCCAGTACTTCATACATTCTCCTAGATAGCAATACCTGGCATTTACATATGTTACAACAATCCAGGATAGCAGGTGCTGTTATTTCTTCTCATTTTACAGATATGGAAACTGAGGCACACGGGGCCACATAGCTTGGCAAATGAGGTAGTATTTGGACTCAGGCCAATGATCTGTCTGCCATTTTGACACTGATTTGCTTCTTTAGTGCTTATATTATTTTCAGCAACTTCATTTTCTCCCTGAGATCATTAGTTCAGGGGAGATGGGCTTTTATTTCTTTTTTCTTTTTCTTTCCCCTCAATGCCTCATACAGTTCTCTTCATGAAGTTGGTCTTAACAAATACTGTTGTTTTGTGGAAAAGGAATATGTCTTCATCTGAGATGGTGGACAGCTTTTCCCTATAACAACAGCAATGACTCACATTTCTGTAGTGTTTTAAGATTTGCAAAATACTTGATATATATGGTCTCATTGATTCCTCAAAATAAGCCTGTCTAGTGGGTACCAGTTATTATCCCTGTGTAACAGATGAGGAAAGTAAGGCTCAGAAAGGTCAGTGATTTACCCAGGGTCTCATAGCCAGTAAGGGTCTTAAGTAGGATTTGAACTCTGGTTTCCATGACTCCTGGCTCAGCGGTATAGGCAGGTATGGGCTCTCTTGGCCTGGCCCAGCTCTCTTCACTGCTGCTGCTGTTCATCCTCCCAGATCTGCTGGGCAGCAGGGAATGCCTACTTCAGGTGGGTGAACGGACAGGAAGGAGGCTTGTGGAAAAGTTCCAGGTTAGAGAGTTTCTGAAAAAAATTTTGCATCTGCTCAAGGCCTTGCTGTCTTGTTCTGAAGCTTTTAAAGGGTTCCCAGGGATAAGAATCACCATGAGCTGATGGGAGGGAGCCCAGAGGCTCATAGCTTTGACATTATCCAGTTCAGGCCCCTTCGCTTGGCTCTTGGATTTCAGGAACCTGCCAATGTTTTGTGCACTCTCAGATTTGGAGATTCCATTCAGGATCATAGAAGGCCAGGCAGACCTCAGAGAGTCTTGTCTATCTCCTTCTTTTGACAAATGAATAAACAGGGGCCTTGGAAATGGGATGTAATTTGCCCAAATCACAGGGTTCAAACCCAGGTGCCCTGACTCTGGATCTGTCTCAGTATGGCTTGGTAATAGCACTGCATTTCTTGAGCCTCCATGGCCCTTCAATGAGTGGGAGAAAGCATCAGCAACTCAGTGTTACTCCTCTTTCCCAAAAGGACTTGTCTTTAACCATTAGGAGGATGCTATCTTTGCCTATCTGGGTGTCAGATGGGAAAGGTGATTATTTTGTACCTAATGTGGGAAGAAAGCATGACTAGACCAGGATGCTAATTTGAAGATGATCTGCGGATTCTAGTGGAGAGCAAGCTCAGTATGAGTCACCAGTGCAATCTTAGGGTATATTGAGATAAAGAAAATAATCCTCCTGCTCTAGTCTGCTGTGGTCAGACTGTATTTAGAAAATTTTATATTCATTAGAACCTTCCATTAGAGGAAGGGCATCGATAAATTAGAAAGAAGAATGTCCTTTCAGACCTTCCATAATCTCTTTGGCTCCCAGTGTCTCCTCCCCTCCAAATTACTGTTCAGTTGTGATTCCATTTGGGGTTTTCTTGGCAAAGATACTGGAGTTTGCCATTTCCTTCTCATTTTATAGATGAGGAAACTGAGGCAAACAGGGCTAAGTGTCTGAGGCCAGATTTGAACTCAAGAAAATGAGTAGTTCCTGACTCCAGGCTAAGCATTCTGTCTACTAAGCTAGCTAGCTGGCTTCTTTGAATTGCCTCATGTTTGTTTTATCTGTAGCTTGTAAATATTGTTTTGTCTTCCCTGGTGGAATATCAGTTCCTGTTTTGTCTTTTATTTCTTCAGTGTCTAGCACTGTGCCTGGCACTTAGTAGGAGTCAAATAATAATTGATTGATCAGGGGTAACCAGAATGGTGAAAACACTTGAATTCTTGTTATGTAGATCAGTTGAAGGCACTGGTCATACATAGCTCAGAGAAGAAAGCCCTGGTGGGGATACGACTACGGTCTTTAAGTATCTGAAGGGTCATCTTATGGAATAAGGAATAGGGGCAGAGGGGCAGAAATAAGAGCAGATTGTGGTGGCTACCAAGTGGAATGTTGAAGCTTGATGATGGGGAAAGAAAAACTTTAAAAAAATACCTCTGGGGCAGCTGTGTGGCACAGTATGTAGAACGCTGGTCTTGGCATCAGAAGGACTTAAAAGGACCTAAATTCGAATCTGACCTCACTCAGACACTGGGCAAGTCACTTCACCCCGATTGCCTCCAAACAACAAAACAAAACAAAAAATACCTCTAGTTTTTTAGAAATGAAATGAGCTGTGATTGAAGGCACTGGCTTCCCCTTTACTGGAGGGCTACAAGCAAAGGCCAGTTGACCCCTTAGCATCATAGACCTAGACCTGGCAGGGGCCTCAAGGCCATCTAGACCAACCCTTCATTTTATAGATTAGGAAATGAAGGCCTGTGGGGGTTGCATGGTTAGGCAGGTAAGAGGTGGGTGGGTGGTACAGTGGCATTAAGCTCAAAGAGGAACTGGATCCCTGCTAGGGCTACATAATTTTTTAGAAAACCACAGATTAACATTATCTATATTGTGTTGTATTTTTAGTTATTTTGTTAAACCTTTTCTGGGTACATTTTAAGGTGGCTTGGGCTACACCTCTGGCTTAGTGGATACAGAGGACTGAATTTAGAGTCAGGAATACTAGAGTTCACATCCTGCCTCAGACACTTACTGGTGGTGTGACCCTGTATAAAGTCACTTTGTCTCTCTTAGCTTTAGTCTTCTTATCTGTAAAATGGGTTGTGGTGAGATAATATAGGTGAAGCACTTTACCAAGATGGTAGCCATTGTCATCATCATTATATTATTATTGTTTCCCAAAGCCATGTGGGCATATCAGAGGCAGGATGTGGCATCCTCTGCCTCAGGCCAGGATTCTTTCCCCCATACCAACCATAAGAAGTCTGCCACAGAGGGCCTTTTCCCTCCAGTGTGGGTTGCATGGGTCTCTGAGATTCGATGATTCTGACAAGGCCTTGGAGTCTGAGTCATCAAGGCCCAGCTGTGCCAGAGGCCCTACTCTTAAGGTCCCTGGAAGAGAAGTCAGTAAAAGAAAAACAGGGCCTGCAAGAATGTAGCTGTTATTTATGTTGGAGCAGATCCTTGGCAGGAGTGTACTGCCCTGCTGGAAGTCAAGGTGGCGTCAAGGTTTCCATCCTGTCAGCCTCTCGATTTGATTCTGTTTATAAGCAACCCACTGGGCCAGAAAACATTGGTGGTGAGTTGAAGAAAGCCCCTTGCCTGGCACAGAGATGACTAAGAAATACTTGCTGATTGATATGAAACGTCGTCTTTTTCTAACAAGGCAATATCTAACTTTTTTAAAAAGTTAGGTTTACAAAGGTTTTTTTTTTTTTAAATGCCAAAATGTAGAACTCGGTTGCCTCAAATATCTTACTCTAGGCAAATAATTCAGAAAGCATCTGTTCTTTAACCCTGTTCCTGTGTTAAGTAGTATTCCAGCTTACTGAAATAACCAGTGTGAGTTAAGGCAGCATTCAAAACAACTTTCAAGCCCATGTTTGAAAACAAACTCACGTTCCATTTATTGGTCATGTAGATTTTTGAAGTGAATGGTACCGTTGAGACCTGTTTAAGATCATAGGGTGCTAGAACTTGAAGGGTCTAGTTTGAAGGACAATGTGAAGTCATCTTGTGGAAACTTTTTATTTGACACACATAGAAGCTGAAACACTGGAAAAGCAAGGTGGAAGTCCTTTCTTCCATGATCACCACACATGTGACCATGCTCGAGTTTGGCTCTATGAACTGTAAAATGAGGGTTGGGTCTAGGTGGCTTCTGTGGTCCCTTCCAGGTCCCTGTCATTGAGATCCTGAGAGGAGAAATAACTTGTCTACACTCGACTTCAAGCTTTGTGATCCCCAGATATCAGTGTTTGTGCTGGCTCCAAACTTGAAATCTCAGTTCCACAAATGGTCAATTTTGACAACAGTAATGGATTAGGTGACCAGAACAAATCTTATTTTTTCTTGATTTTCGTTTTTTTTCAACCCTGGGAGGTTTTTCTATGATCTACTTATATTACTACCTTATACCTTGTTAAGACAAGCTATGTATTCACTTAATCTCTTTTATCTTTAATTTTCTTATCTGTAAAATGGGATCCCCACCTGCCAGGTTTATTATGAGGCTCCAGTGGATAATGTGCTTAAAGTACTTTGTAAGCTTTATTATATTATATAGATGGCAGTAATTACAGTGATGATAAAAATAGAAGAGTTCTTTGGTACATTTCAAGGATCCTGGAAAGGGTTAGCTATAGCTTATTAGCGTTCTGTAGTTGTAGGGCCTGGGTTCAGATGCTACCTCTGGTACTTTCTACTTGTGTGACCTTGGTCACACTTAACCTCCCTGGGCCTTGATGTTTTTCATTTTTTGTTTTTCCTACAAAATGATATGAGTTGGATTCAGTAACCTCAGAGGTCTTGTATGGCTCTAGATCTATGACCTTGTGGTCTTATCCTGGTCATTTCAATGCTGCTCAGTTAGAGAAAAGTGGTTTATAGTTGTTCAACAATTGGAGGCTGTTTTGATCTCCAGTGGCCTGCCAGCCCCTGAATAATTTCATGCCGTGGTGCCCTTCCATATGGGTACATCTTGGTGCTTCAAGGCTGTTACTAGGCGTGCAGCACATAGGCAGTAGAGTGGACAATGTGTGTGACTAAAATAAGCCCGTGGCTTTCTGACAACTCTAGTTGTTACAAGTTTAGTTTAAACAGGGTAGAGAATAAAGTACTTCAACATGGCGGCTCTGGGATCTCTTGCCACTTGCCTGTCAGCTTATTTTGAGTGTTCAGTTCCAGTGGTAGGAAATTAATCCCAGTGCTTTGAACCTACTGGGGAGTTAGCTTTTTAAACAGTCCCGGATAATCCTTGGGTAAATTGAATCAGTTTTCTAAATCTGAATTCCTTCTTGTGTCAGAAGGATTAGACTTATTCTGGTTGGTCCCAGAGGCCAGAGCTGAGAGTGAAAGGTGGAAGCTGTAAAAAGCGAATTTAGACTTTATCAGAATTTATCAGGAAAAACTGGCTAATGATTAATTGGTGGTGGTTGTCATTTTCAGTCATGTCCAACTCTTCATGACCCCATTTGGGGTTTTCTTGGCAAAGATACTGAGTGGTTTGCCATTCCTTCTCTAGCTCATTTTACAGATGAGGAAACTGAAGGCAAACAGGGTTGAGAGACTCGCCCAGGGCCATACAGCTAGTAAGTATCTGAGGTCAGATTTGAACTCAAGAAGATCAGTCTTCCTAATTTTAGGCCTAGTACTCTATCTACTTTGTGATCTAGCTGTCTCATGGAATGACTTTTCCTGGGAGCTTTCTTCTTTGAGGGCTTTGAGTGGAGGGAAAACCTCAGGTTCAGCATATTGCAGAACATTCCCTTCTTCAGTTCTAAGTTGGATTAAATGGCATCTGAGGTTCTTTACAAGCCCATGCAACTCTGCCTAGGGTGCTTAAACTGTGTGTGTGTGTGTGTGTGTGTGTGTGTGTGTGTGTGTGTGTGTGTGTGTGTGTGTGTGTGTGTGTGTGAGAGAGAGAGAGAGAAAGAGAGAGAGAAGAGAGAAGGTGTAGGGGTGGGGGATTTGAAGTCTGAAAAGGCAGGCCCTGAATGTTGTTACTATTGCTTAAGTTCTGCAAAGTTCTAGCATGAAGAGTCCCAGATAATACTTTGCACTGATGAGCATTGTACAGAAATCTTGGTAAAATACTCATTAAAATGCAAGAACTGTTGAGGTCAGTCAGAGAGATAGCATCAATGTCTTTCTTGTCCAGCCATAAGCTTTAATATTCTCTTAACAAAGAAATGGTTGGGTAGGGGAAGGACTGGAGATTGCCATGCATGCTGTTGGGGGAAATAGAAGAGTGTGGGAGGGGGAGCTTGCTTCAGTGACTCCTCTCCTTGAAAAAATAAAATGGCCAGGAGATCAGACATGTCTGCTGGAAGGTACCTGACAACTGGTAGTCCTTTGGGGGGTGGGGTACTTGATTATTAGCAGCTTACATGTAATTTAGGTTAAAAATAACTTTTTTGAAAGAAATGCCTTTCTCTCAAACATTTTCAGTCTTTTTCATGTGTATATTTTTTTCCTTAACATTTTGGTCTCTTGGCTTCTTGGCAGCTTTTGAGAAAATGCATTTTACAAATGGGGAAACCTGTAGTCGAAGGATCCTTGGAGAGCCCTCCATTTGAGAAGCCTAGTATTGAACAGGTAAAAATGCATGTCTACATTGAGTTAAATTTAAAAAAATAATTTGCATTAGATAAACATTTATTAAGCACCTGTTATTTTTAAGGCACTGCAAGACACTTGAGATTCAAAGACAAAATAAATACAAAACATTTCTACTCTTTAAGAATACAAAGGAAAAGGGGCAGCTAGGTTGCTCAATGACTAGAGCACCAGCCCTTGAGTCTGGTGTACTTGAGTTTAAATCCAGCCTCAGGTACTTAACATGTACTAGTGTGACCTTGGGCAAGTCACTTAACCCCAACTGCCCTGCCTTACCCCCTCCAAAAAAAAAGGACATTTCCACTCTTGGAAAGGAGGGATAAGGAGGATCATGGATGATATATTGTTTTTAGTTAAATTTTATTTTTAATTAACAAGCAATAATATTTTCTTCTTCTACATCTCTTCCCCACTGGAAAAAAAAATAAAGATCAACCCCTAGTAAAATATGCATAGTTTTGTAAAACAACAACCATCTTAGGTAGCTACTGTCATCTTCATTTCAAGGAATTTCAAGGAAACTGAGGCTGCTAGAGTTAAGTGACTTTTACCCAAGATCACATAGCTATTGAGGGCCAGAAGGAGGTTGTTTTATATAACTATGCATATTTTACTAGGGCTTGGTCTTTATATTTTAGTTAAATTTTATTTTTTTCAGCAGGGAAAAGAAGTAGAGGAAGAAAATATTGCTGACTTCAGGCCCACAATTCTATCCACTGCACCACCTAGCTTACCATTATGAAGTCATTCATTATGTTACCACCTAGCTTACCATTATGAAGTCGTTCATTATGTTTAAATTAGACTTAATATTAGAGATGAAAAGATGGCTCAGCATTAATGGAAAACAATCATCTTAATCATATTAAAGAAAAACCTAAAACTACACAATTATCTCAATGAGTTAGAAAAAAGTCTTTGACAAAGTATGGCACTCATTTATGATAAAGACCCTATAAAGCATAGGATAGAAGGATCCTTTTTTTTAATATCATAAGAAAAAGTAAAAGCAATATAATGGAATGCTCTAGAATCTTCCTCAGTAAATAAAGGAGTAGAACAAGACTGCCCACTCTCCTTCCTATTGTTTAGTGATATGGTTCTGAAGATGCTGTCAGTAGCAGTAAGATTGTGCATTTTCACTGACTTTGTCCCCTACCTAGAACTCTCTCCTTCCTTCCTTTTCTGCCTCCTAATTTTCCTTACTTCTTTCAGATTGCCACTAAAGTTGAAGCCTTCTCTATTCCTCCTTAATGCTGCTTTCTCCCCTCTGAGATATCCCCAAATTATGCTGAACATATCTTGTTTGTACATAGTTGTTTGTATGTTGGCTCCTTTATTCGAGTGTGAATTCTTCTTGAAAATGGGAACATTTAAAATGTTTCTTTGTATCTGCACTATTTACCACAGTGCCTGGAAGACAGTAGGTACTTAATAAATGCTTGTTGCATGACTAATGTGGAAATATGTTTAATATGATTGCTCATGTATAGCCCATTTCAGATTGCTTACCTTCTCGGGAAGGGGAAGGAGGTAAGGGAGGGAGAAAATTTTTTTTGAACACAAAATCTTATAAAAATAAATGCTGAAAACTATTTACATGTAGTTGGAAACAAATAAAATACTCTTAAGAGAAACAAATTAAGATAAAAGTCATTTGCTGCCAATATTGTTGATTGACTTCATACAAAAGAATTTCAAGTGGAGCAGAGTGATAAGTATTCTCTTATAGTTGAGAAATACTTTCTCTCCCTTTCTGGGTGAGCCAGCCCACCTCCAGCCTCTCTTTCATCTTGGCCTCACTCTGGGCCTCTCTATTTTCTGCCTTAGTCCTATTCATTTTTTAGGCCATCTTAGATCCTGGAAGCCAGCCTCATGAAATCCTGCCCCCTCAGGTCCTAGTGAACCAAGGTGAAAGTTTTTAGCTTGGGAAAGAACCTGGCTTTTGTTTTTTTCAGCCACTGACTGTGCAATGTTCACTTTTGAAATGAATATGCACATCTGAGCAGGGAGCAATGGAATGGAATGTGTCAACACTGAGGAAGGGATTAAATGTGCCTTTTCTTGGTGCTGATACTTTACCATTCAGGCTTCATCCTTTACTTTGGCACTTACTGAAAAAGCCCTTTGAAGCAATGGAATCCATTAGTTTGAGTAAGAAGCATTACCAGTCAGGCTGGGCTGGAGACTGAGAACCTTGAAAGTGACATGCTGATCCACTCTGGCTCGTGGGAATGGGCCATCGGCTCCTGGAATGTGCTGCAGCTTGTAGGGTATTCATTTGGTTAGGTGCTGTAAGCCGTTCCTGCAGTGGTATGCCTCAGACAAATGAGCAAGATGAGACAAAGGAGCTCTTCCCAGCCTTCTTAGCTGGACTCTGTGGCAGGACTAATTGGAAGAGACAGGGCATTTCAGGGTTTTTGTGGAAAACTTTGACCTGTAAATTTTTTTTTTTATGTTTTTAAAAATGAGTTTCTGTTGATAGCTTTTGTTTTAACATCACCCGTGGTTGCCAATGTAACCATCAAAAGAAAAATAAAAGGAGGAAGAGAATTTAAACAAAACTAAACAGCATAATTATGTGAAAATGACTACTGTTGAATTCAGTGTTCCCATGATGCCCCACTTCTTCAGAGAAGCAGGGGAGGTGTCTTCTCATTTCTGTGTTAGAACCAAACTTGGTCATTATAGTTTCACAGCAGTTTCATTTGTTAAAACCAGGAAAATAGAAAGAACAGCTGTATCTGTCACATTTGAATTAATAAAATAACAAACTTCCTATCATCAACTTCTTCTTCTGAGGATTGTAGACATCTTTGAGGGCATCTGACTCAACCACCCCTTTTTATGTCTGAGGAGGCTGAGGCCTAGAGGTGAAAATGAATTTGGCCAGGGTCATCTGGGGAAAATCATCAGTGACCAAGATAAGGGATTCGAACCCAGGTCCTCGGAGCCTCAGTTGAATACTCTTTGTACTGCTGCACATTGCCTCCTTTCTATCCATTTTCTCCGTGGTTTATTTGGATAAGAAACCTTGTATGAGTTTTAATGTAAGAATAGGCCTAGCTACAATTTATTTTGAAGGCTAAAATGTTAAAATGGAAAAGAGCTGGGTTTTGGTAAGCTAAGTTATTAGGGCTCTCTCTTTTCTCTTCAAATTATTGTATGTCTTTGCCAGTTTACATGTTATTGCTCATCTGTAGGATCATAGGTTTAAAGCTGATGGGCACCTTAGGGGCAATCTCATCTCATTTTACAGATGAAGAAACTTGGGCCCAAAGATGTTAAATGACTTGTCCAAGGTCATACAAGATTCTCCTCCATTTTCCTGATCTCTGACTTCTGATCCAAGAGGAAAATTGAATCTTATTATGAGGGAGACACTTTCTAATACTTAGATATACCTAAAAATGCAATGGACTGCTTTGGAAGGTAGTAGATTCCCATCCAACAGATGCCTCAGTTCCCCTACTTCTCCTCTCCCTACCGCAGCCCACTGGCCCTTCTCACAGAATGGCAGCTCTTTGGAGGGACAGTGCCTGGTTTTTATTTCCTTTTTAGATCCCTCTCCCTGGCGCAAAAGCACACTTCTACTGGAGTGAGTGCTCAGGAGTAGGGAATTTTGACCATTTAGAAATTCACGTGCTTGGAAAAAGTGCAAGCTGAGCAGTTGACTCTGTGATGATTTATTTCATTAGACATCCTTTTCAGCAATCCTGTGATTACATTTTTTTTAATGGCAGATAGAAATAAAGCAAACTCTCTGACCCTTTAGGGTGTTTTTATTCAAGCACTGCTCTGCTAACAGCTCCGGAATAATCGCCTTGTCACTCATTAATTTTAAAGCGGAAACATTTCAAAGAGAAGTGTTTTGACACTTTGAGCTTGTGGTTTTGTTGTCTCAGCAACATTTCACTTCTTAGGGCAAGACTGGGGCCCAGAATTCTAGGCCCTGTCTTCTTCTGTGTTGTGCTCATTACCCTCTTGGATGAGTTTCCCTCTCTGCATCTCATTTCCAGAAGTGAATTAGAGATGACACTTGTTTTCAGAGTGCTTTGCGTCTTCTGCCTAACAATCTTTTCCCAACGTTTTCCTATTTAAGCAGTTAAACATGAGAACATTTCCCATCTGTCTGGTAGCTTGGGTTCATAGCTTGAGAGGCACCTTTGATTCCTCCTTCTCTCTCATCTCTCATATCCAGTCAGGTGACCAAGTTTTATTGCTTCCACCTTCACATTTCTTGAGTCCATTCTGAGGCCTTACTGGAGGATCACAAATTGTCTCATGCCCCTTTGATGTTCTCCTTCCTCTTGAAATTAGTTTGCGTTTTCCTTGTGTTTACTTCATTATGTACATATTGTGGCCCTTGGTAGAATTGAAGTTTCTTGAGGGCAGTGACTGTGTAATTTTGTCTTGGCATTCCTAACACTGAGTACAGTATCTCACATGGAGATAATAAATGCTTGCTGAATGTGTTTGATGACGGTGCAATGGCCTTAACCAATGTCTTTCCTCCTTCTTTTAAGGGTGTGAATAATTTTGTACATTACAAGTTTAGTCACCTACCCTCCAAAGAGAGACAGACAATCGTGGAGCTGGCCAAGATGTTCCTAAATCGCATTAACTATTGGCACCTGGAGACACCGTCGCAGAGAAGATTGCGATCGCCAAATGATGATGTTGCAGGATACAAGGTGAACTATACCAGGTAATTGGATCAGGGGCCATCATTGGGGCATGGAGGTGACCGTGGCTTCTCCAAGGCCATGTTGGAGAAGGTCTTAGAAAACTGGGCAAGCTGATGGGAGCAGCCCAGTCCTCCGCTAGACTGTGTATCTGTCATCTGAAGACTGGGCTGGCTATTAAGTGAGGAGAGGCTCATTCAGCTGCAGTGACTCTCAGTGACCGTCCCACAATAGCTTGTGACCTGTGTTGGTAGAGATTATAGCCAAACTGCTGAAATCATGATTCCTTGGATTATTCATGTAAAATAACACTTAGATGA
>CM053597.1:26078335-26088913 GCA_028646575.1 Pseudocheirus occidentalis | reverse complement strand
CTCCCCCCTATACCACAGCACCACCTAGGTGGGGGCATTTTAGGGTCCTCATTGGCTGCTGTTGTTTTGAGATTGGCTTTGAGAATAGCTAACGTTTATTTGCATATATATCTGTTACCTTCTCTGCTCCTTACACTGACCTTGTAAGAGCAGATACTAGAACTATCCCCATTTTATAGATGGAGAAATTAGATACTAGAGAGGTGAAGTTACTTGTCCAGACAGAAAGCTAGTAAATTTCTGAGATAGGATTTGAACTCACTTCTTGGCATCAAGTTCAGCCCTCTACCCTTGATGCCACTTAGCTGCCTTTGACAGTTGTGATTTAAAACAAAACAGAACAAAACAAAACAAAACTCTCCTCCTCTGACCAGCCTAGCAACCAGAGTATCTATACTTGCTAGGCTGGTTCTTAGGCAGGAGACATGGCCCATCATGGTGCTTCTCCTCAAAGTCCTTCTGTAGGACTTGCTGTAGGACCTCTGAAGCCATTGCCTCTGAGAAGGAAGGCTCCCTTTCATACCGTGTTGAGGCCTTGAAAGAGGCCTGTAGTAGAACGGTGCTTTGACTAAACGTGATCATTGGTGAGTGAGTACTTTTCTTCATGACATTTGACCTCCTTGGCCCAGCTTTGAAGATATCACAGTGGAGTTGCAAGAAAGTCCTTTTGTGCTTGTTATTATTAAAATATCCAGAGTGGAAAGAGTGACAGAGACTTCTGTTTTAGGGTGCTTTGTAGACATCCTTTTGTTTGGTTCTCACAGCTCTGTGAGGTAGATCAAACAGGTTCTGTTTTCACTCTTAGAGGTGAGGAGCCCAAGGGTCCAAAGAGATCAGAGAGCGTGCATGTTCAAGGTAATATCGCTGGTACATGGCAGACCTAGGAATCAGTCCGTCTTGGGATCCAGTGCCCTGCCCATCATACCATGCTGGAACATTAGTTTGATGCATGTCATTTAAATAACATGTCTCTTCAGCAATACTCTTCCATAACAAATGATCGAGGAAAGAGGCTGTAGTGTAAGACAAGCAGATTAAAATGAAGGACCTCTAGTTTCTTAAGCGAAACCTTACCTAGCCTTTGGCTACTGTAGGAAATCTGAGCAGCAGAACCCATTAAACTTGAAAGTTCATAGCTATTTAAAGCATATATTCCTAAACAAGCCGAAACTCTCTTTTATCACTTTTTGTGCCTGAGTTTCTTTTCAGACATTAACAAAGAACGGCTTTAAAATTAGCACCGATGTTTTTGATAGTAATAAATATGGTGAATAAGAAAGTCATCGCGATCCAGATTCTGTTTTCAGCCACGCAGGGGATGCTGAGCTTGTCAGCAGGGCTTTAGGTGGCCAAGAATGGATTAGCATCTCCTCATGGGACGCAAATAACAAAGCTGCTCCAGCAAGAAAAAGGAGATAGAAATGGGAGCTCCCAGGCTAGGACATTTGCAGAAGTTCAGTGAGTGACATTAAATAGGAACCCAGAGAAAACCAAAAAACCTCTCACTGATCGATTACTCGTGGTTGGCTGGAAGTCAGCTGCCGGGAAGGGCTTTCTAGCCAGAATGTGAAAGTGAAAAGCTAAGATCACCCTGCATCCAAATTTCAAAATCATCGTATTAGAAAATACTGCATTTGGTACTGCAGCAGATGAGTACTTTCTAGCCACCAGTACCCCCTTCCTTGCTCCACCCCTGAGCTTGCAGGTGAGTAAACCAGACCCAATACACCAGATTGCAAGCCAAGAAAACCTGCTGAACGAAGTTCGAGCGAAGCCAGCCAGATGTGTGCTTAAATCAGTTGGATAGAATAAGGAATGCGGACAAAAAGGAACCTGTAGCTGTGGCAGAGTCTGTGAGTCTGAAGGGACGTCAGTGGCCCACCCAGCTGCTCCCGCGCCACCCCCCACGCCGCCTCTGTGGTAGAGCAGACAAGAGCTCCTCCAGCTTTTACATGAAGAACTCCAGTGAAAGAGGATGCGTGCCCTGTCTCTGATGGCAGTTCTGCTCCCCTTTGGGGCCCCTGTGATTATTAGATTAATATTATTTTCAAATTTAGCCATAATTTGTCCCCTGGCAATTTCCATTCAGTTCTTCTAGCTTTTTTATTTTTTGCTTTTCTTTGTTGTTTCTTTTCTAGCTCTTTTTTCTGGGGGATCTGTTCTTACTTTTTTTTATTGATAGTAATAAATTATGGTGATAAGAAAGTGATCCCAATCCAGATTCTGTTTGGGGCCATCATGGCTGCTCAAGATACTAGAGGTAGCCCTTGCCTGGGTTGGGCCTTTGGACCTAGAGCCAGGACTCTTTCCACCAAACTACAAGACCTTTCTTCTCTAGGCTAAACATCCTGACTTCTTATAGTCCTAAAATGGCACGCGCTTGAGGCTCTGGCCGTTGTGGCTGCTTCCTGTTGGCACTCTCCAGTGTGTTTGTGCTCTTCCTGGTACACAGCACTGAAGAGAGATCCAGCATTACGTGGAGAATGAGATCTGAGCTGGGGACAGCAGAGCAGGCCTTATTCTTGGACTCTGCCTCTCTCACCATAGCCAAAGACAAAGGCATCTGCTTTTGGGTTGTCTCATCAAACTGTTAACTCCTGCTAGGATTTTGCTTACATAAGAGAATACAGGTAATAGAACACTCAGAAGGACCATGAGAGGGAAGATTAGCATGGAAATTTTGAGGCCCAGCAATTGTTTGAGTCAAAATTTCCCTTGTGCAAATGTATTTAGCTGTGACAGCCACACCATGATGCATCTCACAGAGATAAGATACCTGTCCTCAACCTTGAGTACCTTTTTGTAATATGTACCTAGGCTTTATTGTGATGTTTTAGTGAAGTGTCCAGCCCTAATCCGTCCACAAAAGCAAAAACCCATTTAAGAAAATATGATTGAAATTAAATTTAAAATTCCAATTTTTTCAAAGAACAAAATTCTCTTTTCTTTCCTTGTCATCTCTGTCTCTCTGTCTCTCTCTCTCTCTCTCTCTCACACACACACACACACACACACACACACACACACACACACACACACACACACACACACACACACACACACACACACACACACCCTTGCAGTAAATATGCCTTGTTGAATAAAGCAGCTTCCTTTACTAGCCATATCCAAAATGAAGTTGATCACAGTGCCCCTTTGTCAGGAGGTGGTAGCATGCTTTTTCCTTGGGCCTCTGGAATTATGGTTGGTCTTTGTGCTGATCAGAGATCTCTGGCTTTCAGTCCACTGTGAGCATTAGTTTTCCTCCAGTAGTGTAGAATTTCTTTGTCATGATGAAAATGTGCAAGAGTTGAAGTTGACGATCACCTACAAGGCAGTGGAGAGGTCAAAGACCACAGTGGGCAAGAACAGGCTGACCTGTTCTACCCAAGGAATTATAGGAGCTATGTAAAGCTGTGTTTGAAAAAATAATGTGGTCACAGTATGTGGGGAGAGCATGGCCAGCCAACCAGCATGGCCCATTGGTCTGCTTGTCATGTTATAAGGCTGTAAGGCCCCCAGCACATTGGGTCAGCCCCCCACTGCAAATTTAAAGGAGCATGCGTCCGAGAAATACATAGGACAAGCAGAGATGGGTGGGCTACTCTCTGTAAGAGGAGGAAAACCTCGAAGTGATGAAATCATATGTCCCCTGCAGTTCTGTAATTTCCCTCTAAGGGGAAGAAAAATGAGAAGTGAAAATCTTTAAATTCAGAAATTACTAGTGAAGGCTTAACCTAGATAGCTAGGTAGCATAGTGGATTGAGGCCCGACTTGACTTGGAGTGCTCAAGCACATGTGGCCCTGGGCAAGTCACCTAATCTGTCTCTGGGCCTCGGTTTCTTTATCTAAAAAAATGAAGGCATTGGATTGGAGGACCTCTAAAGCCCCATCTATCTAATTCTATGATCCTTGGTCTTCTTGCTTCTGTTCTTTGTCTCTGTCTTAAAAAATTGAACTTGACTAATAGGTTTCTTGTCCATTAGCATCACGTTCCTTAGGTCACTCCTTTTATTCATTGGAAGCATTTCTGTTGGTGTCAGAATTTGTTTGAGAGAGTACCACAAGATGAACAAGGAATTTATGTAATTGTCCAGAACAGGGATGAGAGCCCCAGTTCCCTGAGTGTTGGCCAATTAATGATAAGAATTTCATGGTGGCACCTGGCTACCTGCAGAACATTCATGGGAGCCCTTTGGATGCTACTGGCCCTAAACTAGATACTTACCCCAAGCAAACCATCTAATCTCCTGATAAATGGAACTCTAATTCCAGCCAGATTTCCTCATTTGTAAAACAAGAGGGTTGAGATGGTCTGGGTCAGGGGTGTGGAATCTGTGGCCCTCTGGGTCCTTGGGGGAGACCTTCTGACTGAGTACAAGTTTCCTGTACACAGGACAAATCCTTTTATTAAGGGGATTTCTTCTGTGAAGTGTGGATTCAGCCAAAGGGCTGAACTTGAGGCCCTAGAGGGCCATATGTGGCCTCAAGGCTGCAGGTTCCCCACCCTTGGTCTGCGTGAATCCTTTTTGCTTTAAGACCCTTTAAGGTTCCTTCAAGGTATAACATTCTATATTCCGTCAAAATGTGTGAAGAATAGCATGATTTAAAAAAATGGAAACACAAGACAACCCGGAGAGCACAGACAGAAGCATTTTAGGTTCATTCATAGATAGGTGAGCAAACGAAAAAGAGTGACATTGAAATGTGGTCTATATTCCAGGCTTGAGATGAGATGAGATCTGATATTATCTTACTTCCTTTATTTATTTATTTATTTATTTTTTTTTTTTTGCTTTTTGGAGGGCAGTTGGGGTTAAGTGACTTGCCCAAGGCCACACGGCTAGTTTTTTTTTGTGTGTTAAGTGTCTGAGGCTGGATTTGAACTCAGGTCCTCCTGACTCCAGGGCCTGTGCTCTATTCACTGTGCCACCTAGCCACCCCTATCTTACTTCCTTTTAACGGAGTTTGAAATAAAAGTGGCTTCTCCCAGATGATGGCCAAGCCTGGAAGGCAGCCTTTCTATTTGCTTATTTCTGTAATTGAAATCATATGTAAACCACCCTACTTCCTTCTTTCCCTCTCACTTCAAGCATTGACTGTTTGCATCAATTACAAGACGTCAGTGACTCAGTCTACTAGAAATAGTGCAGATTTATAAAATCAGATTTATTTGCGAAATAAAAACACAACTTAGTGTCTATAAAAGGATTCCCCAGTGCAGTGTGTGGAATGTGAGACATTTAGAAATTGGACATTAACCAGCTAGCGCTATCCTTCCTCCCTAGCCGCTTCCAGGCTTGCTGTATGACCTACTAATCTCTTTATGATTTTTTAATGCTAAGATTAATGAACTGTCATCTTTGGCAGGAAGAACATCAGTGTTCAGAAGAGAGACAGATATGTAGAGCCTCCTTTATAGATGGCTCCTCCTTAGGCCCAAATTTTTGTTAAGCTTTTAATTTCTAGCAAACTCAGCAGTGTTTTTATATGATTCTTTTCTGACTAAGAGTCCTTGAACCAACCTTTACGATATTATTAGGTACATATGATTGGCCATTTAACTTCAAGGTTACTGCTCCGTTCCTTGAATGGCTAACATTTCTTATGTAGTTGGTTTGGTGGTAGTTGGGTGCTGTTTCTTTCTCAAAATAATCAATGATGATTATTTTTATAAATATGTATTTTTATAAATTATGTATTATATAAATAAGTATTTATATAATACATAAATTATGTCATTGAGTCTCATAGCAACCCTATGAGGTATAGCTTCTACTGCAGATGTTATTGGATCCATTTTGCAAATGAGAAAACAGGAGCTTAGTGAGGTTAGGTGGCTTGTTCAAGGTCTTACAACTCAAGTGTCAGAGGCAAGGCAACTCATTCTTTTTGTAGCATACCCAGCATTCTATCCACAATACCATACAGACTTTCCAGTAGTCAGTCAGTCAGTCTACAAACTTTTATTAAGTACCTACTTTGTGCTAAATGTTAGGGATACAAAGGAAAGGCAAAAAAAGCTCCCTGGCCTCAGTCACAGTCTAAGGAGCAAGATGGTGCAAGCAGCGATGTACAGACTAGATCTGTACAAGATTAATTAGAAATAATAAAAAAGGAAAGCTGCTAATGTATCAATACCCAGTCGTGTTGAGTTCACTGACAATGCATTTCTTTCTGTAGCACATGACAAATGCAGTTTGTCTCAGCTTTGTCATTATCATTCTGTTTCCTCCTGATCTCTCTGCAACACAAAATTTTTTGTGCTCTGTCTTGATGACATAACCCTGTAGTCCCTTTCAAGAAAGGCCTTCTCAGTGTTGGAGAAGACAAGAGTGGAGGAGAGATTGGAAGTGGAATTTAGCTTGGTGCATTTCAAAAGTGAAGGCTGGGTTTTAGGCAGATGAGAAAGTACTAATGAAAGCCTGCCTTTAATTAGGCTAAAAGAAATTCAGGAGAGAGGGGAATAAAGAGAAGGCAGCACTGAGGATGGGTAAATAAGGTGACTAAGTGATCACAGTGAAAGAATGATAAAGGTCACAATCATAAGAATGATTAGCCCTGCTGTGTGTCAGAGACTGGACTTGAGCCCAGAACCCAGGGATGTAGGGCCCCAAGTCTGGCAATTTTCATCTCCCTGTGCTGTCTGGAGACAGGATGGTAAGATTGGATTTTTTGGCTTTCATTCAAAGACTCGCAAGGACCATCAGAGGCCCAGAGGCCAGGCTTTCATCATCAGGAGACATTCATCCTGCTGCAGTGGAAAGAGCTCTGGATTTGGAATCCTAGCACCTGGGTTCAAATCCTGCCTCCACAGCTTAACTGTTTGTATGACCTTGTTGACCATGCCCTTGTAGAACTTAAGGCTCTTCTTTAGTAAAATGAGGGCGTTGGACTGGGTAGTGTTGAAGGTCCCTCTCCCCTCTGAATCTGTAAGGTTTAAACTTAAAGGAAATATCTAGGCTGTGTAAAGAAGAGGGTGTACGATTCAAAACCAAAGGGCAGCAAAAAGAAGCATCTCATTTTTTTCCTAATTTCTCATTCCAGGGGGCTGCTAGGTGGCACAGTGAATAGAACATTGGCCCTGGAGTCAGGAGGACTTGAGTTCAAATTCAGCCTCAGACACTTAAAACAAAAACTAGCCGTGTGACCTTGGGCGAGTCACTTAACCCCAATTGCCCTCCAAAAAGCAAAAAAAAAATTCTCATTCCTGAGGCCCTCGGATCCCACTTACTAAATCATGCTGTAAAAAATTATTTTTGGTGTTGTTTAATTGATTAGTTATATCTGACTCTTTGTGGCCACATTTGGGATTTTCTGGGCAAAGATACTGAAATGGTTTGCAATTTCCTTTTCCAGTTCGATTTTATATGTGAGGAAATTGAGGCCAACAGAGTTAAGTGACTTGTCCAGGGTCACACAGCTACTAAGTGTCTGAGGCTGGATTCGAACTCAGGTCCTCCTGACTCCAGGGCCAGCACTCTGTGCTAGCTGTTCTGTAATCATAGTGCACAAGTCTAACTAATGGTGGTCAGCCAGTCATCAGTGGTTAATTATAACTTTGCTATTTTGACTGATTGATGTTAATTCTTAACGTTATGACAAAGATAGTATAAAATTTTTTTTCCCATTGTCTTGGGGGTAACCATAGTTGGCTGTCAAAGTACTGCAGGGTTAACTGGGAGGTAGCTTATTGGTTTTTCTCATTGCTTCAGGTGGCTGTGTTACTGTCATGTGCCCCAATTCTGTGACAGCCTCCCTCGGTATGAGACCACCCAGGTGTTCGGGAGAACGCTGCTTCGCTCTGTTTTCACTGTGATGAGACGGCAGCTCCTTGAGCAAGCCCGGCAGGAGAAAGACAAGCTGCCCCTGGAGAAGCGAACACTCATCCTCACCCATTTCCCAAAGTAAGGAGAAGCTGCTTGAGGGCTGGAGGTGACTGGCTACATGGTTCAGGGGGCAGAGCTCAAGGAAACTCAAGCCTGGGAAGGGCTGCTCTCCCAAACACACACTTCTTTGCTCTTCTCCCACTTTCCCAGTGCTGGGGAATGTTCCATAGTGGTTTCCTAAAGTGATCAAACAGGCTTAGGTGGCCCAAAGAATTCCAGTTGAATGCTCCTGCTTTCTGTCTTCTTCTGTCTGGCCTGCTTTCTAAGCCAGCGTCACCTTCAGTCATTTAATTATAGGTACACTTTTTGGAGACTGGAATCATGCATTCCACAGCATCTCTTGTGTGCTTCCTATATGCCAAGTGCTGAGTGCTGAGGATACAAAGACAAAACCAGAGCAGTCACTTCCCTCAGAAAGCTGCCATTCCACCTGAGGAGAGGGAGCATGTATATACACATAGAGGAGCGCACATGATAGATGCACAGTAACTGGTAGGTAGCCCTCCAGGGGAAAGGAAGGCCCTGGTATCTGGGGGTGGGGTGGGCAGAAGGAGAGCAGCATTTGAGCTGAATCTTAAAGGAAGCCAGGAGGCAGAGGTGGGAGCAAGAGGATTCCAGGCATAAGGAAGGTAGGATGGTGTGAGGGGGCAGCTTCAGCTCAGCACCATGGGGATACCGTGGTCCCTTTCTGAATGACCACTCATGCCCCAGAGTTCAGGATCCTAAACACTGGGTTCTCTAGAAGTGGGCATATTTTCATTCTGCCTTTTGCTTTGCTCTTCATCCACAGCTTAAAATGTTTCACAATAGAAAAAAATGTGGTAGGAGCCAAAGCAAATTAGAGGGTGCTGTTCTTTGCCGTTGACCTTGACAATGAGGTCTTAAACATCTGGAGGAATGAAACCACTTGGAACCACAGAACCTTCTTGACTAAGAGGACATTGGTAACTTCTTTTGAAAGGGCATGAGCCATTGCCATCACATACTTGAGACACTAGTCCACTTAGAGTTGTTTGTCTACACTGCAGGGGGGAAGGTGATGATTCTCAGATGTTATTCAAAGACTGGCTCCCTGTAGTTAAACCCCAAAGAGTGTATTTCAGAAATGAGATCTCTATTATAAGGTGTTCTTTTCTGGATAGTTTACCATGCCTTATGTTTTGAGTGTCGGAAAAAAAAATGTAGTTAGCCTAATAATAGAAATGACTGGAAATTCCCTTGATGTTGATTTGAGAGCTCTGAATGTCCTCAAGTCTCAAAGTCACATCAGTGCTGTCTTGTCCTGGGCCACTCCAATAAAGCAGGAACCCTCAAGGTGCTGGACATTTACAAATATCTGTGCTTTAAACGGTTAATTTTTGAAATCTGAAACATGATTTTTTTAGTGATATGGTAGGCCAGATTGGGAAAATGGAGATCAGTACTGGAAACTGCTTGGCAGTTTAGACCCATCTACTAAGTAGGTTTATGTCCTTTGGAGAATTTATATGTGGACATCTGTATAAAGTTAGTAGAGACCTGGGTTTGAAGTCAGAAAGACCGAGGTTCAAATAACTGTTTGACCCTGGGCTCATCTCTTCCTTTCCAAGCCTTAGTTCCATCATTGATATTATAAAGTGGTTGGATAAGATGGCCATAAAATTCTCAGTCAGAGATCTCATGACCTTTGGAGTGGAGTGGGGGGGGAGAGGGCAAAGATTTAATTTTTAACTGGACTTTGGTCAGGATCCTTCCCCTCCACTTAGAATATATTAGTTCCTCATCGTATCACTTTGGCTACATGATAATAACTCAGATTTCTATAATCATATTAAGTTTGTCAAGGCTCATAGGACCCATCGCTTTCAACCTGGAATGTACATTTAGAGGCCATAGAGTCCAACCCCCTTCCTTTACTGAGGAGGTGTCTGCAGTCCACAGTCGTAAAAGCACTAGACCTGAGTCACGTAGCTAGTAATTATCCAAGATAGGATTTTGAACCTAGTTCTTGCTGGCTTCAGATCCACTGCTGTATTCACTCCACCATACTACCTCAAGCTATCTTTAATCTTCATGAAAGATCTCAAAGTCATTGATCCTCAGAATGTGCTATTGATTTTTTATCCCCATTTTAGAAGTGAGCAAACTGAGCTCCCACAATCAGTTCCATGCTCTTTTGAAAAAAAATTAAATTGATTAATTTATTTTCTTTTTTACATTACTCGTTTCCATGAGATTTTGAATTGCAAATTTTCTCCCCATCTTTCCCCTACCCACCACCTCTAAACAGCCATCCCATTATATAACCCCTTCCCCAATCTGCTCTCTCCCATGTCCTCACCCTTGCCCCTCTGACTTTCTGGTAGGGCAGGATGGATCTCCCTACCCCAGTGCCTGTATATCTTAATTCCCAGTTGCATGTAGTTAATAATAATAAATTATTAACAACAACAACAACTATATATATGTATATATATATATATATATATACACACACACGCGTGTGTGTGTGTGTGTGTGTGTGTGTGTGTGTGTATACACATTCATATTTTTAACATTTGATTATAGAACTTTTAAATTCTAGATTCTTTCCCTTTGTCCCTCATCACCCACCCCCATTGGAAAGACAAAAAATTCAATACAGGCTGTACATGTGTAGTTACACAGAACATCTCCACAATGGACATATTGTAAGAGACTGATAGTCTCT
>CM053597.1:26035656-26077835 GCA_028646575.1 Pseudocheirus occidentalis | reverse complement strand
TTTTTCGTTATATTTCCCATTTTGCCTCCTCTTTACAGTTGAACGTTTTATTCATTTTTATTAAGGATCCAGAATAGTATAGTGGATAGGAGGCAGGACTTGAAGTAAGGGAAATAATGGATTCTGATGTTGCCTCTGACCCTAAGGTTAGCCCTGTAGTACAGTGGAAAAGACACTGGATTTGGCAGTAGAGATTCCAGTTCCAGTCTCGTCTCTGATACTGCCAGTGTGACCTTGGATAAGTCACAGTTTCTCATCTGTTAAATGAGTACAGGCAATCTTTAAGCTTCCTTACATCTGTGGATCTGTGATCTGTATTATTGTTGTCAGATCACATAACCTCCCTGAGCCCCAGTTTCCTCATCTGTAAAATGAGAAAAACCGCAGTACCTTCCCGATAGGGTTGTTGTACGCGGTACAAGTGGCTAATGTATATAAAGCCGTTCGCAGACTTCAGCAGTTTGTGTGAATAAATATAAGCTGTCATGTCATTGTTGTTAGTCTGTTGCTTTCTTGCTCCCTCAAGCTATTCTCCTCTGGGCATTTGGGTAGCAAGAGGTCAAAGTGGATCGAGTGTGAGACTTAGGGTCAGGAAGACCTCAGTTCAAATTCTTCTGAGGGCACTTCTTTGATCTGTGACCCTGGTTAGGTCATTTATCTTCTTTGGACATCAGTTTCCTTATCTGTGAAATGAAGGAGTTGGACTTAATGACCTCTAAGGTCACTTCTGTCTCTAGATCTGTGATCATAAGATCAAGAACAGGGCAACGGCTGGGTGGCACAGTGAGTAGAGCACCGGTCCTGGAGTCAGGGGGACCTGAGTTCAAATTTGACCTTAGACACTTGATACACGTACTAGCCATGTGACTTTGGGCAAGTCATTTAACCCCAATTACCTTCTCTTTCCCCCCCCCCCCCAAAAAAAAAAGGATCAAGAACATTTCCTCATCCCACAAAAGGACAGACGTTGAGAGGAGGTGTAGTCCAAACTTATCAGTTTTGCTGCTTTTCTGTCAGGTCTTCCCAGTTGGGGGGAGGAAGGGAAGGGAGATGAGGCAGGAAGCTGGCTGAGGAGGAAGTGGGAACTCTTGGACAAAAAGGATATGAATAGCTTCTCTGCTTTCAGTAAGTGAATTTTCCCCATCCTCGATTATTCTGGGCCACAGAGAATTACCTGAAGAGATTTCTGTAATCTGATTTGTGTTTAAAACATGAGCTCTCTTACATGTTGGTGTTTGTTCTTGTAGGAGAGAAGAGAAAAATGAATGACCTTCATTCCCTGGAGGAGGCCAAGAGACCCAGAGTTGTAGGGGATATTCCCATTGAGTTGATCAATGAGGTCATGTCCACCATTACAGACCCTGCTGCAATGCTGGGACCGGAGGTGAGGATGATGAATCAGGGAGCATGGGCAGGCCCCAGGAGTTTCCATCTTACCTCCTATGAAGCTAGATGAGGCTGACTTTGAGAGATTAATGTACCACAATGCTGGAGGATGATTGCAGCCAGGAGAAGAGTTATTTAGCCTGTCCCTCTCACAAATGGAAACTTCATTTGACACGATGAATATATAATCACAGCAAAACGGTGATGAATCTCCTTTTCAGGGACTCTGACAGTTGCTGGAGATAAGGAAATACTTAGAGCAAAGACAGCTCTACATTTATTTTGCAAAAGAACTTTCTCCCTCTTTCTCCCTCTCTCTTCCTCTTTCCTTCTTTCTCCCCCTCCTTTTTTCTGTCTCCTCTCCTTTCCTCCTCACTCTTTCTCCCCCTCCCTCCCTCCCTCCCTCTCAGCTCACTTCACCAGTGGATTACTAAATATGTTAGATTTGTCATTTTCTCAGGTAATCATTTTAAAAATGCGAGCATGAGAAAGACCTGCCTCAGAACATTTAAATTGATAAGTGTGCAAAATGGTGTCTTGTCACAAGTCCATCCTTTCTACATTTCTCAGTTGGGGGTGAGGAGGGTGGGGATGGGGACTCTGCATATTGCTGCGCTATGCTTCAGAGTGAGGTGGCATGCTGAGAACCAAGCACTGGGTGTGAAGGTGATCATAACTCGCATCAATATGTAGCACTTTCTCACACACACACACACACACACACACACACACACACGCACACACTGTGTATACAACACTGATCATATTTTCTGTAACTCATTTGGCTAATTAATTTTTCAGAGTGCTTTACATGTATTATTTCATCAATCCCCACGACGTTCCTGTTAGGTGGCTGCTATTATTATCCCTAATTTATAGATGAGGAAACTGAGTCTCAGAGAGATTATGATACGTGCCAAGCAAGGTAGGGCAAGAAGCATTTCTTGAGCCTACTTTCTGTGTGCCGCTCCCTTTGCTAAGCTCTGGGGTTATGAATATAGGCAAAAAGTAAAACAGTTTTGGCCCTCAAGGAGCTCTGGGGAGATGGTAACATGTTGAAAAGTAGGCAAAGAGGGGAAGAATCCACTGGGGAGAAGAGAGGGATAGGAAGAAGGTCAAAGAAGTCCAGAAAGTCAGAAGCAGAGTCAGGAAAGGAATAATGATTGACCATCCTGGGCCCCTCTCCAAAATAGAAGCCCCAGGAGAAACTGAAGAAAGAGGGCCACCATGTTGCAGGGGTGTTCCAAGCATGAGCACTAAGAATATGAGGCAGAGGCAGAGGGGAAGGTGTGACTAGAACATGTCAGATTTGAATCCAGGTCACAAGATTCCCACTCTGGCTCAGTATCTCCTCTGCTGTGTCTCTGTGCTGTGAGCATGGGTCTGATGGTGGTTCGGTGACTGGGCAAACCAGTTCATATTTTTGCTCCACCTGTAAGATGGGGTCAGTTAGTTTTAAAGCTCTGCCTCTTGGGATGGCTGTTAGGTTGAACTGAGATATGCATATAAAAAGCTTTGTCCAAATTTTAGCTACTACCAGTAGGTCCCCATTAAGCAGGTAAATTTGGGAGGGAGGAGAATGAAATTAAACCCTATTGCCAGCTGGACAAAATTGAATTCATGGACTATTTATTAATTCCCCACAGTGTTCCTGGCAGTGCACTTGGCAGGAGGTGGGGGGTACTCAGAAATAAAAGTGAAATTCTACTGTCTGGGAGCTTACATTCTATTCAGAACAAAACATTGTGTAGCTGAGCTACTTTGAAGCTGATGACCTTCAGATTATACACAAGATCAGTGTGGGGTGGGGGGATAAGAAGTTATGGAAACTTGAATGATACAAAGTAATCCAAAGGAGAAGGGAGCCCTGATGGCTGCTGGGGTCTGGAAAGGCCTTGTGTTGAAGGCTGTACCTGAGATGAGCTTTGAAAGGAAAAGGGGAATCCAGAAGGCTGGGAGAGGAGAGGAACCAGATGGGCAGAGGAACAGAGGTAGGAGACAGCTGACCAGGTCTAAGGAACAATGAACAGGCCACACTGACTAGTGTAGAAAGCCCATGAAGGGCAGTGATAGGTGGTAGAGTTTCAGAGAGGGTGGGGACTAGATCAAAGAGGGTTTCACAGGTCACACCATGGATTTGATATTTCATCCTTAAGGCAACAGGGAGCCACTGGGGGTTTCATTACCAAAGGGGCATTGGATTCTCAGACCTAGTCCTCCCACTGAACTAGTGGTTCTTAGATGAGAATTGTTTATTTTTCGTTGCTACTTCATAACTGCAATTTTGCTACTGTTACGAATCGTAATGTAAATATCTGATAGCAGGATGTATTTTCATTGTTATTAATTGAACATAACCCACAGGTTGAGAACCACTGTTTTACTGTCTTTACTCATTGACCATAAGGTTTCCTTTTGATTCTAGCCACTTGTGATTCTATTGGCAAGCACAAGATAATATTGGATACATTGTGGGCATTGTCGATTAGTCATGTCTTACTCTTCATGGCCCCATTTGGTGTTTTCTTGGCACAGACACAGGAGTGGTTTGCCATTCCCTAAATGAGGCAAACTGGGTTAAGTGACTTGCCCAGGGTCACACAGCTAGTAAATGCCTGAGTCTGGTCTTGAACTCAGGTCCTCCTGATTCCAGAGCCAGCCACCTAGTACAGTGAATAGAGCTCTGTACGGTGAACTCGAGAAGGAAATGGTAAAGCAGTATCTTTTTCAAACAAACCCCAAATTGGGTCACAAAGAGTTGGGCACAATACAACAAAACAAAAGAAGGGGCACAGACACAAGGTGGGCTTTCTTTTTTATTTTGGCAGTTCTTACGGGGGGCACTGCTCTGTGGGTTCTTTCCTAACTGCCCATTTGTACCATTATTCTGGATCTCCAGGGATCTGAAAAGAAAATGAATAGGAGGTCGTAGAGTCATTGGTCTAGAGCAGAAAATGATGTTCAATGTCTTCCCATGCAGTCTTCTAATTTTACAGATGATTGCCCAAGGCATCGTAACATTGGATACAAAATTTGAACCCAGATCTCTGCCTCCAGAGCCAGTCCTTTTTCCACAACCACATGCTAGATTCCACATTGTATGTAGTTGGTCCATATTTGCAGAAGATGCCTCTGCTTTTGAGCTCAGTGTTGTGTGTGGCAGCCCCCACACCAGGCCCAGTTCAGTGTCGCCGGGCTAGATATTTCTAGAAAGGAAACTTTGCCTCACAAAAGGAAAATTCCAGAGTCATAAGATGAAAGCAACAACCGGTGTTGGCTGTAGAAGTTGGGACTCATGATCCCAAAGAGCTTGTGATGATTGGCTCATGCTCGTTCTTTCCATCTGGACAGCCAGGGTTGTGCTGTCCACGCACTTGTCCCGTTATCTTTGTTGATCTTCATTCAAAGCCTGCTGTAGTGGTAGATAGATCAGGTCATGTCACCCTTGTTTAATAGATGAAGAAACAGAGTTTCCTGACTTATCCAGGGTCACCCAACCAGCTAGTAAGCCGAGCTGTGACTAGAAAAGAAGTCCCTTATTTTCATTCCTTTGCACCTTAAGGTATGGAACAATTCCCAAGACATCCCTGGCATCTCTGTTTGTGGCCACAGGAGAGCTGAGCCGCAAATAAAATAGTAACTCAATAAGATCCTGTTAAGTCTCTCTCAAAACCTAAGTGTCTTTCTCTCAGGTAAAAGCTAATAAAGAAACATAAGTGTCTTTTAGTGTGTCATGCAAACTCCTAGTTAGGAATTTAGCAGATGAGAGAAGAGAAGCTTGAATTTGTTAACCTGATGGTTGCATTTTTTGTAATCTCTCTCCACTCTTTCCTTTTCTTCACTTCCATTTCTTTCTTGCCCCTTATCTTAGACCAACTTCCTCTCAGCACATTCGGCCCGGGATGAAGCAGCCAGGCTGGAAGAGCGACGTGGAGTGATTGAATTCCACGTGGTCGGCAACTCTCTGAATCAGAAGCCCAACAAAAAGATCATGATGTGGCTGGTTGGCTTACAAAATGTCTTCTCTCATCAGCTCCCTAGAATGCCCAAAGAGTATATTACACGCCTGGTCTTTGACCCGTAAGTGTGTGTGTGTGTGGGGGGGGGAGTCGGGAAGGGTGCACACGTGTACTCGAGATCCAGAGCATGTTCATTATCTGCTCACATGTCTTGTCATCCAAGCGGTAAATACAGACTTCTCAGTGATTCAGGTGAGCACAAAGTGGTGGAGGGGCTTGCTTTGTGAGCTTCTGGGATTCCCTGTCATTGCATGGCCTCAAGCAAAGGATTGTTTAGGGCAGCACTTCTTAAACTATGGGTTTTGACCCCAACACTGAAAGCTTTCTGAACACACAACCAAAAATTTGTTAGATATTAAGTGCATAGTGAATCTGAGGTGTTTCTGGCAACACTTGCCTCTTCTGCATTGTGCAACTTCACTGCAGCCTTGCTTCTGAACACAGAGCATTCTCAGTTTGCATTGTGCACGTCCTCAGGCCATGCAATACCAATCATGAGTGGAAAGAGTTTAAGAAGCCCTGTTCTAGGACATTGTAGAGGGCACTCTTCAGGTATGGGTTAGAAAAGATCAGAGTTTGTTAACGAGGTATTTGTTCATTTAAAGAAAAGTTTTGGAAACTGAATTTCAATATAATTGTCTTCTTTTGTAATCTGATGTATTTGAAAAGATTCTTGTAAGGATTCCACAGGCTTTGCCAGTATGCCAGAGGGATTTGTGACCCCCAAGATAGGTTAAATCCTATATAAACATGAACCTTGAAGTCCTTTTTAGCCCTGAATTCTGTGAAGAGATTAGTAAGAGAGAACCTTAGTCTTAAGGTACTTTAGTATCAATAATGAGAAATTTGTTCAGTTCTGAAACTTGGTCCCATGTATGAAACTGACATTCTTTCAAAGTCATCAACACTAGTCCTTATTGGGCAGTGGGATGGTCTTATCCTATGTTTAGGTCAAACTTTCTTCAGCACCTTAAAAAGCTGTAGGTGGCCACAGGAATTTCGTTTTTAAACCTATACAAATGTTTAAAATTGAACAACTTCTTCTCATAACTGATACTGAAATATCAGAAGACTAAGGCTCACTCTCTCTGGTCCCTTTGATCTTCATAGACTCTCAGAGCTGAAAGGGACTTTAAAGTCAGTCTTTTCAGGACCCGACTTAGGGATGAATCATTCCGAAGTAAGATAAGGCCGTTCCTTGGGTTTCAAACTGCAGTACATTCTCTGACCCATGCTCAAAGCCTTTTCAGCTTGTCAAGACATGTTAGTGCCAGCTCTCTGTTGGCATAGTCTTTGAGAACCCAAGGTTAGCTGAGTGCTCTGATGAAGTAGCAGAGTAGACCTTAATCCGGATCATAAGAGAGTCTGGGTAAAATTGAGATCTGCATAGACAGGGCCTTCAGAACACAAGTTCTGTTGTATCCTCAAAATCTAGACATCCAGTTTATTTCCCCTGTTTTCTTCTTCGTCAGTTAACGATAAATATCTCAAATATATTGTCCATTGCAATATAATTAAAATTTGGACACAATCTGATTCTTTCAGTAAGCACAAGACCCTTGCTCTGATTAAAGATGGCCGTGTGATCGGTGGGATTTGTTTCCGGATGTTCCCATCGCAAGGATTCACGGAGATTGTCTTCTGTGCCGTGACTTCCAATGAGCAAGTCAAGGTAAGGGCCTCTGAAGGGCGCCTGCTTCACAGTACCGGGGGGATAAAAACCACAGTGTGTAGGAACGTCTGTAGGCCTTGTCCAATAGAGGACCCAAATTGAATTTGGGAATCCCCGAAAGAAGTCATGCATTACTGCTACGGTTTTGTTTCTCATACAAGAAGTTAGTGTGGTTCACTCAGCCTTCTGCATCTAGACAGATGGCATTGGGCATGAGGTCTTGTCATTCTAGAAGGTTCCTGCTGTGTCTTCGCATTGCAAGTAGGATAAACCCTGCCCTTTTCCATTCTGCCCCATTGTGAGTTGTTATTATGAATACAAAAAGCAAATGGAATCATCAACTTTTGAACATCTCAGAAAAGGGCAAAGTAGATGATCCCAAATGGTAGCAGATCCCAGAAGGACTTTCTTTAGTACATCTTGACTTGATTTTGATGCTGACTTCCAAACATCTCCGATAGAGGCAGTTTGTACATTTGTGTGTGTGTTTTAAGAACACCCCAGTCAGACCCTTTTTTTAGAGTTCTTAATTGGTCTTCTAATCAGGAAGGGACAATGTGAGAGAGTGGATCAAGCCAGGGACTTGGAATGAGGAAGGCCTGGCTCTGAAACTGTCCTCTGACTATTTAGCTGTGTGATCCTGGAAAGGTCACGTAACTTTGTGTGACTCGGTTTACTCATCTGTAAGATGGGGATAATAATGGCACTTAACTTAGAGTTATTGTGCAGATCAAATGAATAAGGATATGTAAAGAGCTTTGCAAGCCTTAAAGGGCTATGTAAGTGCTACTTAGAATAATAATTATTACTAATAACCAAGATGAGGAACATAATGGTAACTACTAAATCCTTCACTAAAGACAGGAAGTCACATCTTGGTTTTGTTGTTCATGAGGAAGGATCCCAAGGAAAATTATCCTTAGGAGATACAAAGAAAATAATATTCTAAGTACATATTTTCTGGGTCATTCAGTTATTCAGCAAGCATCTATCAGGCTCGTTCTGTAGGCCAAGAACAGTGCTAAGCCCTAGGAGGACAAATACAAAGGGTGATACAGCCCTTACTTTCATGAATCTAACATTTTAAAAATCGAGTATGAGACAGCCATTATTTCCTCCACCTTGGAAATGCCTGGGTTTCACAAGAGCCCATAAACAAATCCAGAACCATACATAATCCGAAGAGACTCATTAGGATTTCCCTGGAAGGCCCAGCTCATTGGGGGGCTGCTGAATAAGTGATCCGCATTCACCCTGGACCTGTATTGTCCTTCTGCTCCTAGTAATGGTATGGGGCATTGCTCTAGTCCAAATCTCCTGGCCCCTCAAAGCATGGTCTTAATCCTTCAGCTGTAGGGCTATTATTGTCTTCCTTCTACAAACATTCTCTGAAGGAAACTTCCCTCTAGATGGCCCAAACCCTCAAGCTCAAGAACTCTCAGGTTTAGGATTAATTCCCTTAGGTAACTCCCCAAAGTTATGCTCCCTAGGACATCTCCTTTGTCTGGCAAAACGTGTAGGTTTTAGGAGTACGTTGCCTAGGGATTTAAAATTTCCCCCTTCTCTACACATCAGGGACCATGTCCTTGAATGCCCCCTTGAGTAAAGGCTATGCCCTCCTCTGCCATCTGATTCTGATATAAAGAGCTTACATGCACTGGGGAGGGGATCTAGTGCTTTGGAGATCATTGAACATTATGCTGAAGAGGGCAGCTAGGTGGTGCAGTGAATAGAGCACTGGCCCTGAAATCAGGAGGATCTGAATTCAGATCCGGCCTCAGACACTTGACACTCGCTAGTTATGTGACCCTGGGCAAGTCACTTAACCCCGATTCCCTCACCTCTCCCCCCACCCAATTTTTATTTAAAAAAAGACAAGCTCAGTAAATGTTGGACTAGATGTTCTGTGAAATTCCTTTTGGCCCCATCTCCTGCTCTCTTTGATCCTTCCAAATTTGAACTTTTCAGATAAAAGAACACTTGGTTTCATTTCAGAAGAGATCTGTGTGAACTTGAAAAAGGTCACTTAACTTTGGAAACCAAAGAGGTGCCCACCAAGTGATGAATGGCTGAATGGCAGATGACATCACAGTGTTAGTGGGGGCCTCTGGGCAGGACAGAGGGGAGCTTCAGAGAAACTGGGAAGAATCATGAACAGAGTGAAGTGAGCAAGGCAGTTCACACTAGAACAACAGCAACGTAAAAGTGCCACCCACCTTCTGACACAACATGCAGAAAGATACCCACATTTTGGGGCTGAGAAGCTGTTTTGTCTGACTAGACACGTTGTTATGAGAGGTTTGTTTTGTTTTTTGTGTCCCAGTGGCAGAGGTAGGTAGCATGTATCAGATGAGCACACTAAAGTACTAAGCTTCCATCAGCACCAATTCCCTGTTTTGTCGCATGAGGCGAGATCTTTGGAATCCAGGGGTCTTTGGTTCCTCCTAGCCCTAAATCTGCGATTCTATTCAAATCACAAAAAGCCCCCAAACAATATTTGAAAAAACAACAACAACAAAATCACAAAATTCCTCCATCCACATGTGTAGTGATAGTTCTGCTTATTCTCTCCAGAGAATGTCGTTTATAGATGCTAAAGAATCAGAGAATCCTCATTCTCCAGAATAAAATGGGACAGGCTTTTGCTTGACAGCATAGACTGTCCAAGGGTGAAAATCATCTAGTCATTTTTCTTTTATTATCATTGTCCATTTTGATTTTAAATTACGATTTTTTGGATGATCAAGTCCCTCTTTTTTCTCTCTCCTCACTCCTCTCCCCTTCCCTTCAAGCTCATCATTTTGGGGGTAGTTATTCTGTTTGGAGTGATCAGGGCCTGATTTCACTCTGTGCTGAACTCATTAGTTGCTTTTCAGGGAGAGCTGACAGTTTGTCTTTAGATGGTGCTGTTGCTGTGTTTTTAGTTAGTATTTTAAGCCAAGTTGAGAAATTCTGTTACAAATGGATAACTTTTGCTATTGGGATAACAGGATGTTGTCAGGACCATTGCAGCATTTCCGTTTGTCTTGTTAGTCTTCATGATAAGAAGAAGGAATGAGAGGGTGGGGGGGTGGTCTTGCCTTTTAGCTAGAGAAGATAATTTTTGATATTTTAATTTTTTCCCTTTTCAAAACTGAACCCCATTAACTACCCTTTTTAACGAGTCTAATGGTGGTGAACTTAGTTTAGGGATAGCAGAGAGAAATTATGTGTGGTCAAGAGAGATTTTGTGGTATCTTTGTGACTTGGATGACTGCAGCAGTGTTGCTTCTTTTTTCTCAGAAGAATTGTCTTGCTGGAAACCATGTAGCATCATCACATTTAGAGGAAGAAAATATAAAGCAAATCATCTGTTAATAGATTCTTCAGTTCAAAAGTGAATGGGGGAAAAATGCTTTTCCATCATTTTTTTTTAAAATCAGTGACTGACCTTTGCTGTTTGTCTGAAATGTTGATCATCTACACAGTGAACCAGCTTCCTAGCTCACTTTTCCAAATGGTACCTAACTAAGCAGCCTGGGTTTCAGGTGCACTGTACCTCCCATTTTCTTATTTCAGAAGCAGGTGAGTTCTTAAATGGGAAAATTCAGTTTCCTCTAGGAATAGAGACAACATAAGATCCCAGAATATTGGTGCATACACAGACACAGATTGAACTTAACACAGTTGGATTCAGGTGGAACTAGATGTTTTTCTAAATATGGGGTAAAACTTAACTGATATTGCTGGCAATCAGAGTGGTGTAGTAACTGGAATTCTGATCTTGGAGACAGGGAGAGACTTTCTTGGAATCCTTAATCTGATGCTGACTACCTTTGTGATCATGGGCAAATCATCTAATCTTTATGGGCCCCAGTTTCCACATCTGGAAAAGGGGATTATAATACCTGCAGACCCTCAGAGGATTATTCTGAGGGTCAAATGAGAACCTTAAAGCACCAAATAAATATCAGTGGCTATTATTAACCGTTGATGATCGCTGTCATTCAAAGACTAGCCTAGCTTAGTTGGGAGAGGCCAGTCATCAAGAAGGCTGGCCACCAATGGATGGATTTTTTTTTTTTAAACCACAAAAACGTATGGAGTATTTCTTCTAAGGCTTGGAGTGGTTGTAATCTGAATTGGTGAATGAAGTGTGCGTACTAGTAAAATCATAGGTTGTTGATCTCAATTTTCGTACAGTATATGCATTATTACATACCTCGCTACCATATCTAAAGACTACGTAATATCTTGACCTCCTTTCTTGGATGCTGAAGAGCATTATAGCATCACCTTGCTGATTGTCTTGCCTTTAACAAATATGAGATTTCATGGCTGAATTATGTGAGGTTTATAATGCCTAGTACACCTTTAGCTAGTGCTGCATTGGAATGAGTGTGGTTGATTCTGTGGAAATGCTCTCAGAGGTGAGAGTGACCATCAAAGATCAGCAGTCTGAATGTCCAAACAGATATTTTGTACAAGTTCAATGACCCTCCTCAGAAGGTCTCCCCTTGGCTTTTCTTGTTGAATTAAAAGGTAAAAGTGAAAGCCATAATAGGAATTCCCAGTCGGCCCTGGGTTGGAATGGGTCATAATTAATTTGAGCTCACTTGGATTCCTTGGGATACAGAATAGAAAGTGAAGGAGGCCTTGCCTCCATTTCCTAGGTCTTTAGGAAAGAGGTTCATGAGAAAGAGTATTTCTTTAGTTTCACCCACTATTCTGCATATGATATTCATTTATATATCAGCCAATGCTAGTGGGATCATTTATTTTCTTACAGGGATAATGTTAGAGGCCATGTAGCATAGTGGATATAGGCAGCTAGGGGGCTCCACAGTGCATATAGCACTAGACTTGAAGTCAGGAAGCCTCATTTTCCTAAGTTCAAATGTGACCTCAGACACCTACTAGCTATGTGACCTTGGGCAAGCTACTTAACCTTGTTTGCCTCAGTTTCCCCATCTATAAAATGAACTGGAGACAGAAATGGCAAACCACTTCAATATGTTTGCAAAGAAAACCCCAGATGGGGTCACGAAGAATCTGACATGACTGAAAAACAAATGAACAACATAGAGCCTAGACTGCTGGACTATGGACTGCTGGACTTCTGTTTTATGGGTCCATGAGTTCTCCCAGTGCCTTAAAATGGTTAGAAAGGTTCTGTTCCCCATCTACTTCAAAGGATGTTATAAGGATCAGTGAGTTCATTCCTCTGGCTATATTTTCATCTTTTCAGAGAAACAGAATCCTAAGTGAAATTCACGGCATTTGTTCATATAATAGATCATGTAATAAATAGGTCACGGGTGTCCTCTTTTGCTTCTTTTTGGAGAGCCTGAGCTTGTTAGGGGCTTTTCCTTGAAAGACACTGTATCATTTAAAATTTTTTTTCTCCTCTCACTTTAATGATATATTTCAATATTCCCTTCCTTGGGCTGTCTTCCAGTGTGATTTAACTGATGGGGATTTTGTAGTCTGTACTTACTCAGGGAGGTCTAGCTAGTTATATACCATCCTATGTAGCGAGAGATCTTCCATTGCTTAGTAAGCTTTGCTTGGTGGATATGGAGTAAATGTCTCTTTTGGTAGATTAGAAGAGTGCTTTGTGTTTTCATCTAAAGCTCTCAAATCTTTTTGTGAGAAAAGAGTTGTTTTTGGTAATGTGCATCCAAACTTTCTGCCTAAAGAATTTGCTTATTAAATGCTTTTTCATCAGAAAATCTTTGGAATTTTAGTAGAAACTGTTATTAGACTTTGTCCTCAGGTATATCCTCAGATCATGCTAGCAACTTGGCCCAAGGTTCTTTGAGGGCTTTGCTGATATATCCCATTCCTGAGGCTCAGTATCACAGAAGAGGGTTTTATGGTGAATCCCCTTCAGGGAAAGTCTGGATTACTATAGTTCTCTGAGACACAGAATATGTGAAACCAAAAACATATAGCTTCCCACCATTCCCCTCACTGGTCCCCAGCATCTTTCTTGGCACTTTTCATCCCATAAGATTTTCTCCACCCATGCATAAATTTTTCTTATACCAACTTCCATACAGGGCTATGGAACTCACCTCATGAATCACCTGAAAGAATACCATATAAAACATAGCATCCTGAACTTTCTTACGTATGCTGATGAATATGCAATTGGATACTTCAAGAAACAAGTAAGTTCTCTCCCACCTGCCCTGCCATCTCTAGTGGAACCCTAGCACCTCATTCATTTCATCAACATGCTAACAGGCATTATTCATTTTAGAGTCAACTTGTTTTTATAGAGTTGGTGAAGGGGGAGAGCAATTCACTTTTTCAGACCTGAAGCTATGAATACAGTCATTTTCAGGTTAGAGTGTACGTTGCATTACATGGTGTCATATACTAGCGATTGCTGCCTGGCCAGATTAGATTGAAAATAACCAGATAGGAGGAAGTCAGTCAAATTCCTAGCCCTGTGAACTCGAGTGTCCTGTGTGTGGGACAAATGCTTTGGGTCTGATGAAGGACTTGGTGTAGAGATAGCAGAATGGATTTTTCCTGGAGCTTGGGAAGTGCTTAGAAGCCCTTCTGGGGCTATAACACCAACAATCTGAATTTCTCTTTTGCCAGAAGTTCTCAGCCTAGTCTGTTGCCTCTTTCTACTATCTCACCCTGTGCAAGGCAGGGTGGGCTGGGAGTGAGGGGTTGCTTTTCAGAACTGAATCCTTTTTCCAAAACTAGATTTCTCCTAATAGTTTTTTGACAACTTTGGGGAATGCATCTCTGTTGAAAAAGGAAGGGACATTATGTACTATTCTATAAAGGCTTACTTTGTTCTCCTTTTTGGAGAATGGTTGCAGTAGGGAACAAGGGTGTTGGGTGGGCAATAATCTTCATTAAATTCTAGTATAAAACAAAAACCAGGAAGCCAGTGGTAGTTGTTTCAAAGTCTGTTGGTTTCTTATTTTCTTGACTATAAAAGGAAGCGGTAAAAGGGTAGGAGTGGATGGATGGCCTTGGAGATCCCATAGGTCTTTGATTAATTATCCTGCAGTCTCAATAGAATCCAAAAGAGGTGTATCTGAGTGGGGATATGGCTGTGTAATTATGTACATACAGTGGGAGAACCTTGCTCTAACCTAGCTGACTATTTGCACTTGGATATATTCTGGGCAGATCACAACTACATTCAGTAGGAATTTGCTCTTAGTTGGCCAGTAATATGACCGTTATTTCTCTGTTTTGCCTTAGAAATCTTACAAAAAAAGATTCTCAGGCCTGTTTTCTGATGAGACTTTTCTTTCAGTAACTTCTACATGAGTCTAGGGTTTTCTTTTCCTTTCTGCCTTTTCCTTCCTTTTTAGCCCTGTCCCCTTCCTTTCTCTGTGTATTATTCTATTATTTTTTGTGTTATATCTTAATATGTATTCCTTAATAATACACTGTTAATCACATCCCTCATTTTTTTCAGTAAAAATGTTGTTTGCTATTCAGTTTTAAATATTAACCTTTTATTTTTGGTGGGAGAGGAAGTGATAATGACCAGCCATATTTAAAACGTATACTCCTGATATATTTAGTGGTGTCCTATTTTTTTTTTCTGAAGTCAATTGTTCTGGTTTCTGTTTTTTAAAAGAAAATTTCATAGATCTATAGAATATAAAATGTAATAATTTATGTCTCCAGCTATATCTAGGGTTAAAAAACATTCTAGGGTTAAAGTGTGTGTGTGTGTGTGTGTGTGTGTGTGTGTGTGTGTGTGTGTGTGTGTGTGTAACTCCTTGTTTAGGAGTTACCTAATAAACCTCTAGGTACATGCCTCTTCAAGCATTATGTTGGAAGCATGAGAAAGGTATGTTTTGTTTCTAGGGTTTCTCCAAAGACATCAAAGTACCCAAAACCAAATATGTTGGCTACATCAAGGACTATGAAGGAGCCACCCTGATGGGCTGCGAATTAAACCCAAGGATCCCGTACACAGAATTTTCTGTCATCATCAAAAAACAGAAAGAGGTAAGAACCGTTAATTAATATGTATTAGGAAGAAGAGTGAAGACACAAAGCCCCACAGGGCAATCTTCAGACTCACATGGGAAAAAAAATAACAGGGGGTTAGAGATGTCCAGAAGAGGAATTTCCAGAGAGGGTGGGGAAGGGTAATTGAGACGTAGAGGAAGAAATGTCTGGTAAGGGACATAGTATGAACAAAGGCATGGAGGTAGGAGAGTCCAGGTTGGGTAATGGTGGGAGGTAATAACTATGTTGGGAGAGAAAGTTGGGGCCAAATTGTAGAAGGTCTTGAATGCCCAGCTAGGAAGTTTGGATTGAATCCCTTAGACAATGGGGGGGCAGGTAACACATTTTAAGCCATAGAGCAGCAGTTCTCAACCTGTGGGTTGCGACCCCTTTGGGGGTCAAATGACCCTTTCACAGGGGTTACAGGGGTCGCCTAAGACCACCAGAAAACTGGTCTTAGGAACCTCTATCCATCTCTAGGCGGGTCTGCCCACATGCAGATACATCCACATACACATTAAAGGGTTGCAGCTTTAGGAAGGTTGAGAACCACTGCCATAGAGTGATAAGATTGCCCTGGTAGGGGGAATGTTGGAAGGACGGTAAATTGTCTCATTTTTCTATTAACATCTAGCTTAAATAAACCTTTCCAAAAACCAGTCCTGTTTCTTGGTTTCTATTGTTAAAAAGGTTGATCCTATCCTGGTACTTGGTTTATTCCTAGGGATAAGAAATGAAGGGGGGAAGCACCTTATAAAAATTTTGCTCCATGTGGCCAAAGACACAAGACTAAAAAAAAACACCACCAGTTTTAAGGGGGAGGTGGAAGTGGAAGCTTCTTCATTAATAAAAGCCAGCAGACTGCAGTTTCCCTGAGAAGAAGAGGCACCTTGTGTTTGGTTGTTATCTTGACTTGCAGCAAACAGGCCTGTATTCAATAGTCTGGTGTTTTCTTTTTGGAAGAAAGATCTTAGTAAAGCCCTATCACGATGGAGCACGCCCCTGGCAGGGACACCATCGGATGGGCGCAGCCACAGGCTTGAGTCTGCAACCTGCTCCTTAGGTCCACGTTGATCCTGGAACACTGCGGCCTTGGAGCTCTAGCAGATGGCTTTGCAGTGCGTCAGTTGTGACTCGGTGTAGATGCTGACAGGGGTCTTAGAGGTCATTTGGCCCCAATCCCTTTATGTCCTATAAGAGAAACCTTTGGCTCAGCAGGTGGTAAAGAGCAGGGTCAGCATGCAAGCCCATATCTTCAGCCTTCATCCAGTACAGTTTCCACTTGGCCACACTGCCTTCTGTGAAAACTTTTTAGAAAAGATAGTCTGGGGGCGGCTAGGTGGCACAGTGAATAGAGCACTGGTCCTGGAGTCGGGAGGACCTGAGTTCAAATCCAGTTCCAGACATTTAACACTCACTAGCCATGTGACCTTGGGCAAGTCACTTAACCCCAGTTGCCTTGCCTTCCCCCCTCTAAAAAGCAATAATAATGATAATGATGATGATAAAGCATTCTACACACAAAAAGAAGGAGCGGATTGGCATGGGAAACAAGAGAAAGGCCAGAAGGAAGAATTCCGTGTGGGAGTTGAGGTGGTAAAATGGGCCCAGGGAGGACATCTAGAGAGCAGGGGCACTTCTCCCTTTTTATGCTGTGGACCTCTTTGGCACCTGCCTGGTGAAGCCTAAGGACCCTTTCATAGAAGAATGTTCTTAAATGCGTAAAATGCAGGGGATTATAAATAAAACTAGGTGTATCAAAATACGGTTATCCAAATATTGGGAGAAAAATAAGCTCACAGACTGTTCCTTAAAAAGCCTTGCTCTAGACAGTTGTACAAAAATCACAAAGGAGAAAATCAGAAGTTTGTCCCTTCTTGGTTGTTTTTCTATACAATGGTGAAGACTTGAGACAGTTTTTAAAAGTAATAATCTCAGACGAATGTGTGTTTGAGTACTTGAGCCTAAAGACTATTTCATGAAGGGAGCCTAGCTAACTGACATTGTCTTTTGAAGATCTCTCTCTCCATAACCAAGGTTATGTCTCTAGTCCACACTTATACTCCCTTATACTCATTGAATCCATCGTTTATGAATCATAGTTGACATTCACACCAAAGTTTGCCCAGGAAGTCAAGTCACCCCATCTAAGCCTTTAAACCACCATGGGAGGTGGATACCATTGGCATTATCAGCCCCATTTTACAGATGAGGAATCTGAAGTCCAGGATTTGCCCAGGGTCACACAGCCAGTCGGATTTGGACCCCGTCCAGCTGATCCCAAGAAAAGGCTCCATCCACCATACTGTACTTTTTCATAGGATTGATGATAATGCACCCACCTCCCATGGTTGTGAGGCTCAGATGAGGGGGGGGGTGCTTTGCCAATCTTCAGGTGTTATTATTTTTAAAATCCTAGATTTGACCAAACAATTAGTATTTACTCAGCAATGTGAGGCACAGAAGGTAGTTACAAAGAATGACACAGTCCCTGCTCACAATGGTCTTTCACGCTAATGGAGAAAACAAGTAGATTTAAAAAGATTTATGTATGCGTAATAATAAATATGGCGGTAGTAAAGACATTGATCAGCTTTAATAAATACATCCTAAGCACAAAGTGAATAAATTAAAAAAAACCAGGTTGTCAGGTAGGGAAGCAGTTGGGAGATCATGAAACGTTATGTGCCAAAGTGGTGCCTGAGCTGCATCTCGAAGGAATAAAGGGGACTCTGGCAGTTGGAAGTAAGGAGGGCAGCCAGGGCACAGATAGGCGGTATAGGGTATGCAGGACAGAAACAGGGCTGGTGTGGCTGGCTCAGAGGGTATGTGGAGGAGGCTTGGGAGGGAATATGAGGGAGAGAACTTTCAGCTTGATTTGCTCAGTTTTGTCGTGATGATTTTCCTTGAAAAGGAATGTCTCGTACCTCAGCATCATCATTTTGTGAAATTCTTTTATTTTAAATATTGAAAATACCTCTTCAGCTGATATTATTGCTTTAAAGATATATTTTCCTTCCTCCCAGATTATTCCTTGTCATAGGTAAAAATCAGATGACTCAAGAGAACCTTAGTTTTTCTTCTTTGCAGTTTTTAAGGATTGCCTGAGGGTTATACCCTCTACTCAGTTAAATCATGGTTTGACTCTCAAGATGAAAGTGGCCTGGGGTCCTGAAAGGTAGCTTACAGGCTAAATAAACAGTTTCAGTACAAGCTGTTTTCTTAATGAAAATCTAAAAGATACTAAAATAAGTCACTTCACTAACCCTGGATCCTTAGGATGTGCCCCTTTCCCCCAAAGTGGCCCCACCTCTTACTCGTTAGGGTCATGGAGCTTATTTGTCTTCAGATTGTGCAGATGTGGGCTTTGGCTGAGATGATCTAAATAAAGCTTAAGGCCTACCTGTTATGGGCTAAATTGACCACCTTTGAAGACCATTAATCTGCTTCATCGGTCCAAATGGCACAGTTCATACTGAGGGAATGTAAGGGGGTTCCAGCTAGGTGAGGCTGACTCCAGTATTTGGGATAATTTATTATGAGTTTCTTCCAGCCTCCTCTGAGAAACCCAGACACAATAGATGACTTATGCTAAATATGTTAAATGAGACAGTGAGCCCAGGGGCAGGCCTCTCAATATTAGCTTTTCTGCTTGGTGGAGATAAGTCATTTGGAGACAATGGTGTGCATGGAGCAGAATGGGCTTTGGCTTAATAATGGAATATTTTCATTTCTTGCCTACTGAAAAGTGTATCCATTTTTTTTTTTCCTCTCTCCTCAAATTGTGTGCTCGCTCTTTTCATGTGTGGGGAGTAGTTGGGAATCAAAATATTGAATGTTATTGACTTTAGCTCTCCTGTGAACTTTCTCCTTCTAAATTGTGTTTTTCTCCCTCTGGTTGCAGATAATTAAGAAGCTCATAGAAAGGAAGCAAGCCCAGATTCGAAAGGTCTACCCCGGACTTTCGTGTTTTAAAGATGGAGTACGCCAGATTCCAATAGAAAGCATCCCAGGCATTAGTATGTATAATGTTTTCTTCCAAACCTAGTTGTTTGGTTATGGAAGTAACCCCCTGCAACAGTTAAGCTGATGTGAATGAGACAGTCATGTTCCTGTTTAGATAAAGTCCTTGGAGGGCTCAAATGCCAGGATTTGGTTCTCAAATCTGAGGCTAGCAAAGAGCCAACCTCTCCTGGGTTTTGAGGAGTTCCATTAAGGTTCCTCCTTCTCTGCCGTGGGTGATTTTTAGTCTCTTAAAAAACAAAGAAAAACAGTTCACCTCCCTGCACACCCCCTTCCTTTAAGTAAGTAGGGCATTGGGTAGGATTTCTCTTTGTTGTTGTAAGGCAGTGTTGTAAGGTGATTAGAAGTGGCAGTGATTGAGGATTCTGCTTAAGAGCTATGTGTCTGGATAAAGGAGGGTTTTACTCACCTCTGCCAATTAAATTAGTTTATTTCAAACTTAGTGTTCTCAAGTAGAATCTGTATCAGGGTTTATAGCCAGCAGTATGTTCTTGGGAAGGAGACACCTTAATGTGTGTTCTCCTACTATTTTTTTCAAGTATTAACCTGACCAATAGAGAGGGGGAGTAAAGAAGGAAAAAAAATCCAAAACAAGTCCTTTGTGGACAGAGGCAAGAGAGATCCACTTTATATTCAAGTCTGAGCCTTAGCAGATAGTATTATAATGTGGGGGTTCTTGACTTGGGTCCTTTAAAAAAATTTTTGATACCTTTATTACAGTACACCTGGTTTCCTTAGTCATCTTGTGTTTATTTTTATGTATTTCTAAACATTCTGTGAAAGAGTCTACAGATTTCACCAAATTGCCAAGGGCAATAGGGTAGGGTCCATGACAAAAATAACAATTAAGAAGGACAGTTCATCTCTGGTGGTATTTGAACTGCCGTTACCGTCCATCTAGGACTGAGACATTTCTCCTCTCTAGGTTTGGACAGTAGAGGATCATCTGGTTTTGACAAAGCAGAGGAGAACCTTGCTTGATGTTGAGCAGCTTAGGCTCCTCATGCTCAGGGGTGTCAAAGGTGCTGTCATTGGCTAGTGGCAGCTACTGACCCATATACTGGCTTCTAGTGCAATATTAAATGGAAATAAAAGTACAACATTCACCTTAAAAAGGTTGAAGGGAATGATGGAAAAGGAATATGAAATAAAGTCTTACAACTTTGTTTCAGTATCTTAGTGTTAGGAACTAACTGAAGAAGAGAGTCACTTTTTTTTTTTTAAATAAATGTACATTAACCTTTTGTTTTTACATTGCCTAAATTCCTTTCTCTATCCCCAAGAGAGTCCATTTCGGTCTCTCATTGGGAGTAAATTTAAGAGCCCTCTTGTAGCAATACTATGATTTGTTTATCTTTATTATCATGATTAATACTTCATTAGGTTCAAATCCGGCCTCAGACACTTAACACAAAAAGCTAGCTGTGTGACCTTGGGCAAGTCACTTAACCCCAACTGCCCTCCAAAAAGCAAAAAAAAAAAAAAATACTTCATTAGGACTTAGTTTCTAAGAAGATGCTAACTTTGTTACCCTTTGGATAAAAAATGCAATTCTCATGATGTGTTTAATTCTATTAATGTACAGGAGAAACAGGCTGGAAACCAAGTGGAAAAGAAAGAGGGTATGTATAATTTGATTATAAAGTGATGATTTTCCCCCCCGCCTTCCTACCCCTCGCCTGTCCCAACATTTGCCTCTACTTTTTTTCATCTTAGAGAACAGAGAAAAAAGACCATATTCTCTCATCCAGTATTTCCCTGGGATATAGTTTTCATGAAATAAACTGCACCCTTTTTATATGATCCAACACTGTACAGAATGAAATGGATTGTGGGTAAAGACTAATCCTTGTTTTTCTGTTGTTTGTTACTCTTTTCTTTCAAGCAAAGAGCCCAAAGATCCTGATCAGCTTTACAGCACATTAAAAAACATCCTGCAGCAGGTGAAGGTGAGCTGTCTCTTTTCCTTGACTTGATGGAAAGATTTTAAAATGATTTTCCTGTGTGGAATTTCCATATTAGATACCTTACTTTTTTCTTTACCAAAGAGCCATCAAAGCGCTTGGCCCTTCATGGAACCCGTGAAGAGAACAGAAGCTCCTGGATATTATGAAGTTATAAGGTTCCCTATGGGTAATGCCATTAACATTTTCTAAGTTTAGAGTTAACGCTCTCTATCTAGCTGGAGATGCTGGGGGTGAGTGGACATCAAGGTGTATTGTGTGAGATTCCTAGTGGGGAGGAGAGAGAAAGAGAGAGAGAGAGAGAGAGAGTTTGTGTGTGTGTGTGTGTGTGTGTGTGTGTGTGTGTGTGTGTGTGTGTGTATTTCCTTGTGGTGGGAAGACCTGTAAACCTTGGGGATGGCAGTGACATGGAATGTTGACATGACAGTATTGTTGAGGAAAGAGGGAGAACATCCATGGCCCTTCCTCAGTGTTTCTCTGCTTCTTTCGAGCATTCTATAGCTGTCTTCCAGAGCCCACACAATCATAGTCATGGAGAAGGGCCTGCCTTTTTAGCTGCCTTCCTCCTGTGTGTTCACATAGACTCTTTGGGTATAACCTTTTTTCAGTGCCTTTGTTTTAGTTATTATAAGCAGTTATTACTTGTTCTACTGATGTCTTTTGAGTTTCCATGGACCAAAAAAGGAAGGGGTCGACTAGGTAGCTTCTGAGGACCAACTCTTTTCTATCGTCTCAGGATCAGGTTTCCTGTGCAGGCCCTTCTGTCTCAAGCTATCTGAGCTTCAGAGGTCCCTTGTAATCTGAGGGATCAGGGAATTCTGTGGCTGAGCCCTTATTCTTAAGCATCTTAGAGTCTAGTAGGGAAATGAGCCATGGAGACAAACAGACATTAAGAAACAGTTAGGAAGTGATAAGGATCATAAGAATGACTAAAGGAAAGGTTGGGTGTCCCTTCTACCTGGGAAGATTGGGAATTTGATATGGTAGAGGTGGTACCTGAGGTAGGTCCAGATCATGATTAGTGGAGAGATAACTCTGTCATGCTATGGATAGAGCATTGGGCCTGGACTCAGGAAGACCTGAGTTCAGTTCCAGCCTCAGACACTTACTAGCTGTGTGGCCCTGACCAGGTCACTTAACCTCTGTCTCAGTTTTCTCCTTTGTAAAATGGAGATATGATATTACCTACCTCTTAGGATTGTGAGGATCAAATAAAGTACTTAGCATGATGCTTGGCATATAGTAAACACCACATCAATGTTGGCTATCATTACTACTGTAATTATAAATGGGGGTGGGGTGATGATGAGCTTCTTATCAGGCATGTTGAGTCAAATGGGACATCCAGGAGGAGATAATCTGGTGGTCATGGGAGAGGTCAGGGATAAAGATACACATTTGTGACTCTCCCAGATAAAGGTGGTGATATCACTGTGGGAATGAATGCCTCCTCACCTCCACCTCTTGGAGCCCCTGGTTTTCTTCAAGACTTCCAGACTCTGCTCGATCACCACCTACAGGAGCTACTTTCAGGTTTCCTGCTGCCTTCCTATACAGTTACCTAGTATTTGCTTTGTATGTGTACACACACACACACACGCACACACACACACATAACACACAAACAGACACACTGTGTTTTGTAGTCAAGCTTATTATCAAGCTATTAGAGTTTAACTGCACTAAGACTTTTGGAATAATCTATATATTGACTCCCCCATTGGAATGTAAGCTTCTTGAGGGCAGGGTTTGTTTCACTTCTGTCTTTATCTCCTTAGCATTTAGCACTTAATAAATGACCAGCAGCAGTTCTTACAAATTTTGGTTTTGGGACCCTTTATGATATGATAGAGGATCCCAAAGAGCTTTTGGTTATGTAGGATATATCTATTGATATTGATTATATTAGAAATTAAAATGTTTAGTTTATTAGAACCTTGCAGGCTTTCTGAGACTACATCAAGACAAGATCAGAGGGTGAGGAGGAGATTGAAATCAATGACAACTGATAGAGAGCTCTCCGATTCTTGGAGGGCGGTCTAGGGAGCAGTAGCGTAACCAGGAGTGAAAGAGAATGATGGACGATCCGTGGTTCAAGAATTAAGAGTTGGAAAGGAAGATGCCGTTATGATCTCAAGGAAAGGAGATTATAAGAAAGAAGACACACAAATTTTAAGGTGGGGAGGACAATAGATGACTTGATTTCTCGATAAGTAGGAAAAAGGGTTGTGTATTGAAGGAGTGTGGAGCTGTTGAGATGCGTTTGAGAGCTTTGGGAGAAAAGCAGTTTGGAGCCTCAATCTAGTGGAAGGAAGGCTCGATTGGACCCAGTATTCTAAGCCCCTCACCCCTCCTCCTTAGGACAGTACAACCTTGAAGGCAATCCAATTAGTGGAACCTCATTTTCTTCATCTTTAAAGTGAGGAGATAGCCTAGAAGTGTCAATTTTGAGGCTCAAAAGTGGCTACTCAAATTAAATTAAAATTTCTACTAGATAATAAAATAATAAGTAAATTTAACCTCCCCCAAAAAGCAACATAATGCGACTTTGTGGGTTTTCTAAGTCAATAAGAAATTCACAGGGATCTGGATCTTTTGTATTTGATATCACTGGCCAAGATGATCCCAATGAACCCTTCAAGCTCCATGATCCTGTGAACAGCCCAGCGAGTCAGTCATGTGGGGCTCATAGGGACAGGAGGGCAGTGTGGCAGGCAGTCAGTAAGAAACAAATGCAAACATTTTTGTGGAGCACCAATGGCCCAGTTGAATTTTGCCCATATTGGTCTATTTCTGCCAACTTCCTCTTGAATATTTTGCATAGTATGTCACCAGTGGGAAGGGGAGGGAAGGAAGTATGTTAATTAAGCACCCCAGGGTCGCCTCCTCATTTCTGGCTGATGATCTCTTGTTCCTTTTGATGCCTTTGTCAGGTTGGTGAAACTTAGGCACTCTTTCTCATACAAAGGGTTTATGCTACCTTCATAAAGGAAGGCAATGCTAACTTTCGCTTAAAGGTTAGTAACAATAAAGATCTAATTTTTTTTTCCTGGTCCAGGTTTGTGGACCCACTGAAATCTGATCATGGAACTCTTGGGTGTCTGTAAACCCCAGGTTAAGAACCCTTGGGATAAATGGATTCTGGAATACCTTCCAGCTCCATATCTGTGAAATCATGAGTCTCAGACCTTAATTCACAGACAGGTTGCCATTCTGAAGTAGGGGAGAAAGTTTCCAGACCAGGATTTCCTAACATGGATAGAACTACAGGTTAAGAAATCTCCTCTTGCTCTAAGGGAGGTGATAGCTAGCATTCTCCTTTTCTCCTTTTTTAATTTCCTGTAGATTTTTGGATGTCTGATGCAAACATTTGACAGTGACATTGCATTTTATATGTGCAATGTGAACTCATTCCATCCTCACACTAATCCTGTGAGGGAACTACACATAGGTATTGTTATCCCTATTTAAAAGATGTGTAAACTGAGGCTCAGCAGACTTTTGATTTGCCTCTATGGTCATACAGCTGGTAAGTGTCAGAGAGAAGTTACAAAGCCAGGGCTCTCCTGACCCTAAGGTCAGTGTTCTTTGCCCTGCATTATGTTTAGTCCCCTCGCCATTTTTGAGATACATATGAAGATTTTTTAAAATTGAAAACCTGCTTGATTGCGTCTGTTTTTCCATGACTTTCTTCTGTTTTCAGCTTAAAGCACATTTTCTAGAGGAAGCCTTTCTGGGTCTTCTGAGGTGCTAAGGCCTTCCCCTCTTATGTGGTCTCCCATCATGTATATACCTTGTATATCTAGTTACATTCATCTTGTCTCCCTCATTAGTAGGTGAGCTCCTTGAGCCCAGGGACTGTTTGAGGTTTTGTGGTTACTTTCTTTGTCTCTCCAGTCCTTATCACAATGTCTGGCATGGAATAAACACCTAATAACTAATTGTCAAAATTTGAAAGCATATGGTCGTGGTATTGGTAGGTAGATGTGTTTAGCAAGCTCCCGACACCCCATATGAAATTGTTGCATTGATGATCTTGAAAGCTGTTTCCAGGTTTATATTCAAAACAAATTAAAGGCAGCACGAACTACCTCAAGTGGAATTAGCAGATCTTTGGAGGGAAAATCGTGGAAGCTCCTCTACATTCTTCCTATCAGATACGGTTTCCATTTGCAACTTAATACGGTTTCAGAGTAAGGGGTTGCATTAAAACTTCTCTTCTTTTTCTCATATAGTCCCACAAAGCTTTGTATATGGATATATATTTGATGATCACTGCTTGGGTTTGGAGGTTCTAATCTTCATTTTTCCTGTTTTTAAAATAAGTCAAAGCTAAGTGGGACACTATGTATCTCTTCACTGATAAATGTGAAATTAAAGGGATTTTAGGGTTTAATAATACATAGATCACCAGTGTATTTACACTTGCATCATGGTCTATGCAGCATCAAAAGAATCCAGTGAAAAGCACAGAGTAAGTCACTATTTGACTAAAATGCTTAAGGTGATTCTGCTCAAGTGGTCTAAGTCCATATGGAGGCATGCATGATCTTTGCAGGATCAGGCAGTTCATCATTCTACGCATTTCTCTTTCTTCATGTATAAAATCTTCACTTGGGATTCGTTGATTACCAGAGGGTATTTCCTGTTCTGATATTCTGAGTCAAATTCCTTTCATAATAAGTCATCTGTATCTTCATCTTTCATAAAGACCTTGGAGTGAGAATCTTCTTCTTGAAACTGGATAGGGTGTGTGACTGAAATGAATGCATTTATTTTACTTTTTGAAGGCAAGGCAATTGGGGTTAAGTGACTTGCCAAAGGTCCCACAGCTAGTAAGTGTGTCAAGTGTCTGAGGCCAGATTTGAACTCGGGTCCTCCTGACTCCAGGGCCAGTGCTCTATTCATTGTGCCACCTATCTGCCCTGAAATGAATGCATTTTAAAAGGATGGAGTTGTGCACCTGGCATCTGGGAAAGTCCTGCCTTTGACACTGTAATTGTAGGATCCTGGTCAGGTCATTGACTTTGGCAGTATCCCAAGACAACTCCCTAGAACTTTTACATATCTACTAAGTCATAGATACGTTGCCATCTGAATTGGTGGAGGGAGTTTCCATGCTCAGGGATTCCCCAGGTAGATAAAAAAAAATATTGGTTCTTTGAGTCTGCCTGTCCTGGAGCCCATAATCTAGTTAATGAAATAAATGATTCTCTTTGTTGATCCTGTTTATTGGCTAATACTAAAAGCAATCAAAGACTGTTGATATTTTCTTTCTTATACAGATTTGAAAACCATGAGTGAACGCCTCAAGAATAGGTACTACGTATCTAAGAAATTATTCATGGCTGACTTACAGCGGGTGTTTACCAATTGCAAAGAGTACAACCCCCCTGAGAGTGAATACTACAAATGTGCCAATATCCTGGAGAAATTCTTCTTCACCAAAATTAAGGAAGCTGGATTAATTGACAAATGAAAACCTTTTTTTTCCTTCTCCCTAGTAGCAGTTACTCTGTCACCAGGCCTGATGAATGGAATTCAGTTTTAAAGAACCTGGGGACGATGTATTGAAGATACTCATACATGTTTTGACTAGCACTTTTCAAAAAACGAAACAAAACAACAAAAACAAATTCTTCTAGCTTTTCAGATGTGTATTTAAATGGAAGTTACAGAACGTTTTTATTTTATGAAATAGATTTTACTCTTTACTATTAATGTACATTTTCTACGGTGTGTAATTTAGCAGTATGTTCAGTGATAGGTAATCAGGGATTTCCTCCAGGCCTACACGGGAGGAGATTGCACATAGTACCAAGTTTGGGGGACTTTGGAAAGCTTTCCAGACCATGAATGTTTTTAGTTTGTTTTCTAATGGAGGGAAAGAGTTTATTTTTATTTCATTCAGAACATTAAGGAAGGGAAGAGTAATTTTTAAAGGAAACCCCCCCCCTTTTTTTTTTTTAAAAAAAAAAGGTGAAATACATTACGTTTGGGGTCTCGTTGTAGACCTTCTCTAAATATATATATTTTTAAAAACACTCATCTAGGTGAGGTGCTGTGAGCAGTTCTGGAGTATGAGAATTTGAAGGGAGGTGGCTGAGTCTCTTTGGACATTCTGTACTGCTAAGACTTTTTCTAAAGATTTGGATTTTTGAAAATACTATTTACTTATAATAACTTGGGACTTTATGACCACTATTTCCATATTTTTTTTCTCTCTGGATAGCTGTGTCATGTCCTAGTTTCATTTTGCTTATGCAGGACATAAATTCCCAAATTGGCCCCAAGAGCTACTTTAGTCATCAACAGTAGGGGCTTAAATTCATTCACACACTTTATTGGGGCCTAGTTTTTTTTTAAAGTCATATTCTTGTCCTACAAAATCCATGAAGAATTAAAAAAAATTATCCCCATGGTATGTTCAACGACATCAGCTTATTGCAAGATCCCACCAAACAAGTCCTCCAGGTTCTGTTTTTGTCCATGGAAAATCTATTTTCTACCAAGCTTTACAGTCAGTATTTTAACTACTATCGTGGTATCACACCCAGAAAGAAGCCTGTCCCATTCCAACTCCATTCTACAATCTCGTTACTTTGTTGTTACATTTCAGCTCAACACTGGGATATGTTTACGGATTACACTACGGAGAACAGTGGTACATTTACCAGTCCAGCTCTGGGAAAACCATCTCCTAAAAAATATCAAGGAAGACCAAACAATGTTCTTGACACTAATTTTTTTTTTTTGTGATACAAATATATAAACTTGATTTTGCAAGATTGAATTTGTTTATATTAGGTAGAAAAACCTCAAGATTACAACGATAACAGTGGTAGGCACTGGCTGTGAAGTTGCCAGAAATTGAGTATGTGAGGGGAGAGAACAAGCATATGGATAAGGTTGCAGAATTTCATTGGGCCAATTGATGTCACACTGAAACTATGAGAATTAGTATGAGAAAAGAGCTACTTGGAATGCTTAAAAGATGCCTCAACTTTTTTTTTTTTAAACAAACCAACTTAATTTATAATGGACTGCAGAGATGCAGTTGTATGAAGATTCCCTGGTACTGGTTTTAAACATTTTGTAACCTGGGCATTCTGTAACACCTGTTGAGCTTGGTAACCTGTGAAAGTTGGTTATTTTCTGGGTAGATTTTCTTATATAGTATTGTCTTAAAAAAATCAGATCGTCTCTTCTATATTGAAAGCATAATTTATGTTTTCTAATTTAAAAATTAATATTTTCATATAGATATTGTGCAATAAAAGCTGAAGTAGGATGTGTGGTTTTTGCAAATGCTTTAACAGCTGATAAAATTTTACATTTGTAAAAATTAATATATTGTACTGGTACAAAATAGTTTTAAATTATATTTTAAAAAGTTCCAAATCTTCTGGCATGTTGTGTTTTTATTCCAGGGGATTTCCTTTAATACTACAAAAGGGAAAGGATTAATTATTCATCACAGACTTTTAGTTTCTACTACTGAGGATCTTTTTTAAATGATTTCCCCATTAGTTGGTAAGCTCCCAGAGGGCAGGGACTGCTTACAAAGTTCTTTCTATCCCTGGCTCTTAACATACCCACATACTTAAGTGAATTCCTGTTGCCCGTTTCATTTCAAGAAACCCTTAGCCCATCAAAGAGGGTTCTTTAAGCACATGGATTGCGTATATCTTTCTTTATATATTGGACACATGTAGTAAGTACTTAAATGCTTGTTGACTGAGGGATTCCACACAGAATGAGCCCATAGCCCACAAAGACACTGTCTGTATGGTACTATAATGTGTTGTTAGAGAAACTGGTGGAATTCCATTGCTTATTTAGCTGCTAGTTAACTTAGTCAATAAACATTTATTAAGTGCCTGCTGTGTGCCAGCAGAAATAGAAAGGTGATGGGGTCTTGCAAAGGGCAGTCCTTTTAAATATAACCTTGATTATTCCCCAGTCTTTGACCTGTAAGGGTTGGGTCAACGGTGTGTATACCAATACACTGAGTGATATACAATTAAAAGCAAGCCAGGGAGATGGAGCTCACCAGCCACCCATAAGGTGTGCTCATAGCTAACAGGAATGGAGGTAGGTGTGCAAGACAACAGTCAGTAAGGGGAGTAAGATGGAGAACGAGTGGTTGGGGGAAACCAAAGCAGACTGATGGACACCAAAGGCATGAAGATCATGCAACACAAATATATGCAATGAGCACCTACCGTGAGGAAGCCAGAGTGTATACACAGATACATTTAAAATATACAGATGAAATATAGTTATAGAAGCAAGGGAGAGGAGCAGTAATAGTAAGATCAGGAAAAGCTTCACGTGGGAAGTGGCACTTGGCTGGCCCCTTGAAGGAAGTGAGGGATTCTAAGAGGCAGAAGGGAAGTAAGAAGAGCATTAGCTAGGTGCCTCAAAGAGTAAACCTCTGAGCTTAATCAGCACTTGTACCTGGAAGACACTGGCTGTGTGAGCCTGGGCAAATCTCTTTAAATTCTGAGCCATTTTTTTCATCTGTAAAATTAGGTTTGGACTTGGCCTCCGAGGCCTTCACAGCTTTAAATCTTAGGTTCCTATGACTAAAGGCATACCATGGAATGTCAACCAGAGACAACCGTAACTAGGCCAATTCATCAGGAACTTAGTATTTAGAGTTTAGCAATTTGGGAGTGATGTGAAATCAGTGTGGAAATATAAATGGGAAGGACTTTTAAGTGTCAGAGAAAGGAACACATTTATTTGACCTCCAGGTTAAAAGGAAACTGCTGAAACTTTGTATAGGAAAGTGACAGTCATAGGGACAGGTAATACAGGGAGACCTTGAGGGACATATGACAAGCCCCCAGAAAAAGCATTCATAAAGGTTTTTGAATTATTTAAGATGTAGGGAATTCAGCTATATACATGAAAGTCAAGGTTGAAGACAGGAGGGAAGCCTGGGGTAAGGCTAATAAAGTCAGATTCATAATAAAGATCTAGTAAGGCTGTGAGTGGGGTGCAAAAGGTCCCTGGCACCAGGGAATTCAGATTGCTTCAAGGTTTTGGAAATTTTCAGTGCAATTTCCATGAAGAGAAATAAAATATTTGTGATAGAAGAGAAACATCAAGAATGGAGGGGTTTCATAACTATTTAGACTATGGGAATTTTATTTCAACAAGCCGTGTTGCCTACCAAGAGAACCTAGACTTGGAAGACATTTTTAACTGGTAGATTTCAAGTCTGATAAAGGATTTGAATTTAAAATGCCAATATCAAGCTTGTTTATGAACCCAAGAAAAATTCTTTTGCGTAGAAGTTGAGAATAAAATGGAAAACTGGAAAAAGAAGCATGAAAACCATAGAAAACATGGGAGAATATAAAACATTTACAGCATCAGAAGTATTTTTTCTATAATTCATATTAGTTATGTGTCCATTGACAATCACTTACTAGGCACTTACCCTGTGCCTAGTACTGTGCTAAGCAGTGGTCTACAATGAGACATCACATATGTAGTTGGTTGTCCCCATGTGGCCCACAACACCTGAAGCAGATTAAAATGTAATACAGAAATATTTAAAAAGCTAAGTTAGTAGATAAACTGCAGAGATCTTCATGTCAAGATTCGTGGCCCCCTTTTTCTACTTGAGTTTGACACAAAAGGTCATGCACCAACTCTCCCTCCACTTTAGTCTGGGTTTGTGGCCTTTTCAAGTGAAATAATTTAACAACGATTCAGTAGCTGACACTGATGCTTGCGTAAGGTGTCCAACAACTGCTGAAAACATCATGCTAAATAGCATGAGAGCAAACAGCCCTGCTTCATTCTCTTGGTGACTGAGAAAGCATGAGAGCATAGTCCATCATCCAAAACCCATGCAAGCATGCTGTCATGAAACTGATGTACAATGCTAATGAACTTCTCCAGGCAGTCAAATTTGGCCATGATTTTCCACAAGTCCTCATGACTGACATTATCAAAGGCCTTGGTCAGATCAATGAATATGGCATATAGACCTCTGTTCTGCTCCTGGCATTTTTCCTGGAGTTGTTGGACAGCAAACACCATATTGACCATTCCTCAGCCCCTTCTGAAGCCACACTGACTTGCAGGTAGATAAGCATCTTCCAGGTGAAGGATCAGCCTTTTAAATAGGACTAGCAAGAATCTTGCAAGCAACAACTAAGAGAAAGGGAACCCCTAGGGGTTCCATGATTGACACAGGACAACCTATTTCTCTTTCCTTTATAGAGATGGACAATCTGCCTTCTTACTGAGCCAAGAATCCTGCATTTCTGTTTCTCTGGCACTTTACTTTTGCTGGTGAGATGGATGAACTATCCTGTTCACCAAATCTCTGAAAGCTGCCCACTTCTTTTCTGCTCCACTATTGCCAACCATGTGTTGACTGTTTTCCCTCCAAGTTAGCAACAAACTGTTCACGCTCAGAAAAATGCTTTAATCTGTTGACATTTGTCTTCTGGTGGCTGTCTTGCCTTTGGGCTGTCACTTTTGTCAAATGCAGGTATTTAGCTTGGAGAGGGTGAGTCTGTTCAGTCCAGCACTCTGTCACACGTCACCTTTGTCACTCTCACATCCTGTTTCTTCTTACATAGTCTATCAAATGCCAATGTTTTCTATGAAGGTGCATCTTCAGTGTTTTACTGCATTTAGGTAAATGGAAGACAGTCTTGGGGATGAAGTCATGAGATGCACAAGTTTTCAGTTGGAAGTAACCATTGCTGTTGCTATTTCCAACTCCATCCTTCCCACATCTGGCACTCTCTGCCTACTCTTGCATTGAAGTCACCCAGAATTAGAAGCTTGTCCTCTTGTGGCATACTGATGATGAGGGTCTGACTCTTCATGCAATTTTGCTCTGACCTCATCATGGTGGGAGAATATGATGACTGCATGATGCTTTCCTGCAAGTTGCAATCGCATTGCCATGAGCCTGTCATTCACTCCTTTTTGGAGTACCTGGGAATTGCCAAATCCCACTGCTGCTTCAGTCCAGTGAGATGACCCAATGTCCTGGTCTGCTTTTGTGCAGGGTTGACAACAACTCCCAATGTGTCCATACCTGCCAGTCATCACAGGACTTTGAGGTAGATAGAAATGATAAAATGGTATGGGTGATATCTTTTGATTTGAGCATAAATTGGATTTGTGAGATGCATGAAGTCAGTCTCTCTTCCAGAGTTATGCAAGTCCAGTGGCAAGACAAGTCAGACTGATCATGGCTTGGGATACTGTGCCTGATCTTAACATCTTTGATATTTTACCAAGCTCTAAGTTTTCCACAGTGCCTGCTTCAGCTGCCTTCATGGCCGCTAGAATAAATTGTTCTTGTCCACCAATTCTACCAAGGGAAATCTTCATTTGCTTGTGGTAACCACTCTTCTAACTCATTGAAGGTTTTGAGACCCCTTGGTTACCCTCAACCCTGGTTTTACCCATCTGCTAAAAGTTTACCAGGGGTATGCCTGCTTTGGATGCTACAATTTCTTGGAGCCAGAGATGACAGTTGGGTGAATCAGGTAGACACCAAAAGTGGAAAGCAACTCTGGATAGGGTTTGGCAACCCTGACACCAGAGGTACTAGTCTTTCTTGAACACACCCTACATCTCACTTGTGGAGGCAACACCTACATCAATGAAATCTCATATACTCTATGAAGTATATGCCATTTCTGTATATTTATTTACAAAACCTTCACTGCCTTAAATAAGGCAACTTAGCAATGGTGAACTCACAGATTTTTTTAAAGTCAATTTTTTCTTACTTTTAACAAAGCAAAAGATAAGGAAAAAGGTATCACTTTCTATTTTTATCACATTGGAAGGGTTCAATATACAACCCTGTGCCTTCATTTTGTAGATCTGTTTTTAAGGGTCTACTGAGATATCAACAGAGTCTTGTGAATGCTTGCTCAGCCAACCTTTTGTTACATTGACAATATTTTCTTATTTGCATCGAAGCAAACTGACTTCCAGTGTCTCTGATGAGATCTGCTCCTAGTGAGAATGGAGGAAGCTGCCTAGGCCAGCCCTATACCAAACAACTAAAAGCAGAAGGGATATTCCTTTGAGTTTATCCAGGTATGTAGTCATTTGACATTTCATTGCTTTGGTTTACTACTAACAGACAACTGATCCAATCATGTAATTCTGTACTCCACTCAATAAAAAAGAAAATGCACTTTAAATGGAGAAGACAATTATCACAGAGGTAGCTTATAAAACTTTTATTATTTCTGGTATATGGTAAGCAACAGATTTCTTAAAAAGTTTAAACAGATATATACAAAGCTACAAAAAGTCAAACTGATTCAATCATACAAAGTGACCAGGAATTTTATTGTCAGCAAGTAATGAAACTGAATAATTAAGAGTTCTGAATGATTCTTTACCTGTCTTCTAATACATTTCAATTGATTCCTCATATATGGGGAAAACAAAGATGTCTGAAGTTACTAATTTAAAGATTTTGTCTAATTAACCACCACCATCTTTTCTACAATTACTACAGGAAATATAATTTTCACTGAAACTAGGGACTTTAGGTAGTATAATACATTTAAGCTTTTAAAGAGGGTAAGAGTAGTTATTTATCTACAGCAGGAAAAAAAATCAAGGTCAAATGTTTAAAGACAGATTTTTAAAGCACTATGATGCTTTAAACAACAGAACTTTTCATGTTAATAGTTCTGCCTACTCTGATTCCAAGAGCACCATCAATTCTTTCCAATCAAGAAGTTTTTTAAGATGAATTTCAACGACATCCAACAAAAGCTTCATTGTATTTGGACAGTGAATTTTTTCTAGAAGATCTGCGTTGTCTATGGTCCTTTTTCTGTTTGAAAATCGGGGAATTCAAAAAACATACATCTGTAAATGGGTCTCCTCTTCTCAGTTTTCTATAAGAATAAAAGAAGATGTTAGAAATAATTCTAGGATTCACATATAGCCTTTATAATTCAAATCAGAATCACAGCTGAATTAAATCACAACGTGACTCTCAGTCCTTCCCAACACCCACAACTCCCTGCCTCATCCCACACAAAGACCATTACAACATACGCGGCAAGTGTAGGTTCCTTATAATTCACACTGAGGGTACACCTGCGCTTATGCAGGGGCAATGCAGAACTTTCTTCACTCTTGCTGAATGGAATGGAGTGTTTTCTGCTTTTTGCACCAGAAGTTTGATGGATATTGGTGACATCCTTCAAGCTGAGATGAAATGACTGTTGAGTTTCAGGTGAACCTATAGAAAGAACATTCAATGAAGAAGGATACAGAAAAAGCAAAAAACTTAAAATTGTTTTCAGTTATGCAATCTGAGTTTAGAGAAGTCAGAATGTATACCTCATGCAACTTTGGTTCTGTTCTCACAAATAAAACATGAACTTGGAAAATACGACTTTGAACAGGACAAGTATGTAAAGAATGCAAATGGTCTAAGAAAAGAGATAAATTCTATCTAGTGGAGTAGAGGGTAGTCAAGGCTTGATGAACAAAGTGGCAGCTGAGTTCAGAAACATGGGGAAAACAAGCAGATAAAGAGGTCATGTCACTTACTCACAAGACACAGGGAACCGGGTGATCAAAAGCAGGAAAAGAGGGGTGTTTAGGGGTGAACAGTTCAGTTTGGCTGGAGCCCTGAGTAGGTGAAGAGTACTCAATGAGTACTCCAGGAAAAGTAGTCTGATCTGTTTAGTGGGAAGAAGGACTGGGGGCATCTAGTTTAGGTTTTTAAGAAGTAGTGTGACCTGATCATATTTGTGCTCTCATAGAAAGACCAATAAAGAAGATATTATGTGTGGGATCAGTTGTGGGAAGGAGAGGAAAGGGAGGCAGGTTTGTCAGAAGGTCATTATGATAGATAGTCCATTCAAAAAGCAAAAAGATCTGAACTAAGGAGGTAACAGTGGGAGGAACTGCATTTGAGACATTAGGAATGTCTCAAATAGGACTTAGTAACTGATCTAATATGGAGGTGGGGTGGGGAAAGGGACACAAAGATGGACAGACGGAAGTCAGGGCTGGATATATAAATTTCAAAGTCATGTGAATAGAATTAATAGCTAAAGCCATGGGAATGGACAGGATCACCAAAGAAAGGAGAAAAGACCAAGGATAGAGCCTCAGGTAATGCTAGAAAGAAATAAAAAGAGAAGACACCATGAGGGAGATGGAAAAATGATGAGAAGAGTAAGAGGGGAAAATTTGGTGGGAAGGAAGTCTTAGAATCAAAAAGGATAGTGCAGACTAGAGATGTCAGGCTCACTAAGTGAGGCTCAGATTAAAATATCATTGGGAAACGTTGAACAAAATAAAGTACAACATATAAATGTGGCCCACAGGGGTTTGTTTTTATCTGAATCTGACCCAACTGCTGTAGATTATAACTGTAAATGCTATAGAGGTCAAAGAGGAAGAAGACTGAGAAGAAGCCACTGGACTTAGTAATCAGACCATTTAGTGGCCTTTCTGAGGGTAATTTTTAGAACTGTCTGAGCACATGGCAAATTTTAATGAGTTTTAGAGGTAAACTAGAGATGTGATAATGAAAGTAGAGACTGCTTATTTAAGAGTGGCAGAAAAAGAGGAAAAGATGGAGAAGTAGTAGGATTAGGGGGAAAAAAAGGAATGTTTTTGAACAGAAATGAGGGAATTAAGGGAGAGACTGAAGATGTAAGAAAGAGGAGATAAATGACAGCACCCAAGTTTGAGGAAGAGCCGGAGAATGAGGTTAGAATTGGTTAGGAGAGCCATCAGCCAGAAGGGGAGGGGGGAAAGTTGGGGGTAAATAGAAATTTTCTCTGTTAAACTGAAGCAAAAGTCAAAATCAACCTCAAACGAGCAGAAAGATTTAAAGAAAGATGCATTACTGCACAATCACAACAGATCCAACACAGGCCATTGAAACCAGGTCACCCTGAAAAACAGGACGTCATTTCTCCTAAAACGATCTTTTCAGTCCTGAGATGTGATCAAATTGGTGTTAGGAGCTCCCCCCGTGAGGAAATTCGTTGGCAGATATGTGACTGCTTGGTACCTAATGGTCTTCAGGATGTGCCTGGGATGTGGAAAGGCTCGTGAAAAAGGTGGAACTTAAGTTCTTAGGGCTTCCTGACCTGGAGGATCTTTCTCTATCTACTCCTCCATGCTAACTCATCAGCTGCTATAACAAGGAGGTCAAATGAACCTAGAAATCATCTTCATCAGTGAACATTTGATCTAGGCCACAGAACAGAAGCCTAGGCAATACAGATGCTGGATGTAATCTACTTAACAAAACATTAGAGAGATAGGGGTGGGAAGTAACAAGACACATCACAAAACTGTAAAAAGGAGAGGTGGAGAAGTCTGTAGAAAGCTTGGCCCAAGACCCAACGAAGTAGATGATCTCTAAAATACCTTTAGATGAAACTGGAAGGAGTACAAGAAATAAATGAAAAATTAACAGCTTGCCAGCACTGCAACCTTTATTGACAGCTGGCAGTCAAAGTACATGTGACACATCTCTTTAGCCTTGTCAAGTCCCAATTTTCTCATCTGAAAAATGGGGATGATATATAACACCTCCACTAAATCCCTTATAAGGTTGCTACTGATGTTCAAATGAGATAATTCAAGTCAAACATTTTTCAAAGTTTGAAACACTGAAAATGTTGGCCATAGTAACCATACAAAGCAAATAATCCTACTATCTTTGGCCCTGGTTGATGGTCACACCAAGAGGACTATATTAACTTTTAGATAGCTCAGTTTAACAACAGCACCAACAGGCTCAGGGGCAGCTTGACATAGCAGACAGTAGGGCCACCTGGGAATGAGAATGACCTGGGGTCAAAGCAATTTACTCAATTTCTCTGGGCCCTAGGCAGGTAGTTCCCTGAGGCTATTAGAGGTGAGTAATCAATTTGTGTCAATGCAGGGCGTTTCCATACCAGGATTCTTTAGGCTGATAAAATCACAGGTTCATATTAAAAAAAAAAAAAAAAAAGACTTCACCAGGATAACAAATTAAATTTCTATAACACTGATGTGTCTTTTGTACCTCCTCTCCCTTCACTATATTAAATTAGATTCCTTTGTGGATGTATTGCAGGCTTTCCTCCAGCAGAGGTCAGAAATGCATTTTTGTCTCGATATCCTACAGTACAATAGGAAATTCTTTTTTTTTTGGGGGGGGGGGAGGGAAGTATTCATTTATTTATTTAGTTTCCATCATTAATTTCCACGAGATTTTGAGTTAGAAATTTTTCTCCCCATCTTTTCCCCTACCAACACCTCAAAACAGCCATCCCACTATATAACCCCTCCCCCAATTTGCTCTCTCCCACAATAGGAAGTTCTTAATAAATGTTGAATTTGACATTAAGAAGGCAGAATTATTCTATGACATTACTTGTTTTTTCAACCAAGGAAGAAGATCTTCGGAATGTAAAGGTTCAATTAAATACAATTAACACAATTGATAGGCAAGATAGATGAAGGGATGGCAAGACTGGAATAAGTAGTACTTAGAGTTCATGTTACTACATCTTGAAGGCTTGAAAAAAAAAGTCCCGTAGTGACATGGACAGATGCACAACAGGAAACAATGTCACAATGTGACAACGAAACACAGCATAGCCAGTATCACATGTGATGTTATGTGGTGACAGACACTGGCACAGATAGGGTGAGGCTCCAGAGTAACCACGGTGTAGTCTGGATTTGAATCTAGGTCATGTTATCTTGGACAATTAACGTAAGTCATGAAGGCCTTCAGTTACACCATCTGTAAAAATAAGTGTGTTAAGATGGATGGTGTCTCAGATTTTCACTGTCAGTGACCTCAGAAAAATTCTAGAGGCCCGCACAGGCAACACCTGCCTGGAAAAAAGCAACACTTTCAGTTTTCAAAAAAGAAAAGTGGGTCTATTCCACCACTACACTCGCAGCTGTGCCTTTCATTCTTGGCCCAGTTCCAGAAGGGGTCATGAATGGGATGATTTGTGAACACTGAGAAAGGCAGCCAGGAGGGACTAGTAAGGAAGAGCATCAAGGTCACATTGTGTCAGACCAACCTCATTTATGAGTCTGGTACAGCAAGCATTCCCACTTTTAGAAGGCCACAGGACAGTCACTCAATGAATATTTGTGGGCAAGACCGACAGATAAGGATTAGTTATAGTACAATTAGGGAGATCAGAAGCCAGGCAAGGATGGACAAATCATTGGATTAAAAGAGCAAAATCAAGTAGAGAGGAGGTCTTGGGAGTGTCCTAGGGACTTATCCTTGGCTCTGTTCTACTTAATGGCTTGGATCTAGGTGTAGATGGCACGCTTATCACACGTGCAGATGAAACAAATCCAGGAGGGACATCTATTTCATTGGATGGCAGAGTTGATATTTAAGAGAGATTTTGACATACTGGAAGAGATAAAATGAAATGCTACAGGGATAAATGACAGTAATTAAAAAAAAAAAGCCCAACTCTACAAGCACAGGACTGGAGAGATAGTTGGAGAGATATCAATGTGAAAAAGGTCTGGAGGGGCTAGGATTAGGGTTATAGAGTCTTCAGGGGACTTGAAAGCTCCAAAGAAATTAATACTGTCACATTTATAGAAGCCTAATGTGTCTGTAGGAGGCATCTTGTGTCCAGAAAGACAGGGGCCACCCATCAGTCATACTCTTTCCTCATTAGGCCAAACATGGAATACTGTGCCTTTCTTTGTATTCCCAGCCCTCAAGATATTTGCCTGGCTCATAGAAAGTACCTAATAAAAATTTTATTGACTACTTAATTCTGAGTGCTCTACTGGATGGACATTAACAGACTGCACAAAGAAGCCGATGATAATGGAGAGGGAGGAAATAACTTCATTGTATTACCTGGTTGAAACAAACTAAAGCTGGGTGAGATTTCAAGGGGGAGACTGAGAGAGCCCATGAGTACTTCCAGGTCTCACCCAGGGACAGACCTAGGACTAAGAGGTGGCCATTACAAAAAGAACATCTGAACAGAACATTCTCCAGCTGGGATGGACTGCCAAGAGGTTTTGTTCAACACTTCCTATCATCAACCTCTTTGAGGAAAGGCTGGATTGATCATCTACCAAGGGATATTGTATGGTAGATGGACAGTCATAATTCGGGTAGAAGACTCTACTGAGCTCTTTTTCATTTCCAAGACTCAGGTTTCAGGTCAGGAACCAAAGGGTCTCCTATGAGATGACTTTCATCTTTTTTGACAAAATAGGAACTGAGACAATTTTCTGAAAATGTGATGAGGAGCAGTTGGGGTTGAGGCAGGGGAAGTTGTTCATAAGGCAGCATGGAGAATGTGAGAGTAGATGGTTGATTTGTAAAGATTATCAAGTCACTTGATGTGATGAAACATAAATGCTGATATTAATTTGATAAGCTAAATTATGTCTGTAATCTATTATAAGCTTTGTAATTTTGTACAATACATGCAAATCCTTTGATATTGGCCCAACTTCATCTCTGCCAAACTTTTTTTTTCTGCTTTTGTGGTCTTCACTAATAGGCTGTCTGCAATATGCCTAGAAATGTGTTTAAAGACCAGCCTGAAGTGGGACAAAGAAAGCCAGGAATGGTTTCCCTCATTATCAGCCTGAACAATCCCCCCCACCCCTGACAGATGGTGATTCTGTAACCTCCCCCAGAGAAACATATGGTGAGTATATCAGCATCAAGCTATCGTTTACTATCAACATCAAAACTGCAGACAAACAAATGCTTCACTTACTGGTGCGGCGGCTGGTGTCCGTTCTCATAGAGCTCTCAGGGGTGGTTTCAGTCATACACTTCTGCTCTGAAAGCAACCTTTTGGGTCGGGGCCTCATTTGAACTGGGCTTAGGAAAGAGTCCAGACTTTGCATGTATTTGGATTTTGGCTTAAAAGGTACATAGAGTTCACCAGAATCCCGCTCTGAAATACTTGATTCAGAGCTGTTCATCTCAGACTGAATGTTGATTTCTTTTTGCTCACAATCATCATTCACTTTCTTTTGCCGGAAAGGAGTGACATGAACACATTCTTCACAGTTAAAATCATATGCATCAATGGAGTCAATAGACTCATCTAATTTTTCCTTGGAAGGAGTTTTATTTCCTCCACCCCGGCTCTTGCTACCTTTTGGTGCACACTTAGACCTCCTTGTCCCACTGGATTTGCATTTCTGCTCTCTTTTTCCTCTTTGTGAATGCTTATTTTTCATTTCAGTTTGTTTCACTTTAGGTTCTGCCACCACCCATTCTGTTTCACTAAGAGCATCTGGCTTAATTGCTCCTAGGGATAAATTAATTTGATTCTTGTTCCACTGACAGATATTTTGGTCTAGATTTTCAGTGACAACATTATTTATTAGGTTTTCCTCAAATTCAGGACTGTTTGGTTTACAAAATTCCTCTGTCAAACGACCAAATTCTAAATGATCTAAGGTTTCAATGTCACATACATCAATGTATGTTTTTTGTACACTGCAGCGACGAACAGATATGCTTCTTGGTAAGATACTGTCAGGTAGCTTCTCTTCTTCGTTTGGAGAAGTCTCATTATTAATCCCCAGTGTATCTTGACAAACAGGAGAGCTTTCTCCTAAGGATTTAATAGATAAATTAATTTAAAAGGTTCTCCTTCCTCCCCACCCCCTTACCTAATGTTCCTTAGACATGATAGGACCAGAAAATTGTTTTCTGCATTTATGATATGTTGTAAAAGTATCTATCTTAGATATAATATTGGAAAACTTGAAATTATCATTAGGTTTCTTAGTTACATGAATCTGACTTGTGAAAAGATTTTTGTTTGGCCCCGGGAAAAAAAACTCTCCAAAGGTCTATTACATTCCTTTGATCTAAGAAAATGAATCTAGCTGAACTAGTTAATTAATTAAACAACAAAAAATTAAGCAACATCTACCTGTATAACACTATAAAAGCGGTTACAGAAAGCACAAAAAGTAATGATATGATCTTTTGGGGAACATACAATTTTACTGAATAGGCACATGAAAAATTGATGGTTATGCTACGTGGAATTTCTGTTTAAATCTCAAATGAGTAGGACAGGCATTAAATGCTACAGAAATTCAAAGGAGGGAGAGGTCACTGAGGATAGCAGAACCTAGATAAAATGTGGATAGCAGAGAATAAGGAAGACACTTGAGTGAAGAATTATGAGCAAAGATGAAGAAGCATGGATGAGTCAGATCTGGATTTGCCTTAAGGAATACAAAGTTAAGGATGGAAATGTGGAATAGGCCAAAACTGTGAACGGCCTTGAATGCTAAGCTAAGGAGTTTAGACTTTATTCTAAAAATAATGGGAAGTCACTGATGGAGTATGAGAAGAATTGGTGCTGGCGAGGTAGCAATTACCTTTTACTTGAAATGATTCAGCTTTTCCTTGAAGGTCAGCATCTAGAAGAGGTGCACACCTTGGAAGTTGCCTATGAATAACAACTACAATTTATTCATTAATCCTACTGTAATGAGAATTTCAAAATTTTCCTAATTTCTATGGGATATTTTTTTTTTTAGGTATCATCTCCCAACCCCACTAAAGTTCTTTAGCCAGAGACGATCTACAACTTTTTTTTTCATTTCTCCTTAGGTTTGTATTTTTATTTCCACCCCCCCCCAATTAATTCAATTACTTATTTTTAGTTTTTAACATTCACTTCCATAAGCTTAAAATTTTCTCCCCCTCCCTCCCCAAGATGGCTTGCAGTGTGATATGGGCTCTATACATACATTCCTATTAAGCACATTTTCACATCAGTCATGTAGCAGAAAAGAATTATAACAAATGGGAAAAACCATGAGAAAGAAAAACAAAACAAAAAAGAAAATAGTTTGCTTCATTCTGGATTCTGACTCTATAGTTCTTTCTCTGGATGTGGATGGCACTTTCCATCAAGCATCCTTTGGAATTGTTTTAGGTCCTTGCATTGCTAAGAAGGGCTAAGTCTATCAAAATTAGTCCTCACACACTGCAAGCTTTTAAAAAAAATATAGCAATCACCTTATACAGGCTAATTTCTCATTACTAGCACAGGGAATTCTTCAAATTTTTATGTATGGGGCGGGGTGTGTGTGTGTGTGTGTGTGTGTGTG
>CM053597.1:26019717-26035156 GCA_028646575.1 Pseudocheirus occidentalis | reverse complement strand
TTGTACACAGTCATAGACACATCATATGTGTGATGACCAACCTTGATAAACTGGACTCTTCTCAGCAATGCAGTTATAAGACAACTCTACAAGTTTCAAGATGGAAGGAGATACTTACATTCAGAGAAAGATCTAGAAAGACCAGAGTTTAAATGGATACTGAAGCAATGCATGCTATTGTTCTTTTTCATATTTGGTTTTCTTTTTTCCCACTGTTCACTCCATTGGTTACAACCCTTCTATACAACCAGACTATTGTACAATGTGAAAGTATTTGCTGATTCTATACTTGATTGCATGCCACCATAGGGTGGGGGGAAGGGAGGGGAGAAAATTTGAAACTCAAGGGATTGTGGAATGGAATCTTGTAAATTAAAAGTAAATAAAAAAATTTTTTTTGACTCAGTGACTTCAACAAATTTCACTTCATAAAAACATTCCAACCCCAGATATAGCAAACTATATGGGGCAGAACTTTTTGTCAGCAGGCGAGAATTCTGTTTCTGAGAAGTGCATTTACTAACAATTTTGAAAAACTTGTATACTCACGATAAGTGATTTACTGGTGAGTCACTGGAGATATCTTCATTGTAGCATTCCTCCCCTTCTGAGGTAGATGTTCTCTGGTTCTGGTAATATGTATGAAAACATTCAGATAGAAACATCACCAGTTACTGTATCAGTTCAGCTATGCAAGAGAAGGCAAATAAGTATGACCCATGTCTGCAGGTTTCCTCTTTAGCTGTAAAAATCCTACTCAAGTTCTGAAGGTCTAAATACTCTGTTTCTAAGTAGGCGTGGAAGGAAATTATTTTTCTTGTACTTAGATATTTTGTCTTCAAAGAGACGTTATTTTAGGAAGCTATATTCAGATCAAAATGGCATGACAGGAATGTAAAAGATGATAAACTCATCATGCTGGATGACACCACAGACACATACATAGAATCTCTATTTTCCAAAGGTTTGAAGTCAAGTTTTTTGGAAGGTTCAATTTTTTACTATCCTTGTAGTTACTATTTGAAAGGTTTATTCATAGCCACTATTATTGATAATAAAAAGATTAAATAAAAAAAAGGAGTACTTGGAATACTTCATGAATAATTCTAAAATTACACTGAAACTTTGGCTAAAAAAATCTAACAGAATGGATCCAAAAGGGTCTTTAGACACTCTGAACGGCACAGCTAAGTCTGTATCATTATGTGCCTAGTCAGAAATTAGCAAAGGGAAATGTTCCATTTAAAATGGTTTATTCTTTTTATAGATGTTACAATTAGAAGCACATCAGTGGTTATACAGAACAAGAGTAGGAAAACTACTTCCGATGGACAATTTTTCCCCCCTAAAAATTCCAACATGGTTTACTTAATATAGGACAAGATTTCCACTGCTATTACTTTCTAGTCATTCATGAATGACTGTCAAAGAGGTGGACCATAGAGTGGGGAACTTTTACTACTTCCTGTAAATGTCTCCATTTGTTAATAAGAAGCCTTTCTAAATCCAGCTCTTACTCAACTTCTGTGGCTGAATCTCACTAAAACTTTCGAGAGACTGGGAAATGATTCAAGTATTTTTTTCCTCCTTGATCAACTAGCAAGAAATACTGGGAAGACCAAAGAAAAGCAATCTCATCCATTTAAAAAAAAATATTGAACTTAACACCCAAAGAGGGATCATTTCAACACATAAAGTAGAAGAGCACAAGTGAATCCTATGTGAAACCATGAACTTCTTTTATGTACAGCTTATTTTTAAAAGTATATAATAGATTCAATGTTACTTTCGAAACTGTACTGTTTGTTTCCTTCTGAATTTCTTTCTGTTCCTTTTTTTCAATAAACCCCAATTCTTTTTCTTCTTTTTTTGGGCAACACTATCACTTGCTTCCCCCAACCCTAAATCCCACCCCATGAGAAAACTGTATTTAAAAGAAATAGGCACAGTTAACCAAAACAAATCCGTATAATTGCTATATCTCATTCAATATCCCGTATTTTTAAGATACATGCTGTGAACTGTGGTGTCTAGAATGTTAATGCCCTCAACAGAAACAGGTAACTTGGGAGGAAGGAGACAAGATAATAATTTGGACAAAGAAACATGAATTTTGGAATCATCTGTGTAGAGGTGAGACTGGCAACTGATGAAACTGCCATGGGCCAGAGGGTAGAGTGAAAAGTAAAGAAGGCCTAGGATAGAAGTGTGAAGTTCTCTCATGCTTAGGGGAAAGGTCCAGGAACCAGGATGAAGTGGTGGTATAGGAAGCCAAAGAGGGTGATCCACGCTCAAGGAGTGGTCAACAGTGTCAATAGCAGTAGAGAGGTAAAGGAGGATAGGGATTCACTCCAAAAAGATCTTCCAAGTTAGGAGATCACTGGTAACCTGGCAATTTCAGTATAATAGTGAGGTTAAGCACTGAAGGAAAGATGAGAAGTAGTAGTGGAACGTTCTTTCTAGAAATCTGGCAGGAGAAGGGAAGACTGACATAGGATGGTAACTTAAGGGGACATATTTTAAAAATGGGGAAACTTGGCATGTCATAGGCAGCAGAGAAGTAGCAATTAGAAAGAGGGAGAGGGAAGATATCATCAATTAAGCAACTCTCTAGGAGTCCTGGAGGAAATGGAATTAAAGTCAAAAGGGTTAGATCTGATAAAAGGGACCCCTTTTCTTTGGAAAATGACTCAAAGGAGAGGATAGGTGAAGATGTATATGGGTTTTGAGATATGGAGAAAGGGAAAAGAAGACTCAGGAAAGTGGGAAGCAAAGTTATCTGCTAAGAGAGAGAGAAGGAGATGGAGAGAGGAAGAGAGAGAGGGAGGGAGGGAGAGAGGGGGAGAGAGAGAGAGAGAAAGAGAGAGAGAGAGAGAGAGAGAGAGAGGAGATGGGAGAAGGAAAGAGGGGCTTGAGAAGGTTCAGAAAAACTGTTGAGGTATTTCCTTTTCTAAGTACACATTAATACACAACAAAAAGAAGCACCAACATCTCAGAAACATTATTATGTACCCTGCAGGTGTTCAATAAATAGCAACTGAAATAAATGTCTTAAAAGAAAAAAAGACAACTGAACAAACTTACAAGAGCTGCGGAACACAAAGCTTGAGCTGGGGTAAGAAGGTCAGCTGTCTCTAGCAATTTTTGAGTGACTTTACAAATAATTCCTCTCAAAGCTGACAGTTTAGCCTGATTGAAAAAAAAGAGAAAAATATTTACATTATGATATAATGAATTCCTAAATATTGTCAATCACCAAAACTATTTTGGGAGAGGGGTAGGGACAAAAGTGTTATCAGTAAGATACCAGGCATAGAGTCAAACCCAATTTCTATGTGACACATGTCCTGTCCTTTTAGAGCTTAATTAGTGTAGGGGGTGGGGGATGAGGGTAGGGAACAACTAAAATGCACAATTAAATACACACAATTAATACACAATTAAATGCACCAGAGAAGCAGAAACAAAGAAAGCTTGGGGAACTGCAAAAGGGAAAGTTATGAAAGACTGAAAAGATCAAGAAGGACGTGGAGGGATTTCATAGGTAAAGGAGGACATTTCAGACAAAGGAAATGACATAAGAAAAAGACATGGGAGCAGCAAAGCTCAGGGCACAGAGTACCTCACTTTTGTTGAAATGGAGAATAGGAAAAGGAGCAACAGGATATGAGGCTAGGTCAAATGGCTCCGAATTGTGTAGGGCCTTGAAAAATGGGCAAAAGTTTGACTACCTTGACAAGGAACAGGGAGCTGGACACAAACATATCTCTGAGCATAGTCTCCAAGTCATTTCCATTTGGTTCTGCAGTGCACTATAGTTTTCAATAGGTTTGTCTTGGCTACCAAAAAAATGGTTCTATTTCCCCTATACAAGCAACAACTGATGGTATATGAAAACTGCCCAGAAGGGTGCCAAATCAAAGAAAGGCAGGACAGCTAACATGGGATTTTAAATTTGCAGTAGAAAATAGATAACTCATATACGAAAGTCAAACTATTTTTTTGTGTGAAACCTCTTAGTCTTAATGAATATAACCTGTTGTTTCTAGACCTGGCTTACATTAAATCACATGATACCAGGTTTGTAGAAATAAATGCAGTTAAATGTAAATAACCAAACTGTTAATGAACTTGATCCACCTAAACTAGCAATAACAAAAATGCTGAAAAAATATTGGCTGTTATTATCAAAAGACCACTGGGCGTCAAACCTTTTTCCAAATCAATCTACTGAAACTCAAGAGTGCTGATTCCGGTCATGTCTGTACAATCACATGAAATACAATCAGACAAAAGAGTTGGGTCAGGATGGTTAAAAAGACTGTTTTGGTAACTTGAACCATAATATCAATGCCTATAAATTCCTGCTGCAAGATGAAAAGGTAATTGAGTCTTTTGACCCAGTCTAATTCACCTGCCGTTTTTAGAACCAGCTTAAACATAATTACTCTCTTAGCTTAGTGACTTATCTCCGTCACTCAGTTCAATCTGCTAAATGATTATCAATGAATAAAGTCAGGTGTTCGATCTGCTATTTGCTTAAAAACACATATAGGTACCAAATGCTTCCAGTGCATGTTCAAGGGGCTGGAGACAGAAAGACAAAAACTAAAATCAGCCCCTTCCCTCAGGAAGGAGCACTGAAGGTACAACAAATGCAATGAAAAGTGTGAGCAGAGAGAACATGAATAATGAGTACTGAGGTGTGATCAAGGGAGGCTTCCTGGAACACACAGCTCATGGGGTTATAATGGCCTTTAAAGAAGACCAACTTGAAAAGCATAAACATTCAGTCTATACTCGAATCCTTATTAGAGGGAGCATGGTTAAGGTTGAAATTGTATCAGAAGTTTAGACTGACTAAAGTAATCAACAGGAAAAAGCTACTTGCTATTAAATTTTAGAACTAATGTTGAACTAGATGTAATAGGTTAAAATGATGAATCCAAAGGTCTTAAAATTTTCTTCTGGGAAAACAACCTTTTTTTTTTGGTAGCGAAAATACCTGAGTAGACTCTTCTGTTTGCTGTGAAGCCAGCTGCCTTCTTAATACAAATAGCTGAAGGTTTAGGTATTGGCATTCTTTCTTCAAATTGAGGACGGTGTCATGGGCATCTCTCACTTTGGATCTTTCACTTTCTAAAGCTAAAGCTAGAGCTCTGTTGTTCTCCTGGTAACTTTTCAACTGTGTAGATGGGTCAGCTGAAAGAAATATTCAGTGGCTTATTAATTATTAAATGCAAATTTTGTGAATGATGTCAAAATAAAATAAATATGAAAGCTTCTTACGCAGTATCTTGCACTTTGCTGTCAGGATGAGTTTGGGTTTGCCAACTTGTGCCAGGCGCTTGTTTCTTTTCTCTCGCATCCGTTCCTTTATATTTTCCAGACTATCCTGAAAGGATTTCTTAAGCCTTTTTTCCCTGGACATCCTCTACTTAGAGATTTCACAGGAGGAAAAATTAAGTGAATCATTTCAAGCAGTAATTTATTTGTTATGAAATAAACTATGTAACTGGAACATGAGAGCAAAGGCCGTGTTTGGAGATTTGGCAATTACCTGTATATGATTATCCAATCAATGGACATAGCTTAGACAAAGTCTGATTTTGTAGCCCTCCCAATTTCAATGACCATTTCTAATGTCATCCTGGTCAGGTGACCTATGGAATAGGCTTAAATAATGAAGGCATTTCTAAAGGACATATTTTCCATTTAAAGATTCTTAAAGCACTTTCCTCGTCTGATAACATTTTTAAGCTTTTGCTATGGATAGCTACATTCTGCCCTCCTCATCCTCCTTTCCCTGGAATTCCAGCTTCTTCCCTGGGGTCCTGTACTCCTGATTGGGCAGACCACCCTATCTAGGCACTGTCATATCCACCATAGCACGTGTCTGCCATGTGCTATGCTGCTATTCAATTCCACCTGCCTTCTTGAGGTCCTGCTAGATACCACTAGTGCATGTAACACATACCAATCTTTTGCCCTGACTCCATTCACCATCCCTGTTATTTCACCGATCAAAGCACCCCACACCAAGGAGCATTCGTTCTCTTATCTGGTGTCTTCCCTTATAAAAATGTTAGCTCTGTGAAGGCAGGGGCTCTTCTTTTTCACTTATATCCCTAGGGTGGAGCAGCACCTAGTACACAGTAAATTCTTAATACATGCTCATTCACATTCTATTCTATTTCTACCTACCTGCTAGTCCCTAGATTGATAAATTTGAAGCCTCAGTGTATGTTCAAGGCACTGGTGACAGAAAGAAAAACTAAAACCAGCCCCTGCCCTCAGGAAGGAGCACCGCAGGTACAAACAAGTGCAAGGAAAAGTTTTCTGGAAGAGGTAGCTATTGAGAGATAGGCTGGATTTTAACAGATGAGGATGTTGGGGAAGGCACATCAAACAATGATCACAGCATAAGCTAAGCCCTAAAGTAAAGGTGTCAAACTCAAAGAGAAAAGGATCCCAGCAGGGCATTTAGCCCTCAAACTACAAATTAACATGGTTTGTCATACTATGTTTTTATTTATTTTGTTAAACATTTCCCAATTACATTTTAATCTGGTTGGGGCTACACTTACAAGTTTAATATCTCTGGCCTAAAGGAAGTATAGGTAGGTGTTGTGGGAACAGTGGGTTCAGTTTCCATGGCCTGCTAAATAAAAGAAACTCTTGTATCTGGTATTCAAGACACTTTATGATCTGGCTTCAATGTTACCTTCCAGTCTGATTTCATGATATTTTTACTTTGTGTATGCTACTAACCAGAAAAACCTAGGCCTTGTCCACTCTTGTATTTATCTGTTCTCATATCTGGTGCAGACCAAACTCAGCTTAATCTATTGAGATAATTATTTTCTTCTAAGGCTTAACTCAGATACCACCAACCCAACAGATGCCTTTCCTGATCTCTCCAGCTCAGCCTTCCTTGAATCTCTTGGACTAATTTGGCTTTTTCTTCTATGTAATTATTTATTATGTAACTTCTGGAAACAAAGTACTCTAACTTGTCCTCTCTCCTAGTTTTTAAATTTCTTGAGTGAAGGTGCTGTCACCTTTCATCTAGGTATCTCAGCTTAGTACAGTATCTGGCATTCAGTAATATGCTTCAGTTTCCTCAACTATAAATGAAGGAGTTGGACTTGATGGTCTCAAAAGTCTCCTCTACAGCTTCAAATCCATGACCGTTGGACAGATCATAGGAGAGAAGATTCATGAGTAGTAGGAGATAAAAGTTTAAAGCAAGGCTAGGGGCCATATCGTGAAGGGCCTTAAATGTAAAGCTAAGAACATTGAACTTGCATTCCATGGTCAATGGAGAACCACTGACTGAAAAGATGCTGGAGAGGGAGAATGACTTCTAAGCAGATTCTAAAACCTCTATTCCTTTCTACGATGTAGACTCTTTGCTTTAAAATTCAGATTTGTTCTTTACTATGTCCCATAACAGATGGGACATTCAGATGTTCTGAATCCAATTCTTTCCTTTAGAACTCCTTTCTCAGAATCTCAATTAATTTTCTCAAGTTCTTTTGGCTTTTCCTAAAAGGACACTGACTAGTAGCAACCTTTATGAAGACGTATCTTTAGGTCTAGGTTATTTTACTTTTTGTCAAGTTAGATATTAAACAGGGGCAGCAACGTGGCGCAGTGAATTGAGCACTGGCCCTGGAGTCAGGAGGACCCGAGTTCAAATTTGGCCCCAGACATTTAACACAAAAACTAGCCACGTGACCTTGGGCAAGTCACCTAACCCCAACTGCCCTACCTTCCCCCCTCCAAAAAAGAAAAAAGAAAAAAATACATAATAAACAGTAACATTCTAAGCTATATCGGAAGATTTATAGTAGAATACTCATATCTATTTTTAAGGAATACTTCTTACTAAGAAAAAGAAAACAAACCCTTATCAGGAAGAGGCACAAGCAAGATAACTAATTATATCATATAAAAATGAAAAGTTACAAATGTAAACACTGTTATATTACTCCTAAGGGACTGCGCCTCTGATTTATTTGGTATCAATGTAGGTCAACAAACTGTCTACAGTTAATAGTCTTAGAGTTGTTACCTAGAGACCACTGCCAAGCTTTGACTCGTTCAATGTCTAGAAGCACTCAATGGGTATTAGAGGTGCACCCAAACCCAGGTCTTCCTGGTGGCTGCCCACTTTCTCTCTTCTATATCTTATTTAGGTTCTATGTGCTTGGGCAATAGCCATTCCACATGAGAAGCACTTCTTTTATTTGGACTCTTAAAGGTTTTAAAAACTGACAAAAGTCATACTCAAATACCTTACAGAAGCATGTGTTAGTGATCTTGGCTCTTCAAAGGCTATGCCAGCAGGGCACAAGCTCTGGCAAGAGAACAAAGGCTGGATTTTGACTGCTGGCTCTTGGACAGAACAACTTAGCTAAGTGGCAAGACTGGCCAATATATGATCAACTATTTGGCCATGATTTCTCATAAAAATAAAAAAAAGGAGGGTCTAGACCAAATAAGAGTGATTTTCCAGGGAATGGCTAAGACTTATTGGGTAAATTATGGCAAGGATTCCTTTTGTAAATGTATTGAACTAGATGGCTTCTGAGGACCATTTTAGTTCTTAAATAATGTGAATAAACAAACTGAGTTTACATATCAAAGATCAAACACCTGTCTGTAGGCATGCTTACAAAGTTTTATTAATGTCATCAAAAAAGTAATTACCAATGAAACATTTCACAATAAATGGGGAAGTTACCATGTCTTACTTTGCATGTCATTGCATGCAAAATTGCTTACATAGCCTCAAGTTTACACATGTGAGCTCTCATCAGACTTTGGGCAGGTGATGGCTGAAGGAATATGTCTGAATAAGTCAGGTCAAGCTCTTGATGGTGAATCCCATTATAGGAGGCTACAGGTTCTATTTTGATGGGATCAGAATAATGTCAAGAGGCTTTGCAAACCTTAGAACCCTATCCAAGTGCTCTCTACTGTTACTTCATTTTAGAGTCTATAAATAATACTCTATGACAATCGTATACTTTCTTTTGGGAGAAATGAATCAAAACATGAAAGAGTCATCTTTGTTGCTGTATCTGTCCAGTAATTTTGTATGATAATCTATGTACTCTATTAGCTCTACAAAATCTTGAGGAGTATGATCTATACACTTAGAGAGGTCATCCTTCTGAGAAATATGAAAAAGGAACAGCAAGTCTTTTTAAAAGAAAATTCTCCAAGACCATATCTTTACCATCACAAAATTGACAAAGGTTTAGAGCAGAGGTTCTTTTTTTTTTTTTTTAGAGCAGACATTTTAGGGGTCAGCAGATAGATTTCAGGATGTGAACTTAAATGAGAAAAAAAAATCTACATCTTTATTTTTACTAACCTCTAACTGAAATTTAGCATTTCCTTTAATAGCACAAATAAGCACATTATTCTGCGAAGGTATCCATAACACATAGGAAAGATTAACAACTCCTGGTTTAGAGGGTCATAGATTTTGAGCTGGAAAGGTCCATCTAGTGCAATTCCCTCAATTACGGATGAGCAATCTAAGAAAGGCTTAGAGAGAACACAATATCTTACAGTTTGTTCACTACACATTTTTCAATTTTGAATTTAAGAGGCAAAGCGCTGCCTTAAAAAGCTCTCTTCCAACAAAGCCTCTCCCACGCCTATGTTAAGACCACTGGCCAAGACCTGTGGGGTTGGATTGTTGGTTGATTTTCTTTCTGGGGCTCAAAAGCCCTATTTTCACTTTGCTAAGCACCCTCCCCAGATCCCCCTGGGCTGACCAGTAAGGAGATCATCTCCACTTAGGATCTCACTGAGGAGGAGGAAAGACTCCAGGGGGCCTTCCCCCACTTGCACCTCCCGGGTCTCCGCAGACAAGCTACCTTCTGCCGGGTCCCCCGGACAACAGGACCCCTGATGCCCTCGGGAGCGCTGTGGGGAGATCCGCTCGGGGGTCACCGTAAACTTTCCGTGTCCTCCCTACGGACCCCATCGGGCTTCAGGTGCTTTCAATTCGACCCCTGGTCCAGACCCTCCTCAGCTGGTGCCCAGAAAATCCCGAGCGCCCCCAAGGGCTCTCCCTCCCCAGGCCCCGGCCCACCGCACAGGTCTGACCGCTTCGCTCTCCAGGGGGTCCCCAACGATCTCCAGGATAAAATGGTAACGGTGACAGTTAGCATTCGCACAGCGCTTCCGCGTCCGTAATGCGCTCCAAACACAAACTCCCCAGACTGCCGTGTTGGAGTAGCGCATTAAGGCCGCGCCGAGATCGGCTCGGAGGCCCACAAAAGCTCTCACGTCCCACTGAAGAGGAGCCCAAAGAGGCCACGTTACTACGACTGTCCCCGTTTTGCACACAAGGAGACAGACTCGGCCAGGGTCACCCTGCTCCGTCCAGCTCGCCTTTCCCAGCCCGGGTCTGGCGTTCTCCCCCTTCATCGCCTCCGCCTCTGGGAAGGAGGAGGCACCGGAGAAGACCTAACCAGAGGCGGAGGAGAGGACGGAAGGGGCGGGGAAGGGCCTGGACAAAGGATCGCTGACGGAGACGAGAGACCGTCTCGAGGATCCGTCCGCGGAAAATAGACGATTCGGGGCTTTCTGGGCCCTCTGCAGGGCCTGCGTGCGGCCTCCCCCGGGGCGGACGGCCTCGGCATGCCCCGGCCCCCTCCCTCGCGGCCCGGGTCGTCCTCCCGTCTCCCGCCCGGCTGCCCTCCCGCCGCCAGCGACGCGCTTCCACCTACGAGCTCCGGCGACTCCGCCGCGGCGCCGGCTCCGGCTCCGGCCGGATCCGTTGATTCCGTTTGCTCGGCGGCTTCCGGAGCCTCGTTCGAAATTCTCCGCTACGCTCTCCCATTGGCGGACGGCCTCGCATCACGTGGGGCGGCTGAAGTCGCGCCGCCGTCGCCGGGGAGACCGGAGATGAGGGCGTGCGTGGGTACGTACTCCCTTCCCCCGCCCACTTGTCACGTCACGTGACGCTTACTCCGGCCTCATTCTTTCAGGATCCACTCCCCTTACTCTTGTCCTGCCCGCTGCTCTTTTTCCATCCGGGTACCACATTTTCTCCCTGCGAGGAAGGAAACGACTGGCTCCGCCCCCGACGCCCTGCCGCGCCGGGGGGCGGGGCTTCGAGGCTCTTTGGGCGGGGTTACTTTCGGTCTCTCCGCCATTGCCCTCTGGTGGTGGAGAAGTGGAACGACACTTCCATCTTTTCTGCCTCTGGCTCTTACAGGGCATTACGATAAATAGCCGCTCGCAGCCTGAGGAGCAAAAATACAGCCTCGGTTAAGTAGAAGGACTCAATAAAAGCCCCAACCCAAAACAAAGCAGCCAACCTGTCTGGAGCTTCTACCTTTAACAGCTGTGCGGCCTTGATCTAGTGGCTTCACCTTCTGAGCCTCAGTTTCTCTTCGTGTCAAATGTAAACTCATTTTAAAAACTGCTTTTTTCTGAATCTGGGGACATTTGAGCTGTTGTGGAAGCAGCGTGCAAAGAGCACCGTGTCTGGGAGCCCACGGACGTCTGTGCATAGTCAATTAAATCAGCCGGGGGGCGGGGGAAGGTTCGTGTAGAGGGGGGCACTGCAGCTGAGGAATTTGAAAGGCAAAGGTGGGGAGGGATGGCGGGGTCCGAACTGGCAGAGATCTCAGGGGGCATCCCTCTGGTCCATTCGCACAGGTTTGGTGGTCACGCCTCTGGATGACTTTCAGTACAGTTCAACAGATCTCTGCCAGGAGCCCGCTGGTTTATCCGCCTAACAGCCGGGCTTTGCACCAAGCTTCGAAGGTGGCCAAGTACGTTCCGTGTTCTGAAGTCCGTTCTGTGTTCTCAGCTGATTCCCACAGCCCCATGAGCAGGTAGATGCTTCAGAGGATAAAACGGAGTTAGGAAGATCCGAGTTCAAATTCGACCTCAGAAGCTTGCTGGTTGTGTAACCCTGCCCAAGTCACTTGACTTCTGCCTGCCTCAGTTTCCTCCCCTGTAAAACAGAGATAATATCAAGTAGGTCCCAGGGTTGTTGTGAGGATCAAACAAAATTTGTAAAGTACTTTGCAAACCTTCAATGCTAGCTCTTGTTGTTACTGTTGGTCCAATTCTGGAAAACGGGACTGAAAGAGAAATGACTTCCAAAGGGTTCATACAGCTAGTGTCTGAAGTAGAATTCGAATCCAGGTCTTTCTGATTTCCATTCTTGGAGATTATTTGCTTGGCTATTGAGGTTCAAAGGCAAAAATGAAAACAAGTCTTTACCCTCAAGGAGCTTCCAGGGGAGAGTAATATACATGCAAATGAATAAATGCAAAGTATATACAATGTAATTGGAACAAGGAGAGAGTGTTAAGGAGACATAACACAAAGTGTATTAAGGAGACAAGTGTGTACAGCCAGGCAAATTCATGGCGTTCCATACCCCATAGCAAGTGTATCCCGGATCTCTCATATGGGGAGCTGCACAGCTGCATGTGACAGCCCTCTGATAAAGGGGGGATGCACAGCTGTATGTGACAGTCCTCTGGTAAAGGGGGTCTGCACAGCTGTGTGTGACAGCCCTCTGGTAAATAAAGGGGGAGCTGCACAGCTACATGTGACAGCCCTCTGATAAAGGGGGGATGCATAGCTGTATGTGACAGTCCTCTGGTAAAGGGGGTCTGCACAGCTATGTGTGACAACCCTCTGGTAAAGGGGGAGCTGCACAGCTATATGTGACAGCCATATGGTAAAGGGGGGATGCACAGCTGTGTGTGACAGCCCTCTGATAAAGCGGGGATGCACAGCTGTAAGTGACAGCCATCTCCTAAGAGGAGCTGCAAAATGTGTTGATCACAGCATAGGACAAGGGCATGCAGGGGTTTTGATCCCCTTTTGGAAATGTGACAGGATTATTTTTTCCTATTATGAAAATTTGTCTTTAAAAGCAGTTTCAGCTTGAGCACGGGGCCTGGTCTATACAAAACGTATGCCTAGTATGTTATAATAGTCTCTTTTTTTTCCTACCTCAATTTCCTGAGTTTGCCTGATTCATAAGGGTGACACCCTAACCAAGATTTTACTTCCAACAGAGGAAAGGGAAGGGAGGAAGCATTTGACAGGTGTCTGCTCTGTGCCAGACACTGTGCTAAGCTAAGCTCTTTATAAACATCTCATCTGATAGTATTTAATAATTGAGGGGGTCAGGAAGAATCTTATTTGGGGAGTGGTACCTGGGCTGTGCTTTGTAGGAAGCTTGGGGTTCTCTAAGGGGCACAGAGAGGAGGGAGGGCATTCTACATTTGGGGTCCATGGAAGAGGAGATGGACTATTGTCATGGGGAGCATTAGCATGGCAATGTGACTGGAATGGAAAATATGTGAAGGAGACTTATAGAAAAGTGGACAGTGAAAATAAAGAAAAGGAAAGGTAGGAGGGGGTCTTTAAATGCAAGCCTGAGTAGTTAGTATCTTTCTTTAAATCAAGCCAAGCTCTTCTGGACAAACCTGGATCTAACGACTGGATTACAACTTTTACAAAAATGATACCAGTATATTATATCTTGTGATTTTCTGTCTTCTTATTCGATCAATCAGTCAACAAGTATTTATTAATCAATAAATACTTGGCACTGTGCATCAAGATACAAGTGGAAACAGTCCCTGCCCTCAGGAAGCGTACATTCTCTAGCAAGAGACCACATATTTACACACAAGTATATATACAAGGCATGTGCAAAGTTGATAAAGGGTAAATTAAAAAAAACTATTCCATTTTTATACACCTTGAATGAAAGCAGAGTAGGTTTTCCCACCAAAAAATTATTTACACCCAATTTTTTCCAAGGGACAAATACCAACTTGAAGAGTTACTGGTATATCCCATTTGTAACAATTTCTCTGCAGCAATTTTCTTATATATTTGGGAGATACTGAAGAAAAATATTTTCTTGTAAGTCTTTTCATTTTGTTTGAGTCCCATCTACTAGCAGTTCAGGTGGCAATGGGAGAATCCTGGCATCCTGGAAAGCCTAATGAACCCATCAAAGTCAAGCAGCTTGTTTGTATTCTAAAAATTCTCTTCAACCCATGCAAATGATGCTCATACTGTGGAGCTCAGAATCCTTCAGATGGAAATGTCAAACATCTGTTATGACAGTTTCACACCAGTTTTGCTCTGTTCCCTCTTCATTTTCCATTCATTTTTGTGCTTCTTTTTCCATTTTCTTCCTTTGTTATTCTGTTGCTCTCTTTTCTTTGTTGACGATTTTCTGCTGTCTCAGGACTCCCTCTGTCCAGGCTGCATCTTCTGCTTCCCACAAATTTGTATTCTCCTACTGGGTATCCAAATCACCTAATTCAGGAGATTGGTGAATAAAAGGAGTATCTTTTGTAACTACTAGAGAAATCTATAATACCATCTGGGATGCCAAAATTTAATGGTTCTCTCTTCTTAATAATAATTTTCTGGGGCAGCAAAGTGGCACAGTGAATAGAGCATGCCCTGGAGTCAGGAAGACCTGAGTTCAAATGTGGCCTCAGACACTTAACACAAAAAACTAGCTGTGTGACCTTGGGCAAGTCACTTAATCCCAATTGCCTGCCTTCCCCCCTCCAAAAAAAAGCAAAAAATCTTTTTTTTTTCTGTTTTCCTTCAGTTGGTTCTGTGTCTTTAAAATAGTCAGGTCCAATTGTTCCATTATATTTTGTTGTGCTGTTCCATTTCTATTCCATCCTTCAATCTTTTTTTTTTAAGCCAGAAACTATATTTTCTTAAATTACATTGATTTATTTACTTTTAGTTTACATCATTCAGTTCCATCGTCCCTTGAGTTTCAGATTTACTCTCTCTCCCCTCCTATACCCCATCATGTTGGCATGCACTCAGATACAGGATCTACAAATATCTTCCCATTAACCATTAGGTTGCAAAGAACCTCCTTTAATCTTTTTTTTAATTTAGTTTTTTATTTGTTTTCTTGTTTACATTTTTCATTTTCATTACATTTTTGAATTACACATTTTCTCCCCGTCTTGCCCCTGCCCCAACCCTAAAACAGCAATCCCACTGTAAATCCCCTCCCCTGCTCTGCTCTCTTATTTTCTGGTAGGGCAGGGAGGATCTCCCTATCCCAGCCCCTGTATATCTTAATTCCTAATTACAGGTATTGCAGAACTTTAAATTTTAGATTCTTTCGATTCCCTCCCTTGTCACCCACCTCCACTGGAAGGACACTCAGTTCAGTACAGATTATGGATGTGTGATTATACAGGACATCTTCATAGTGGACATATTGTGACAGTGATCGTCTGTCTCTCCTTCCTATCCCTCCCCCCGCCCTTGTTCTGTTCTCTACCCTGTCCCTGTCCGTTTACTGAAGTGTGTGCTTCCAGCATCCCTCCCCCAGACCCTGCTCTCCCCTCCGTCATGCCCTCTTTCATCCCCATGCCCCCTACTC
>CM053597.1:26003135-26019217 GCA_028646575.1 Pseudocheirus occidentalis | reverse complement strand
CTTGCCCCGGGGGTAGAATGGCCGAACTGCTTTACTCCCCCAATTAAGTTTCAAAGTTTTAGCTTTCACTAATCATCTCTGACCGAAGCTCCCCTCAGGCCAGTGCTTTAGATTTTCTTTGAAGTAGACTCACACTGCAGCTTGGGAGGCTCTGCTGCTCCTCGTGGCTGCCCTGGGACCTTGCCTGGCTGCACGGTTTTGGGCTGGCTGTTCTCTGCTCCTCTGCAGTGTAAGCTGCCCCTCTCCTGTCCCCGTTCCTCACACCTTGGCAGATGTGGAGGTGCTGGAAGCTGTAGATCTCTCCTGCAGTCTGGCTCCAGTGCCCGCTTGGCTCAGCTCAGCCAGGCTACTTCCCACTGCCTGGGCCTGGCCGTGGTCTTGGCTTCAGGCTTTTCCAGCCTCCGCTCTGGCTGCCATGATGAGCCCCTGCTGCCGAGCTGCCTTCAGCGAGAGCTGTGTTCTCTGTATTTTTGTGAGTCTGAGAGTCCTAGACTTTATCTGGGCTCGTATTTTATGGGTGTTTAGGGTGGCGGTGTGGGAGCTGCGGAGCCTTGCTGCTTCTCCTCCTTTAATCTTCATACTTGTGGGTGCATCTCCATTTCAGTAGCTCCAGTCTTCAACTTTTGGCTGCTTAGGAACTGGGGAATAACCCACTGTGGTTGGCAAAGTTATCCCAAAAATCCCCTCCCCAAGAAAAATCAAAAGTCAGAGACATCTTGAGGAAGGAACAGGAAGTTTTATTCTCTTTTTTAAAATTCTGAGTTTTATTCTGAGGCGGTCTCTCAGTGTTGGCTCAAAAACTAACCCAATAGTGGATAACAAAGAAGCCGGCCACTATCTTCTATTGGCAGGCAGGTGGGACAGGGAGCCAAGGTATCATCCACGGCCTTATTTGGTAAAGGCCAAAGAAATGGAGGGGAAAAGGTCACAAGCCAGGGTGGAGGTCAAAAACTCCTAAAAAAGGGCCAAATGCTTAAGTGTGTAGTATACAAGGGTGGAGGTCTACAACTCCTGAAAGGTGCCTAATGGCTATGACAAGAAGAGGAGGGGGGAAGGGTCCCAAGTTGTGTAAACCCAGGACTCAGGTCTGTCCAGTCTTACAAAAGTCTGTCTCTGGTTTACAGATAGTTTCTCTCTGTTCTTATTCTGAGGAGTCTTCACAGAGGGTGCAGAGAGTGTACCCCACTCATCCACTTAATTTCCATCCTCTGCCTGACCTTCATATTAACCTCTTAATGAATAAGAGCACTGTGGCCAGGCAGGTACAAACTTTAAATAACCAGAACTGTGTCATGGCCATGATTGGAAGCAGAAGCTGCCCCTCCTGCTACCGCCGGCCCTCGGGGAGGCTTGAAGCCCGGCTGTCCATGATCCTCTTCTGCCTTTCTCAGTGGCTCATTATGATGGCTGCCATGGCACTCCGCTTCCTCCCAGGAAACCTCCTGCCCCTCTACCTTTTCTCCCTCCCCATGTTCCCTCAAGGATAAATTCTCTTTAGGAGGGTAGAGTTGCTAATGGTTCTAAAGAGAGGAAAAAGCTTCATTGAGGGGGCGGAGCCAAGATGGTCAAGTGAAAGTAGGCACTTGTTTGAGTGAACCCCTCCAAATACCTCAAAAACATGACTAAACACATTCTAGAACAGCAGAGCCCACAGAATGACAGAATGAAACAGATTTCCAGCCTGGCAAGCCAACAGGAAGGGTCTATTGCACCCCACTGGGAGTCCCGTAACGGCCTCTTGCTGAGCTGAGCTGGGCTGGGCACGGACCAGACTAGAATAGGCCTCAGGGCACTGAATCACTGGCAGCTCTGGCAGTTTGGTTTCCAGACTTTTCTGCCCAAAGAGGCTAGTAGAAGGTCTTGCCCCAGCCCTAGCCACTGGCTGTGGAGGCAGATGTCAGCAGCAGCTACTTCTAGAGCTTTCCCTTAAATACAGAGCCCATATGGAGGGGCTTATAAGAGGAAGATTGCAGGGATATTTCTGTTAGTACTGAGGCAGGATTCTTTGCTTTGCCCTGCTTGTATCTGGGTGGTTGTCCTGGGGTGAGGAGGAGTGCTGGTATGCTGGAACTTGTGGCTGTGATAGAGAGGGAGTCCTCCTCATAATTCCAAGGCAGAAAGGAGTGCTTGTGGTCATTCAGAGACCAGAGCACAGGCCAGGAGAGGAGTAAACACATCTCATTTGCTTGTACCATCTTGGAAGAACTGAAAATTTACATTTCCATAGAAATATCTCTGAAAACAGATGCACAAAACCTCTGAAGCTTGGGGGCAGTTTGCCCTCCATACTGTAAGCAGAAAATTGCCTTAACAAAAAGTTAAACAATCAAGTAATTTGCTGGGAAAATGACCAAACAGTAGAAAATAAAACGGACCATAGAAACTTACTTTTGTGCCTGACAAGGAAGATCAAAACATACAACTAGAAGGAGACAATAAAGTCAAAGCTCCTTTGTCCAAAACCTTTAAGAAGAATAGGAAGTGGTAAAACATCATGGAAGAGCTTGAAAAGTATTTTGAAAATCAATTAAGAGAAGCAGAGGAAAAATTGGGAAGAGAAATGAGAGTGATACAAGAAAGTCATAAAAAATGAGTCGATAGTTTGCTAAAGGAGACCCCAAAAATGCTAAAAGAAATAATATCTTAAAAAATAACTAACACAAATGGCAAAAGAGGTCCAAAAAGGCAATGAGGAGAAGAATGCCTTAAAAAGTAGAATTGGTCAAATGGAAAAGGAGGTCCAAAAGCTCACTGAAGAAAATAATTCCTTCAAAATTAGAATGGAGCAAATGAAAGTTAATGACTTTATGAGAAATCAAGAAATTATAAAACAGAACCAAAAGAATGAAGAAAATAGAAGACAATGTGAAATATCTCATTAGAAAAACAAGTAACCTGGGAAATAGATCCAGGAGAGAGAATTTAAAAATTATTGGACCACTTGAAACCCATGATCTAAAGAAGAGCCTAGACATCATCTTTCAAGAAATTATCAAGGGAAACTGCCTTGCTCTTCTAGGACAAGAGAGTAAAATAGAAATAAAAAGAATCCACCAATCACTTCTTGATAGAGATCCCAAAGGAAAACTCCTAGGAATATTGTAGCCAAATTCTAGAGTTCCCAGGTCGAGGAGAAAATATTGCAAGCAGCCAGAAAGAAACAGTTCAAGTACTGTGGAAACACAATCAGGATAACACAAGATTTAGCAGCTTCTACATTAAGGTATCAGAGGGCTTGGAATATGATATTCCAGAGATCAGAGAAATGTGGGTTAAAATCAAGAATCACCTACCCAGCAAAACTGAGTATAATTCTTCAGGGGAAGAAAATGGACATTCAATGAAATAGAGGACTTTCAAGCTTTCTTGATGAAAAGACCAGAGCTGAATAGAAAATGTGATTTTCAAATACAAGAATAAGAGAAGCATGAAAAAGTAAACAGGAAAGAGAAATCATAAGGGACTAATAAAGTTAAGAGTAAGAGAAGAATGTAGTGGGAGAAGGGGAAAGGGAGAGGTAGAAGCGGTAAATTATCTCACATAAAGGTGGCAAGAAAATGCTTTTACAATGGAGGGAAAGAGGGGGGAGGTGAGAGGGAATGAGTGAACCAAATCATAGGATTTGGCTTCACACAATCTATCTTACCCTACAGGAAAGTAGGGGAGAAGGGGATAAGAGAGGGGGAAATGAGAGAAGGGAGGACATATTGGGGGAGGGGATAATTAGAAGCAAACACCTTTGAGGAGGGACAGGGTCCAAGGAGGGAATACAATAAATGGGGGATAGGATGGGATGGAGCGAAATATAGTTAGTCTTTCACAACATGACTGTCATGGAAGTGTTTTACATGACTCCACATGTATAACCTATATTAATTTGTTTGACTTTTCAATGAGTGTGAGTGAGGAAGGGAGAGAATATGGAACTCAAAGTTTTAAAAATGAATGCTAAATTTTTTTTTCATGCAACTGGGAAATAAGATACACAGACAATGGGGTATAGAAAGCTATCTTGCCCTAGATAGAAGGAAAATAGAAGGGAAGGGGGGGTGATAGAAGGGAGGGCAGATTGGAGGAAGAGGTCATCAGAATGCATACCATCTTGGCATGGGAGGAAGGGAGAGATGAGGAGAAAATTTGGAACTCAAAATCTTGTGGAAGTGAATGTTGAAACCAAAACTAAATTAATTAATAAAAAGAAAAAAAAGAGAAAACTTCATGTAGAAGGTGGTACTTGACTGAGAGATTCTAAGAAGTAAAAGAGGTTTTGTAAATTTGGGCAGGAAGAAGACCTTAGAGGCCAGCTGCTCTATCTTCCACAGGGCTGCCAAAATGATCTTTCTAAAGCACAGGTTTGACTGGGTCATTTTCCTGCTTAATAAACACCGGTAGCAACTTATAACTTATCCTCTTGTTGGCATTTCAAACCTTTCCCAACTTAACTTCAATCTGTCTTCACCAGTGTGCTTCTCTTATATAGTATAGTGCTCAGGACACTTGTTGATGCTTGTCTCGTCACAGGGCTTGGGTATACTGGGAGTCAATGTGCTTCCTTGTGGTGATCTGGGTTCTATCTGCCTCCTTCTGGCTGTGTGATGTGACCCATCTCTGTAACCTGTGGACCCCTGGGCCATCCACCCAGCTGCTGCACCCTTAGAACTTTTGGACTTTTCCATCTGCTTAGTTGTTTTGTCCTACATTTTTGAAGAGGACCAATAACATTACAGGATGACCTATGGACCGGCACATGAATTGGATTTCAGTGAGTCAGAGTTGCACAAAGTGTCATCTCTTCCAGAATCATGGAAGTCCAGCAGCAAGACAAAAGTCTGGATCACCGGTCATGGCCTGGGATATAGTGGATGACCTTGAGGTCTTCTGACCAAGCTCTAATTGTTCCATAGCAAACCTGCTTCAGTTCTTGGTGGTTGGAATAAACTATTTTCATCAATCCATTCTGCCTGTCTGCACATGCTTCAGCTAGACAGCTCCCTAACTCACTGATGGGTCAGACAGCCTGGTTTAGCCCATCTGCTGACATGGTTCTACTGTGACCCTGCATGCTACAGGTTCTTGGAGCTGCAGGTGAAAGCTGGGTGACCTGTTGGACACCAAAGATAGATGTCCAGTGCTGAAAAAGACCCTGATAGGCTTCACATGCCCCTGCTCAGGAACTAAACTTTCTTGAAAAATCATCTCCTCCAATCAGAGCATAAGCGTCTCTAGAGCAGCACGAGTCATATTTCTTGTTGTAGCTCCAGCACTTAGCACAGTGTTTCCACATAGTGTTTAGTAAATGCTTTTCCTCATCCATCCATCCATCCATCCATCCATTCGTCCATCCATCCATCCATTCATTCATTCATTCATTCATTCATTCAGTTACTCATTAGTGTGAGGAAGGAACTGGAGATGGTTTTTAAGTTAGCTAATAGTATTCATAATTGGACATCTTGGGGGATCCTTTAGCTGAACTTTGCAATCTCTAAAGACATAAAATGATCAATAAAGCAAGTATTTATTCCATTCCCAATGGTGTTTTACATTAGTTTTAAATAGTAGAAAGTATTTTAGAAATCTAATCAATTAAAGTCATTCCAAAAGAATACTGAATTAATTTAATTGCTTTAGAATAAGTCCTGGGTAGTTTATTGCTAAGGAGATCCATTTGCATCAGCCTTAAAATCCTTTCAGGACCTTCTTCACAACTTACTTCAATTCTTTTATTATTTAAAGAATTCATAATTTCATGGGGATGGGTGCTCCTTCCCTGTAGAGTCCTCAAGAGGGCCTTTGCCCCAGGCATAGGGCAGTTAGAGGCCTCATTAGGGAAAATAACTTGTGAAAATTGGAAGTTACAAGAAGCCTGGGCTGTAATGAATCCCTCTTAACTGTCTTGCTCTGTTCCCTTTCAGCTCCCCATCTTCATATATTTGTCAGATTCTCAAGGTTTCTGTCCTTTTGCCATGGGGAGAAGGCATCTCCCAGCCTCCAATTCCCCCAGCTGAGGATGTGCTTCTTGCTGCTGTTCTGGCTACAAAATTTGTGGTACCTGATCCTGGTATTAAAGTTCCTAGTTATTCCTTTGATCCATTGACACAGAATAGAAAACACTTAGTGTCTGAGACTTTCGAGGACCAGAAAATTTTTTATCCTGTGGTGAACCTTGGGATGAACCTCTTCCAATTTAACATAGCAACAGCTAGAGTGTGTATCCTGTTGACACAGCATTCAAGAGCCCAGTGTCATCTCCATGCCACAGTGAGCCAATGGTGAAGGACTCAGGGCCACCTGCTTGGGTTGGTTTTTATAAGCTCAGGACTAGAACACAGCCTGTTATTCATTTAAGTTTTTATTTCCCTGATATTTCTTCTTTTTAGTAGCCCTAGGTTTTTGTTGGTTTATTTTTCTGTTTTTTTAAATGGTATTTCATGAGTCCTAACTACTAAGAGGCAACATGACATAGTTGATAGAAACTTGGCCTTGAAGTCAGGAAGACCTGGGTCTGTCTTGCCTCTGGCTGGGTGACCTTGGCCAACTCACCTACCTCTTAGTGATACCACTCCAGGGCAACTTTTTGAAGGTTATAGTCCTAGAATAGAGTTTGTGCTGATTAGTATTGGTCAGTTTCATCTCTGAGAGTTCCCAATAAAGTAGAGATCATTGTATTCTTTGTACTTGTAACTCCAGCACCTAACTCTGTCCGTGTCTGGCCCATAGTAGGCATTTAATTAATACTTACTGATTGATTGACTGATTTACTACATGTTACTACATTCATTATTACCATTAAAAAAAAGAATACAAACAGAAAAAGGTGAAATACGAATTTGTTGCCTACTTTGAAATTAATGATGAAATTTAGGAGGATATTCTGATGCAATTCTATGTGAAATTTATGATTTCATCCTCATGGGAATTCTTGGCTTGTGAACTACCTTCAGCCAAACCTATTGCAATCCATTAGCAACTTAATAGATAATTCCTAAGGATTTGCCCAAGGCATTTAGGAGTTGTTTTGCTTATATTCAAACGACTAATGATGGTCAAAGATAAGACCTGAACACAGGTTTTCGGATTCCAATTCTTGTATGCATACAAAGATGAACAAAAAATTACTGTGCTGCCGGTTGTTGGAGTACTGATGCTTTAAAGTAAATAGATTTGTTGAATATGAAAATAATGTTATTTTCATAGGTCTGAATAAAGAGTTATTGTTATGATTGCTGAGACTAGTTTTCCCTATCCAGTCTAGGTTAGAGGTTCAGAGTTCACCCACTGCTGTTGATTCATGTGGGTACAGATTATACTGTCAGAGGACCATAGGGAGCATAACTCAAGATTGCAGGAGTCACCCTTTATTCTGTCTCTCCTCTTTACAAATGATTCTCTATGTAGCTGTCATGGCCCAATCCCAGTGCTGAATGGTGTGGAAGATTGACTTGTTGTTTTTCTGACCTCGGCAGGTTCTTCTTAGGCATTCTGGTGGGCCTGTGCTTTTAGGGCACCATATTAGTGCCAGACTGGGTGTAAATACCTAATTGGCTTTAGCCAGCATGGATTCAAGCAATCCGTCACCCTCAGGGGAGGGACTCTGAGCAAATACCCTCACACCTGGCCACCTCCTAAAGCATCCAGTGAAGCTGATCCAGTTCTAACCATTTGTGTACTTTACTTTGCTTATTGTGGCTCATTACCACACCTGGCCACCTCCTAAAGCATCCAGTGAAGCTGATCCAGTTCTAACCATTTGTGTACTTTACTTTGCTTATTGTGGCTCATTACCACAACCCGAGCTCACACAGACCAGATTTGGTTTGGGCGTCTTTTTTCTAGTACCACTCTGGTTCACACCGGAGTCTGCCCCCTCTTCCTCTTATAAGAACATCTAAATCTGAGCCATTCTTAGCTCTCTTCTGGGTGTACTCAGTTCACCTGGATCAAACTAACAATGAATGAATGATTTTAAAAAATCATTTCTTATGGGCTTACTATGTGCACAGCACTGTGCTAAGTGCTGGGGATATAAACAGGCAAATCAGCCAGTTCCTGCTCTCAACCAGCTCATCATCTAATGGGGGAGACAACACGTATGGAAGGCAGGGCTTCAGGGCAGATGGAAATATCCCATGGTCCTTAGGGGACCATGGCAAGGCAAATGGTAGTGCCTCTTCTTTGTGATTATTGACATGGACAAAAACAAGGCAAGGAACATAGACTAACAGGCTTATTAAATGCATGTTAAGATCAAAGGAACCAGTATCATAACTCTTAGCAAAGCAATCTTATATCCACCTTCAGGTGTGAAATACCTGCTTTCTTTGTTCCCTCCCTAAGAAGTTCAATAACAGTCTTACAAAACCAAAAATTCTCACCCTCAGTTAGTGAATTTTCAGTAGTATAATTGTTTGCTCTCATACCCTAGAAAACCATCTGTCTTTCTCATGGTTCCTTTTCTGAGAAGGTCCTCTCTCCTTCCACTTTACATATGTGCCCATGACATTATGGGAAACATTTTTTTGTAGCTGCTCAGGTTCTCTTATGGCCCATGTAGGCAGAAAGGGAGGGACTGTCCCAACACCTCTGGGTGTGGGGAGTCACTATTCCTTCCTCCAGCTTTGCTTGTGGACTGCTCAATTAGAAATGTGAAGAAAATAGTTCTTTTGGCAAAGTTAGATGATTGACTTTTTATCCCTTCATTTTCTTGCAACATATTTTAAATTATTAATGAAAACTGTTCAAAATATTCATGTTATACAACCATTTTATAATTAGCCTTGTTTCCCTAGAACATTATTTTGTGGTTTCTTCTTTATCAAGTTTTTTTTTCTTTTGGATTGTGGGAAGAAAATTCTTCTATTAGAAAAAAATATTAGCATTTACACTTTATAACTTGGTATTTTCTTTTCTGTCCTTCAGGAATTACAGTATACTACAAATGTAGAGATGATGCAATTACTTGTTTAATTGCTATGACAATTTGCAGTAGAGACTCATTATTTGCTTTTCAGGAAGAGTCATAGAATATGAAAAGGCTGTTGTAGAGTTTAATCCAAATTCCTCTTATTCCTTTATTTCCTCTTCTAGGGTCTTAGACTCTTTTCACACTCTTCAGGTGGCTACTGTCCAATTTGTCTTTTTTTTCACCTTTCTACATTCCCTTGGCATTCATTTCATATCTTCAACCATTGGCCCCATGGAGATGATTCACATTCTGCACATCTCACCTTAACCTGTCAGATGAACTCTGGGACCTCTTATCAGTCAGGTAAGAGATTGCTTAGGAAGAACAGATAAAGAAGAGATGAGACTCAGTGTCGGTGACTTAATAACAATTAAGAAGTCTTCCATTTACCGGGGTGTGTATGCCAGACATAGCAGAAAATCTCTCAAGACTTGTTCAACTGGATGACTACCACTCATTGCTGGTGATTTGCGTGGGTACAGATGATACTGCCGCAGGATCATAGAAAGCATGATTTAAGATGACAAGAGTCACTCTGGATTCCTTCTCTCCTCTTTCCAAATTGTTCTCTATGTAGCTTCCCAATGGAGGTTTCTAACATACAGAACACTTCCCAACTTAAGAAGATCCAGTGGATCCCTGCTTCATTTTGGATAAAGCACAAATCCTTTATTTGGCATCTCAGTTTGCTCACCCTCTGGCTCCAGCCAGTCTTTCCAGGATGATGATGTGTTTCTCTCTGCTGAGTGCTCTATGCTCCACTCAAACTGCTTTACTCGGTGTTTCTTCTTACCAGACATGGCATACTCCACCTTTGAGTCTTTCTACAGGTTGTCTCCTGCCTTTGGAATATGCACTTTCCTCACCTGTTTTCTCTCTCCCTGCCCCCATCATTATATTTATTTTGTATGTAATCTATGTTTTACTTACCTGTGTACATATTGTCTCCTCGGAGGGAATCCTTGAGGGAATGGACTGTCCCATTTTTGTATTTGTATCCTCAGAATTTAGCACAGTACTCGGCACATAGTAGGCCCTAGTAAATTCTTGTTGACTGACTGATTGAAAGTGTTAGGTAAAAAACAAACAAAAAAACCTTGGGAGAATTGGTATTTTTTCACTACTTCCCACAGATGGTGAGGGCTTCAGAAGATAAAGGCAATATAGGAAGTGACCAATTAGTCAAGAAGAAGACAGCCGAGAATAAGACATACATTTCTGGAATATACTTTATAATAAGGAGTGTCAGGCACCTGACCAGGGATAGAGGATACCTAACAAGGACTCGCAAGATTGTATTTGCTTAGATCTTGCAAATCTAATTAATAGGGTGTTAAACTGAAAAAGTATGGGGGAAAAGACAATTCAATATGTATATCCACTGAATTAAGTGTAGTAAAGAGTAATAATATAAATGTACAACATTTGAAATCTGAAGGAGGCAGTGATAAAACCTATGACCTCCAATGTCCATACACAAATGCACCAAGTATGATGGGTGACAAAAAGCAAGGTGATGTTGACGTCCTAATGCAAGAAGGTAAATTTGACCTTATGGTTATTACTGAAACTTCATAAAGATATTCCATGATGGGAAGATAGCTCTGGAATGATACACTTTATTCAAAAGAAACAATAAAGGTAAAACTTGGATGAGAGTAGTATTTTCTATTAAGAAGATATAGTCATGTGAGGAAATACCCCCCAAGGTAGGGAAGGTGGAGGAAAAGAGCGAGAGGGTGAAAGGGAGGGGAGGACATGGCAGAAAACTTGTTGATGAAAATCAGCAGAGAAAGAAACAGAAGCAACATTGTCATCCAGGTACATTATAGATGACCTGGGTAGAAAGAGGAAATCAAAGAGGAGCTCAGGAAACAGAAACTGTCAAGTAGAGACACAGGTCTCAGTTATACCAGATGTCTGCTGAAATTCTCCCTTTGCCCAAAGCAGGACCACCAATAATATCTTCAGTTACCTTACCGATGATTTCCTCTTTTGAAAGGTTAAGGAACCAATACAAGGAAACTATCTTCTGGATTTGATTTTCATCATTAAGGAGGAACTAATTATTGTGGAAAACCACATGAGGAAGGGATTTTAGGATTTGTGATAGAGGAGAGGACATCCCAGCATGAACTAACCTGTTGCTAGATTTTAGGAGGCCATGTTTTAAAGAGTTTAGAGACAGGATTTATAGGGTCCCATGGGCTACAGTTATGTTAGGGAAATTAGTCCAAGTCTTATAGAATACTCTCAAGAATAAAAGTCCAGGGATGGCTAGATAGTGCAGTGAACGGGCCACTCCATGGCCCTGGAATCAGGAGGACCTGAGTTCAAGTCCAGCCTCAGACACTTAACACTAGCCATGTGATCTTGGGCAAGTCACTTAACTCCAATTGCCCTCCAAACAACAACAACAACAACAACAACAACAATAATAATAATAATAATAATAATAATAATAATAAAAGTCCAAAGACACAATAAGAAACAATTCCAATGAGCAAGAATAAGGGAAGTTGTATAAAAAGATTAAAATGAATACTAAAGGAATCTATTAGTTAACGTAATTAATTAAAAAAGAAAGATGGGTGGAAAACAGAAGCAAAGATAGGGAACAGAGGATGACTATAAAAGCAAAGCATGGTCCTACAAGAATGCCAGGACCCATCAACTGGGCAATAGCTGAACAAATTATGGTATATGAATGTAATGGAATGCTATTGTGCTATAAGAAATGGTGAGGAGACGGTCTTCATATTCACCTGGAGAGGCTTATACAAACTGATGCTAAGTGAGAAGAGCAGAACCTGGAGAAATTTGTGCACAATCACACATCGTATGTGTGACCACCAGCTTTGATAAACTGGACTCTTCTCAGCAATGCACAGTTATAAGACAACTCTACAAGTCTCAGGATGGAAGGAGATGTCTACATGCAGAGAAAGATTTAGAAAAACCAGAGTTTAAATGGAGACGGAAGCAATCTACATGCTACCGGTCTTTTTCATGTTTGGTTCTCTTTCTTTTTTCCCATTGTTCCCTCCATTGGTTACAGTCCTTCTATACAACCAGACTAATGTCCAGTGTAAAAGTATTTGCAGATCCTATACTTGATTGCATGCTGCCATGGAGTGGGGGAGAGGGAGGGGAGAAAATTTGAAACTCAAGACATTATGGAACTGAATCTTGTAAACTAAAAATAAACAAATCAAATTAAAAAAAATAAAAAAAGTGATAAAAAAAGAATGCCAGGAGATCTAAAGCTCAGAAAGGTTTGGGGCTGGAGAAGACAAATAAGAATCTCACACGCACATGCACATGCACACGCACATGCACACACATACAAGGATTAAGAAAAGTTATGTTGGGGGAAAAAGAGAATCAAAAAAGAGGTAGAAATGATTTTGGGGGTGCATAGGGTGATGGTAACTAGTGGTAGAGAGAAGTCAGAGCTGCTCAACTTGTATATTGCTTGTTTTCTCAGCCATGGATCGGGATGTACTGGAGCCAGTCTGAATAGGTTCAGGAGAACTAAGTTGTCAAATTTCAATGTGAGTATTTATACTTTGGAAATGGGCAAATACTACAAATTGTAGCTTGATTTATTGTTTTGATGATTGTCTAGACTTAGGAAAATGATGGAGAAAGTGTTAATAATATAACAGATTAGATTTAAAAATGTGTCATGAGTATTTTTTTCCCTAGAAAACTGATTATTAAAAATCTGCACACTGCTGGGCATGGAAAATGATTTTTGGATGAAAAGATCAGAACAAAAATGTTCAACAGAGAGTTGAGACCTTGTAAAGCATGCATGGAGATTGTAAGAAAATATCTAATTGCTTTTAATAATTTCAAGGCATCTGGACCAGAAGAACATCCTGTTTCTGAAAGAACTGGGAGATTTGATTGTTGAACCATTAAGAAAGCTCTTTAAAAGATTAAGAACCTTGGAGGTGCCATAGGATTGGAGAACGACAAAGGTTGTTCTAATTTTCAAAAAAGGAAAAAGAATAGAGTCTGGAAACTAGAGAGCATAGAGCTTGATTCTAATTCCTGGCAAAATTATAGAACATATTATTAAACAGATGGTTGATGAATATCACAGACAACAAGATCACAAAGAACCAACATGACTTCACCAAGAATAGCTTAGGGCAAACTTCCTCAATATCCTTTTTTGAAAGGACTCCTATGCTGGTAGATTATCATCATAGATACAGTCTAACTGAATTTTTGCAAAGTGTTTGACAAAGTTTCTCACTGTTATTCTTTGGAAAAGATGGAAAGATATTAGCAAGATAGATGATGGTTCAGTTATGTGGATTTAGAACTGGTTGACTGGCCGGAGAGTGATCCTTGTGGATAAATTTGACTTTGGAAGGAAGTTTACAGTGGAGTATCACTGGGATATAGACTTGGTCCTGTTCTATTTAACAAAGGATCATAGGATCACTTTTATCAATGGCTTGTATAATGCCATTGATGGCAAATTTATGAAATATGTGGTTGATACAAAGTTAGGAGGCATAGCTAGCATACCAGTCAAGAGATTGAAGTTTCTAAGAAGATGAATAAATGTAAAGTCTTTGAATTGAGCTTAAAAAATCAATTTCATGGCTACAGGATAATGGAAGCATCTTGTCTTAAAACGATTTCGCAGTTTCAGTGAATTGCAAGCTTAAGTGAACCAGCAGTGAGATGTAGCAGTCAACAAAGTTAACATACCCTTATAATGTAATTAGTACTTATATATACTTATTTAAATTGATTACATAATTAAAATGTAATGAATACTTTAGGTTGTATTAAGAGAGCCATAGTGGGGGCGGCTAGGTGGCACAGTGAATAGAGCACCTGCCCTGGAGTCAGGAGGACCTTAGTTCAAATCTGGCCTCAGACACTTAACACTTACTAGCTGTGTGACCTTGGGCAAGTCACTTAACCCCAATTGCCCTTCCAAAAAAAAAAAAGGAAAAAATAAAGAGAGAGGGCTATAGTGTTCTGGGCACCAGGAGGTGCCTTGGTCATAACATATCTGCTCAGTTCAGTCCACAACTTATAGCAGGTCCTTAAAATATGTATGCTGAGCAGAACAGAGTTTAGTGGCTATTTGCTTTGAAAATTTAAGAAATTATTTCAGTAATCATTACTTTTTCATATAAAAATGTTGTTTGCTTTTATTCACGAAAATTTTATCAGATTTATTGTCAAAATTTTAGAGCTTGATAGAATGATGGGAAACTAGAATGAGAAGGATCACAGACCAGATTTAGAATTGGAAGGGACCTTAAAGACCATTTAGTCCAATCATCTAATTAGGCTCAGTGAGGTTAAGTACTTGCCTAATGTGACACAATAAAAGTAGGAGAAGTGGGATTTGAACTCTGGTCATCTGACTCCAAATAGTAGCCTTGTTTCTACTGTGTCATGTTCAGCAATCTCATTTTGCAGATGAAGAGATTCAGGCTCTAGGTGCAATGAATTGCCAAGGTCATATGGACACTTATAAGCTAAGGAGTGCTCTGATGACAGACTCTGTATGTAATGACCAAATATCTCAGTTTGAAGAGTCTCTCTGAAGACAGACTGATGAATTTTTTAGCCATAGCAACTCCAGAAGAGAAAGTGAAATCCTTGAATATCTGGCTTTTTTGTGGGTTGTGGGAGTACCCACACCAATGAAGTCCCAACAAAATGAGATAGCTGGACATGACACAGAAAAAACAGTGCTATATTTGGAGTCAGATGACCTGAGTTCAAGTCTCACCTCTCCTATTTACTGTCACCTTAGGCAAGTTCTTTGCAAGTGTGTTGATCAATGAATTGCAATTATTCACTTTGAAAATGATAGACATTATTTTCATGATTATATTTTTCAAGATCATATATTCTCTCCCAAAGATTCCCAGCTTTATTATTTAGATCACTGAGTACCTATAGAAAATGATTCGCTCTCCCAGGCATTGTCTGCTAGGCAAAGAATATAAAATGTGTCCTCCATCTAGGTGAGAAAACCATGCACAAACACACACAAGTGAGACAGTCCACTAGTTAAATAACTAATACAGACAAGGAAGGGTATAAGAATCACCACATGATAATACGTGATTAATTACAAAAGGAGCCATATAGACAATGCGCTTAATTCAGAAGAGGTAAAACTGTGGGCTAGAGTGAACTTAATTAAGAACTGATTAAGAATAATTGTAAAGGGCAGGGCAAAGGAGGGCAGGACCTAGATATTTTAAAAGGGATAGGCTGATTCCTATAATAACTGCTCTTCTTCCAGGATTTGAATACAAAGTGAATCTCACAGGGTTGCAAATCTAGTACAAATCTAGTCTCATACACTGATAAAATTTTACTATCCTTATATAAACATTGACCTATATACAATTAAAAAAAATCCTATCCTCTTAGGTTGGTTTTTTTTAATACCTTAGCCCTGGAATTATTTCAAATAATTTTCCTTGTATTTTAATGAGCCTTTTTTTCTAACCCTCCAAAGGGTTAGCAAACCCTTGATGTTATTAAAATAGAACACTATTATGTTTCTTTACCGGTAACCTGGATAGTCTACCCACATAATGAGCTAACACAGGAACATGTAGCAATAGGATGTATGCAAGCCTTTCTTGAGTGTTCTTAGATTATCTCTTGATTTTATCCCTATGGGACTAATAATATTGGGGGTGGAAAGGGGAGACAGAATAAGCATTTATTAAGTGCCAGCTGTACTATGTGCTTCACAAATGTGTCTCTCTTGATCTTCATGGAAAACTTATGAGAGAGATGCTATTATTATCCTCATTATTTTTACAGTTGAAGAAAGGGGCAGGAAGAAGTTAAGTGACTTGCTCAGGGTCACAAAGTCAGTAAGATTTTGAGGCTGGATTAGAACTCAGATCTTCCTGATTCTATTCCCAGTTGTCTCTCTGCTGCCACCTTGCTGTCTAAAGATAAACAGAGATTAAGATTCTGCTTTTTACTGGACGCTTCTTAGCATCACACAGTTAAAAGACAACTCTACAAGTCTCTGGATGGAAGGAGATGTCTACATTCAGAGAAAGCTCCAGAAAGATCAGAGTTTAAAAGGAGACTGAAGCAATGC
>CM053597.1:25982873-26002635 GCA_028646575.1 Pseudocheirus occidentalis | reverse complement strand
TGAACAAGTTTATTTAGGCTTCCTTGAGATAGTAAGATAAGGCTCTGAAGATTGCAAGGTTGATTCAAATGGGACATCACCACTTTACCGGTCTCTTATCTTGGCAGGTTGATCATCACTGTTACAATTTGAGTCACAAAGTTCAGTCATATTTGTGCAAAATCCAAGTGTCTGGTGGTTTGTGTATATGCAATTCTTACGTAAAACAGGTAGGTAGATTTGGATTGGGCACATTAAATTTGAAGGTAATCCTTCTCATCAAGCAAAAACTGCAGTGTGCATGTAGGATTACTTATTCTCTCCAAAATGTAGGAACCACAAACAGCGTGTGATGAGACCCATGTATATAACCAGTCAATAGTCAAACATGAGAGACAAAGCACCAAAAGATGTGCCAAGGTCTCGCCCTCATTGACTACTTCAAAAACTCATTAGAGTCCACGGCATAACAAGTAAAGTCTCATTGCTCAAATATAAATGTTAGCTCACTGCAAATATACAAATTTTCCAATGATTGGCATGTTTATCAGAGAAGCTAAGAATTTAAGGGAGGTGGGCCAACAACTACAAAACACAAAATGCTGAAGAACATATCAATTTGAAACAATAATCATGTTTGCCAGATGACACAACAATGTACTTACTATACACTGAGAGTTTCACTGCATCACTGAATACATATATCCTGCTCTATCACACAGCACATGAGTCATAACTTCACATCAAAGGTAAGAAGAAGCCAGCCAGTGATTTCTCACTGGCCTCTATCTCCCAGGCCATCTTCCACCAAACCACACTTTATGACAACCTTATACCAAAATTCACTTGTTACTCAATAATGGAGGGTCATAAAGAACCATTTACATTTTTCAAATCAGCAGCAAAAAAAAAATATGAAACACTAAGAAATTTCTAAGCAACAAGATGTATGTGGAACAATGCAATCAAATGACATTTTTCACAAAATTCCCAGACAGTGATCTACAGAGAAAACAGAATGGCTAAGCAGCCAAGACAATAGCAGTAATGAGAACTTAGCATTGCTCATATGGTAGCACCTGTGCCAAGTGTTCTTTGTCAATTTTGATCTTAAATTCTTCATTTGTAAAGAATAGAATAGCTAAAGTCATATGAATATCAGTCATACTGAAATGAAAAAAAATGTGGCTCATATTTACATGGTATCAAAGAATATCAGCTTTCAAAAAGACCTCAGGGACCATCTAATCCAACCCATATCCAAATAAGTATTTTCTCCACAGCCTGCCATAGAGGATCTAGGTTTTGTTTACCAAAGATCTCAAGTGGGGTGGAACTCGTTCCCTTACCAGCCCATTTCGCTGTTAGATAACTAATAGTTTGGAAATTTTTTCTTTGTATTAAACCTAAGGTGATCTCTTTGCAGCTCCTGCTTCTGCCCTCTGGGGCCAACCAGAACACATCTAATTACTCTTAAAGATGACTTAAAGAAGCTATGACAGTGCTCCCTAGATCTCCTCTTCTTCAGGACAAATATTTTCAATTCCTTGAAGACTCACTCTCATGTAAGACCTCCACTGGGGCAACTCCTTTAACCTACCACTTGCATTGGTAAACTGAGTCCTCAGAGGGCATTTCTTTTTTTTTTACTAGTTTGTTTACTCTTAGTCTACAAGATTCAGTTACAGAATCACTTGAGTTTCAGATTTTCTCCCCTCCCTTTTCCCCTCCCCACCCATGGTGGCATACCATCATGTATGGAATCTGCAAACACTTTCACATGGTACAATAGTCTGGTTGTGTAGAAGCATTGTAACCAATGGAGCAAATAATGAGAAAAGAAAAAAAAAAGAAACAGAACCAAACATGGAAAAAACAATAGCATGTGTTGCTTCAGTCTCCATTTAAACTCTGGTCTTTTTTAGATCTTTCTGAGTGTAAATATCTCCTTCCATTCTGAGACTTGTAGAGCTGTCTTTTAACTATGCGTTGCTGAGAGGAGTCCAGTTTATCAAGGTTGGTCATCACATATATGATATATCTGTGACTGTGTAAGGGCAATTCTTACTCTCAGAATCTTAGGGGTAACTATAAGGGACTAGTTTCTAATAGTGTTTCTCAGAAGCATACACCCATGTTCTTCCACAAATAATAAGCAAGACTCAATTAGCAAACATTATTTACTAAAAAGGCATTGTTCAAAACAGGTGGTATAAAATGTTCCCTCCAAAACTGTGGATGAGAGGGATATTCTCATGGGGTCCCTAGGGAAAGTAGGAGCAAACTTATTAAACAAATTTAATAATGTACATTTGTAAAGAACAAATGTGGCAAAGTGGCGGCACTCACAACTCCTAGTTACTAGAAGTCTTTATCTCTCTTTGTAAAATCTTCATGAAGCTGGCTTCCATAGGTCAGTGCCCTTGCAAAATCCACAACCAGGTCTCCTCTCTACCACCAGGGTCCACATTCCCTGGAACTACCTTTCTTTATTTCTCCAAGTTAAATGTACTTTCATTGGTCCTTTGTCTTTGATCACAGCTGAATGTCCTGCCTACTGCTGGTCAGGCCTCTCTGACAATATGGCCAATGGGGGAGGAGGGTGGTTGAGGAAGGTGGAAAGAGAATAAGACATTTTCATCTCTTCCCACCAAAAGCAATTCCCTCTCATCCACTTGGCTCCAACTCTTGAACTGGAATCTTCCAAACTGCAACTCTTCCATCACTAGACTGGTCCACTATTCAATTAACCATTTCCAAACTGGCTTGTTGTTTTTATACAAAGCCCAAGAGATGTGATTTGTTCTTAAGCTCTTACATACTTTTTTGTTTATGGCAACAATGGCCTTTCATCCAATCCCCAAACCCATAACCTTCTTAAATTGATTAAAATTTATTTATACTTTTGATTGATTAATTTTAGGTGTCTGGAACTTCTGTGATTCCATTAATTGGGGTGGGGGTGGAACCCTACCTTCCACCCCCACCCCACCCCAATTAATGGAATCACAGAAGGCATGAGGTCTATTGTCTTTCACTATGCTAGTTGTCCTACACTGAATGCTCCCTGGCTTATCAATACCCTTCCTAAAACGGACACCCAGAACTGAACACAGTACTTTAGTTACATTCTGATCCTGGAAAGTATAGTGGGGCTATCACTTCCTTATTCTTAGAAGCTATGCTTCTTTCAAGTTATGTCAACTTTCTAAGTTTCTATATCTTCTTATTGAACGGAAGGGATGGGGAAAGGGTTAATCATTTACATAGCAAGGTCCTATGCCATTTGATCCTCACAACAACTCTGTGAAGCACATGCTATTATTACTCCCATTTTATGTTTGAGGGAACTGAGGCAGAGGTTACCTAGCAGACTTAACCAGGGTCACATATCTAATAAGCATCTGAGGTCAAATCTAAACTCAGATCTTCCTGAGACCAGGCCTAGCACTCTACCCACTGTGCTGCCTGTTGCTTCTATTGAGATTGAGCTTGTCACCCACTTAAACCCAACATCTTTTTTCATAGGAGTTGCTATCTATACACGGCTCCCCCATTTTGGACTTATAGAGTTGATTTTTTTTAACTCAAGTATAAGATTTAATATTGGTCACTATTAAATTTCATCTTAAGTCAGCATTCTAACCTATAAAGAAATATTTAGAGCCTGAGTCCATCATCCACTGGGTTAGAGACTTCTCCCAACTGTGTGGCATCTACAAAATGCTTGCCTCACTACAGTCCTCTATGGCAAGTAATGAAGGTATAATTTTTCCCATTTTTTCCAGAGAAAGAAAACTAGAGTCCAAAAGCCTTAAGTAACCTGCTCTAGGTGGCACCACTAGTAAATGGCAGAACCAGTTCTCAAACTCATTTTTCCTTGAGAACCAATGGACATCCATTTCAATGTCAGTCTACAGTACCAGCAATGTAGCTCCGATACTGATGTAAAGACAGATGGTGTCAGTTGAATCAGGTGCCAAGTCCAGATGTTGACCTCCAAAAAAAGTCCCTACTGTTGTTTTACTTTTTAGCCATTGGTCTTCTCCTACAGATACAGGGACACATACACGGGTATCAAATGTTCAAATCTTGTTTTTAAACTCAGCCCCCTTCCAAATACATCTTGCAGTGTCTCTGAGTATATTTGGTTTGGTTCACTTTAATTGATATATATAGTCCAAAGTATGTTTTTTAAGCTTGAATTACACAGTTTGTCTATATAGATTAAGCAAATTAATTATGTAATTACTGAATTTCCACATCCTTTTTGTGCTTTGTAAACAGCAATTAAGCTGAAAATGTAATTTTGCTGAATTCTCATTAGCATTTCTTTCTCTGTCTCTAGCTCCATCTTTCCTCTGTCTCTTCTTCTGTCTCTGTATCTTTCTGTGTGTCTTTCTCCTCCTCTGTCTTTTTTTTTGGCCAGGATATTAACATAGAGAACCCTTGGTAAGGATATAGATTACAAATGACTTGCCCAGGGTCATGTGACCAACATTATCAGAGGCAGGATTTGAAGTTGTATGTCCTTGACTCAGTTCACCATCCACTGTTTCTCTAATAATCCTACACTGTTTCTCTAATACCATATTCTGGTATGAAAAAGTTATGACATTTTTATGTCAGGCATCCTCCCTACTCTTCTATTTCAAACCAGTAGGATTTAACCTATGTCATGAACTTCCCCCAAATCATTTCTTTGAAAAATACCAAACTGAATTGGGGTTTCATTTTTCTTCAGTATGGAATGTTGCTATTAGTCACTCAGAATTAATTCTAAAAGTAGCTTAGAGTAAAATTAGAAAATTACTAAGCACGAAAATAGTAGAAAAATGAAAACAGAAGTTGTAATAATGAATACCGCATTATTCAAATATAATGGTATGTGATTTTTAAAATGATATTGTCAGGTAAAGATCCAAGGAATGAAGACAAAACTTTAAAAAGCGTTAGTTTCAAAGAGAATGTTGCTTAACTCTGACCCCATCATTTAACATGAAATAGTAGGAAAAGAGACATTCTAATAACTCTAGCTATGTGCTAAGTTTAACAAACACATAATATTTATATTGATGGAAATTATGATCAAAATAAATACATAAATTCAGTACATGGGAAATGAGTTCTAAAAAAAACTGATTCTTCTAGATTAGGAGCAGCCAGGTGATATAGTAGATAGAGTTTGGGACTTAAGAGTCAGAAGACAAGTTCAAATCCTGCCTCAAACACTTTCTAGCCATGTGATCCTAAGCAAGTGGCTTTAACCTCAGTTTCTCCATTTGTAAAATGGGAAGAATAATAATAGAACTTTCCTTACAGGTTTTTGCAAGGATCAAGTGACATAACATTTGTAAAGTGCTTTGTAAACCATAAAGAGTTGTATAAATGTAAATTCACAACTGAAGTTGAATATTGTTTTTAAAAACCACTTTGGACAGTAGTCTCCCTAAAAACAAGAATGCATATTCCCATGTTTGGAATACCAAACATCATTTAACTTTTTCTTAGAACAAGTGGTCATTCATTTCAATGTCAGTCTACTATACTATAGATGTATTTCTAGCTAGTGATCTAAATACAGATGGTGTGAGATGGAAGAGGTACCATACCCAGATATTGACTTTATACCCGTGTTGCTAAAAGGGTGCCTAATATTAATTTCCTTTTTGCCCCCCTTTTTTTTCCTTTTGGCCTTCTTCTACAGGTAAAAGGAAGCATGCACAGATATCAAAATGTCCAAGACAATATAATTGCCTTTCTGAAAAATGTACCACAGAAACAAAGATCCAATAAGTTTTCTTCCAGGAATTTATCTCAACATCCTGAAGATTCAACAGACATTTTAAGTACTGACTTCATGCAAAGCACTGTTCTAGGTGCTGAAAAGCTTCTGAACTTTCTAACCATGTCCTCCTATTCATTCATAACATTTCAAATATTCTTATTTCTATAAGATCTACACAATGTGTCTAGGAAAATCCTTGTCATCTTGTTCCTTCTCTTCTATCTCAAGAATTGTGTATCAAAGAAGGGAAAATGAGGAGTAGCTCTGGCCATGTCATGGATTTACAATGTAAAATTTACAATTTTAAGTCCATAAATCCTCCAATATTTTTGGAACCAACATATCTACAAACATAATGCTCAGAATTTTTCAAACATTTGACTTTTTTATAAAATGCTAGTCAATGGCTACATTTAAAAACACATCTATCATGTGATAAAACATTTGGAGTATCTACATTGTGAATCAATCGTCTCATGAAAGTTATCCCTACCACATTCCAAATAATAACCTAAAATCTAGATTAAAAGTACCAGGAAACCCAGTAGGCTGGACAATCCTAAAAACAGTATGATTTCCTATTGACAGACAACATGGTATAGTTGATGGAGAGCACTAGAGTTGGAGTTAGGAAGACCTGAATTCAAATCCCACTTTTGATACTTACAAGATACAAGTCACAGCACAAACCTGAGTCACAGTTTCCTCCTCTGGAGAATGGCAATAGTTAGGTACCTACACCATAAAGGATCAAATTAGGCAAGAGATGTGAGATGCTTTGCAAACTTAAAAGCACAATCTATAAGTCAATTCACATGGCATCATTACCTCTGCAAAGAAAATTCTGTATACATTTCAGTTATGATCCAGTTCATTATTATCTTTCATTTTGTGGAATAAAGATAGAAAGAGTGGTGGGGAAAGTCTCTGTCCTACAATTAACATTTTATGCTTACTCTTCAGCCAACAACAGCACATGTGGATTAAGTGATTGCTTTTTAAATAGAATAGGCCGGTAAGTTCATCTTACCTACCTATTGAAAGCATATTCAGGACAAGTCCAATAGCAGACAGGAAGACACAAATGACATGCACTTTATCCTGTTCTCATTTTTTTTATTTTCTCTGCTAGTTTCTGCATTTTTAGAGCTTTTCAATTCTATTTTGGGGGATGAGTGTGATTAGGAGAATTTAAAATGATACCATCCACTAATGCAACTAGCAATGAAGAGAGCATTGGATCTAGAGTGAGGAAGATCTGAATTCAAATCCAAACTCAGACAGACATCACCTTGTGAATCTGGTCATTTTGCCTCTTTCTGGCTCAGTTTTCCTCATCTGTAAAATGGGGTGTGAATTGTGCCTAACTCCCAGGATTACTGTAAGGAACAAATGGCTAGATATCCATAAAGTGTTCTACAAACTATGAAGTACTACCTAAATATATCATTAGGAACATTGTCCTTAAAATTTTATGGGTCAATGTTATATCAAGGCAATTGTGACCAACAGTTCTAAATCTCAGGCTTGTTCTCACTTCAAGGAGTATTATTACACAATGGTCTAGCAATTAAATAGCTTCGATATCCAATGCATGGCATTGAACCTATATCTGGGGAACCAAAATAATCCTTCAATGAATATGTAAAAAAGATAATAGAAACCAATTTGCTTGCTGCACTTTGTAAGCAACAGGAAAATAATTGCAATGAAGAAGACCATACAAAGTGCTAGAAAGAAATTCAAGATCAAAGCCCAGCAGGAAGACATAGAAAAAGCAAATGCCATTTAAACTAATGACCAAATGGATAAACTACCTGGGAGTCAAATTACCAAGACACCCTTTGGAGTTACACCCCTACAAATGCAAATCACTAACTATATAAAGGAAAACAAATAAAAATTGGAAATTGTCTCCCTGCAGTTAGATCATTCCTTTACAATAACAATTATAGTATTACTTAGGTTGATTCACAATTTAGTGCTATGCCCAACTGCCAACAATTTACTTTTGTAACTAGTTAAAATGGTAACAAAATCCATCTTAAGGAAAAAACAGTCATGAATCTCAAAGAAAGCTGGGGGGGGGGGGAAAGAGGAGGAGTGAAAGGGGCCTAACAGTACCAGATTTCAAAATATACTATAAAGTACTGATAACCAAAACTATATGTTTCTAGCTAATAAATGGAAAGTTGATCAATGAAATAAAATATGTGAATAAAATTCAGAAGTAATCCAACTTAGGAGCATAATGTTCAATAAACCCAAGGAAACAAATAAGTGGGACCAGACCTCCCTATTTGGCAAAAACTACTGGGAAACTGGGCAGATAGGCGGTATCAGTGGATAGAGAGATGGGCTTGAAATCAGAAAGACTCTTTGTTCTGAGTTCAAATGTGACCTCAGACATTTACTAACTGTGTAACCCTGGGCAAGTCACTTAACCTTATTTGCCTTAGTTCCTCAAACGTAAAATAAGCTGGAGGAGGAAACCACTCCAGTATCATTGTCAAGAAAACCCTAAGGTTTACAAAACATTTTACACAAGCTCTTCAAAGTAAGTGCTATTACTATCTCTGTTTACAGATGAGGAAACTGAGACTGAGAGAGGTAAGTGAATTGTCCAGAGTCATATAACTAGTAAGTTTTGGAGGCAAGAACAAATTCAGATCTTCTTTACTTTAATGCTCCATCTACTGTGCTATTTGGCTGTCAGTGAGTTATCTCCACCTATTTTTGTTTCTAGGTTTAAACAATGTGATCTCTTACATAAAGTCAAGTATCCACTTGGATTTTATTGTATTATGTGGTGTAAGATGCTGGCCTACACATACGTTTTGCCAAACTCATTTTCAGGGAACTCTTGTACCATGTAGGAAGTTAGAGATTGGATGGCTTCTGGGATCCCACTAAAATTTAAGTAGTTTTGATTGATTTTATTTGAAAATATTCTCCAATATAAAGGTTTCAAGCAAAAATTATACCCTTTGACCTTGTCTTCCTTACAAATGAATCAAAAAATTAAGTAATAACAGTGAAACAGTTTTACAAAGCTGATCATTTTACCAACCCAAAGATGCAGTATGGAAGACTGTCTTTTTTATAATAACATCTCGATTATTTGGAAGTGAAACATTTGGCAATTTCAGCCACCTGGGAGCATGAGGAATAAAAAGGAAAAGACTAGGGAGAGGGGAGTGAAGGAAGGAAGGAGTTTTTATAAGCAGAGAAAAAATCCTGAATTAAAACAGTTGAGAAGAGCCTATGAGTCAAAGATGACCTTACGTTAAGATGATCAGAGATTGAGTGCTAGAAGAGATCTTTTAAGTCAACTAGTCCATCTCTCTTAATTGACAGATAAGGAATGTGAAGCCCAGAAAGGATAAGCAAGTGGCTTGAAATCAGAGAGGTAGTAAAATGTGGATACGAATGCAGGTCTCTGGACTAAATTCAGTGTTCTTTTCATTGCACCACACTGCCTCACATCTATCAGATCTGATTACTACGATGTATCAGTTTCTATACAAGAAAGAAAAAGATATTACTAGTATGGTTGTGGCTGCTGCTACTACTGCTACCATCAACACCACTATTCTTGCTGCCACTGCTGCAATCCCTCTACTATTGCTGCTGCTACTACTACTACTGCCGTTATTACTACTGTTGCTACTACTAACAGCTCTACCACTGCTGCTGCTACTACTACTACTACCATCATAAATTACTACTAACAATAATCAGCGGACATTCAAGATTTATAAAATACTTTATTTATATGTCATCTCATTTGATCATGTCAACACCTATAAAAGTATCAAGATCATAGATGTAGAGCCTGAGAGCTTATGTTATCTAAATCCCTTTATTTTACAGATGAGGAAACAGAGGTCAAATTTTTTTCCCATGTCTTGCTGGTCATAAGCAGCAGAGTTAGCTATCCCACTGCGACACTTGGACTACAAATTTAGTGTCCTTTCTTATGTTCCAAAAACACGCCATCTCTAATTGTTACAGTAGAAAATTATTTCTCTTTTTCTACATTTATTTAAAATTCTCCACTTAGTTAAAGCTGTGAAAGGTATGCCCTTCTGAAAAAGGATTGAGAATATGTATCTCGCTCTCTCATTTGCAGGGTTGAGGAACTATTGGTGAGAATATTTTATACACTATCAAACTGTTGGTATGTGGGTGGGTTTTGCTTAACGACTTTCTTTTCCTTTTAAGTTTTTCTTACAATGCTCACTGAGTAGGGGAGAGGGAGAATATATTCTGAAATGAATAACAAACAGCATCAGTTTAAAAAAATAATAAAAATAAAGCATGCAATGATTTCTTTTGATAATAATGAAAATCTAACTGTGCCTTACTATTTATGAGTCTGTCAAATAAAGCACCCCAAAATTCAACCAAAAATGTCAGAATGAAGTTGTATTGACTGATAGAACTCTGAGGTGACCACCATGACTGGAGAGAGACCTTTCCCGTTCCCTCAGGGGAATGTGGCAAACCAAGGAAGAAACTGGTGACAATTAAAGAGCAAAATCAAGAAAGGGCAAAATATAAAACTGTCAACTGCTGTCAACCAAAGAATCTCGTCATCTACAACCAATCTGTCAAGACGTGTACTCAATTCCACAAACATTAATTAAGTATGCATTATATGCAATACATTATGTTAGAGGAAATTATCTGCTGGGCACTTAAACTGTGGTGGGTAGAATAAAGTATCCATAAGTAGGCAAAAGAGAATGGAGAACAGATGTGCCTTTTTTTCTCATATCTTCCTTTATCTTTCTTTTTTCCACATGACTGAATAAGCTTTTTTTAGACTATTATAATGTAACTGATGCTGATAGTAGTTGAATGTGAAGGATTCCAGAAGCAGAAATCAACTCATATCCTAACATTGTGTATTAATCACCCCAATGACTCAGGTATTGCTCATCTTCTAGGTCCCTGGGAATTGATTGATCAATTGATTGTCTGGTAGGGCCAATAAAGGCATGTGAGTTAGGTGAACTTTGTATAGGAAAAATCTGAATTATAAATTTATCAAGTATGTATTTATGATGAAGTAGGGATGATGCTTGGTGCTGAATTTATATATAAACAAATGTCAATCTCTTTACAAAAGAGACACATGATAGATTGTTTTAAATAGCAATTCCCCTGTTAAATTTAAACAATTAATGGTATTGAATTGACCAGATTTGTAATCAGAAGATATGGTTTTAATCTTGATTGAACCATTTAGGACCTGTGTAACCCTTGGAAAATCACTTCATCTCTCTATCATCTATAAAATAAGGGATTGGGACTAGATGGTTTCCAAGGTCCCTTTCCACTAGAAATTTGTGAACTTTTCATTTCATATAACTTCAGCCCAGCAAAATCAAGGGAAGTTTCTTTCAGTTATTGTCATTGTATTCCCAGCACCTAGTCTTTTACCTACTAAGTACATAAGTGCTTATTAAGTTGAACTGATTTGAATCAAATACTTGCATTCAATTAAAGTGAACAAGTATATACTGAGCACCCACTGGCATGTTCTTCTCCAGCTCATTTTACAGATGAAGAAAGTGAGGCAAACAGGATGAAATGATTTCCCCAGGTTCACATAGCTAGTAAGTATCTGAGGTGGGAATTGAACTCAGGAAGATGAGTCTTTCCAGGATCAGCATTCTATCTGTGGTTCTATATAACTGTACTAAATCAAATACTAAAAGAGAAATAATTTATAATTATAATATTAATATACAATGTATAGAATTTATAATATTCTAACATTAATAATAGCATTATTAGTATAGTAAGAGTAAAGAGCCAGGGACCAAACTTTGGGAACTGCAGACATTTGAGCAGTAGGAGGAGCAAAATGAACTAACAAAAAAGAATGAATCAGAAACATAAAGGGAGAAGTCAAAAAAATCAACCACTTTCTATACATCAAAGACTGTGCTAAGAAGGGATTATAAAGAAGGCCAAAAAAAAAAACACCCTGACCCCACAGTCCCTCTCCTCAAGGAATTAACATTCTAATGTAGGAGACAACAGGAAATTATATACATATCCATACATATGCAAGATATATACAACATAAGTGAAAAGTCATTTAAAAGGGAAGACACTAGTCCTAGAGGTACCAGAAATGGCTCTTCCAGGAGGTAGAATTTGAGCTGAGAAACAGAATATAATAATGTATACCAAGGAAAACAGTGTTTCAAGGAGGTAAATAGATGTTTAAGTTTATGTATGGCCCATCTGAATGTACATAGTTTTTGAAGCTACTGTTCTACTTTATTTCAAATATATACATTATAAAATCACTTACCTTGTCAGTTCTCAATTCTGAATGATCTTTTGTTGAGATTTTCTTTTGCATTGATATAAACCATGATCTAACTCATTTGGGACACTCCCAATATTTATCCCATATAATAGCATGCTTAATTTTATTTTTGCATTCCACAGTTCTTGATAATAGCAAATTCATTTCTTTAACTCCATTTGATGAAAATACACTGATGAAACTCATATTTCACTTCATTGACCATAATGAGCTATTTTATCAAACTGTCCTTATGACACTATTATAGAGAAAATGATAAATTTACTAATTTATTCACTTGGAATTCCATTTGAAATTTTTAAAAAGAAAAGATCAATGAAGTCAGGTATATTAGGCTTTCACCAAGTGGTTTGTCGGCATGTCCAGAAAACGAGAGCACTGCCTTTGCCTGCTATATTGAATGAAAAACAAATGTTAACCATGGGTTGATTAATTAGTAGTTTTGTTCAGATTCAGGAGAACAAATAAATAGTAAAGAAAATTTCTGAATACCTCTACAGAGTTTACTACAAACCTGTATAATTACTGCATGGTTATATTCCATGTGGTCTTTTTTTTCTCACTTGTTTATTGACCTCAGTGGAATCTTATTTTTACTGGGCTTATTCATTTCTGTAACACCAACAAATAGCAGGGGGAATTCATTTGCTTCAATAGTCATTTTTTTTAGACTGAATCTCCCTGTTTTGCCCTGCCTCGAGATGCAGCAGACACTCCCAGCCTGATCCCACCACTGCTTGGCATGGGAACTTTGACCCACTCTTTTCTGATAAGGGTAAGCACTTCCTGTGCCTGGGGGCTCACTAAATTGGTCCTCTTCTTAGCCTTTTGCAGCTCAGAACTCTAATCCAAACCATCCAGCAGCCTCAGCCTTCCCAGGAGCAGGGATTACAGGCATGCACAATCACAGTCAGCCTACATTCCTCATAGTAATAATAGTAATACTAGCTCACATTTCTATGGCATTTAACAGTTGTCAACTAATTAATCAACAATTGTTTACTAAGGGTCTACTGTGTCCTAGGAGCCAGAGATTGAAAGACAAAGAGAGTTTGTCTACCAAAGAGACATGTCTATCACTCGGGCAATAAGCATATATTGAGTACCTACTGTGTGCTAAATACTATGCTATTTGCTAGGGATACAAACAAAAGCAAAAATCCTCTCATGGAGTTATCCATCCAATGGAGTTATATGAATATATAAAAATGTATATGTGTACAGACACAAAAGTAAGTATAACGTAATTATTTGGAGAGTAGGTAGAAGGAGCTAGTAACTTGGGTGGGAATCAGGAAAGGTTTCACATAGAAGTAGGCATATAGGCTTGGTTTTGAAAAAAAAATAGGAAGAGGTAAAAAGGAAATGCATTCTAGCCATGGAAGATTGCAATTCCAAAGCATGGAACCAGGAGATTGAATGTCACATTTAAACCAGAAGGCTAGTTTGCTTGGGTGTTACAAAATAGAAAGGCAAGTCAAGAAAGAAAGGTTGGAGTCAAGTCATCAGTACCTTTACATGCCAAATATAAGAGTTTGCATTGTATCTTAGAAGTAATAGGGAATGAGTGAGCCAATCAGATCTGTGCTTTGATAAAATCACAGCAGCAAGCTCTAGGGAGGAGGGCCTGCTAGGAGAAGAGTCTTGAGGCAGGATGGACAGGTACAGGAATCTTGTTTCTCTTCTCAGCTCACCATTTTGTTTCTTGCTGCAATTCCCATTTCACATTCTTGGACCATTACCTAGTCATTCTTTTAAATGAAGGCTGTCTTGAAGGCTGTCCTCAGCCTTCCTATGCTGTGCTTGCTTGATGATGCTGCCACTCTGTCTCCTTATCATCAGTTTCTTCCCTGCTACTATCCTCTTGCTCCATTGGCCAAACATCTTTGATTTCTGAATCACTTTCTCCTGCCACTGCAGGGGTCACTAGTTTCTGCTGCTACTGAGCCAACCAGTCTTTGACATGTTTAGTGGTGTAATTCTGCAAACATCAAAAATAGGGGTGCCTAGGTTACTCACCTTCCTTTTAGTCAGGCTCCCCATCTTGTTTTTTGACTTTCTTGATGAAAACTGAAATTCATTCTCTTCATCTGAGGACTCCACAGGCACATGGTCTGACTTCTCTCTCAATACATAAAATTTCACCTTCACTTTCTCCAGTGAAATCTCCCCCTTTCTCAATGTAAATGAATGAATGGAGGAGAGGGCTCTCAAGCTGACAAGACTGCAATAGCAGAGGTGAAAGGAGTGAACCATTCAACCTGAGAGCCACCAAACAATCAACATAGACAACATTAATGACTTACTCTTTTCTCTTTCAATTGTGGTAGCCCCTCAACATTAATAGAGAAATTTCAAAAGTGGATGGGTCCAGGAGAGAAAGATTATGAATTTTCATTCAGACTTATTAAACCAAAGATACTTACAATTTGAAACATCTAGTTGGCATTTAGTGATGTGGGACTGGAACTCAGGAGAGAGTCTGGTGCTAGAAATGTAGAGCTGAAAGTCATCTACTGAGTCAGTAAGTCAACAAGAATTTATTAAACACTTCCCTTGCTTCAGGCACCATGCCGAGCATTGGCAATACAAAGAAAAAGAAAGCAGAATTTGTCCTAAAGGGGCAAACATTCTAATGGGGGAGGTGGAATGTCAATAACTGTGTATACATACAGAGTAAATGAAATGTAACTTCAGAGGGAAAGTGGGGAAGGAATGGAACTAGGAAAGGGCTCTTGAAGAAAATGAGATTCTTGCTAAGTCTTAAAAGAAGCTAGGAAACATAAGAAGCAAGGATAAGGAAGAAAAGTGTTAAAGACATGGAGGACTACTAGATGGGAGGGCAGTGTGTTACTTGTGAGGAATAGCTACTAGAAAGGGGTGAGGAACCTGTGGCCTCCCCATTCCTATACTACACCAGTGGAGCTGGATCATAGAGTTCATGGAAGCAAGCAAAGTGTACAATGGCTAAGAGTGTTAAATGCCAAACAAAAGCCTCTATAGTTGATCCTGTAGATAATAGACATTGGAGTTTATTTAGGGGGAAGAGTTCAGTTGTTCAGCTATGTGCTTTAGGAAAATCACTTTAATATCTTAGTGGATTATAGAGTGGATGAGACACTTGAGGTAGGGAGGTTTTTTAAATAATGTGAAGGTTTTGAAATAATCGTTTGAGGAGTGATGAAAACTTGTACCAGGGTACCGGCTGTGTAAGTGAGAAAAAAAGGGATATGTAAGACATGTAAAGATAGATATGTCAGTATTTGACAACAGACTGGATATGTGGAATGAGTACAGGCAAAGAGTGGAAGATGCCACTGAAGTTGATCATTAAGCCCATGGGAGCTAATGAGATCACCACAAAACAAAAGCATTAAGAAGGGCTTCACTAAGTACTCTATTTTAATTCATTTGATATTCACAACAATGCCACTAGATAGGTAGTAGTAGTAGAATTATCTTTATTTGAGAAGTAGAATCTCAGAAAAATTGAACTGGCTTGTCCAAGGTCTCAGGAAATGGAGGAACTTGGATTTCATTCCAGATCATAGGTTCTAGGACTGAGAGGGACCTTGAGAACATGAGGCACTATGGAATGAATACTAACAGCAGCAGAAGCTGTTCAATGATAATGATAAGGATGATGAAGATGATGATGGCAATGACAAAGATGATGACAGCTGACATTTCTATCGTGTTTCAAAGTTTATAAAGTGTCTTACATATTCTATCTCCTTTCATCATGAGCACCTAACTTTCATGCAATGTCAAGATAATAATATTTACACTACCTATGGGGATTGTTTAGAGGGAATCACTCTAGGGGCAGCTAGGTGGCACAATGAATAGAGCACCAGCCCTGGAGTCAGGAGGACCTGAGTTCAAATTTGGCCTCAGACACTTAACACTTACTAGCCATGTGACCTTGGACAAATCACTGAATCCAAATTGCCCCTCCAAAAAACTTTATATATATATATATATATATATATATATATATATATATATATATATATACATATATATATATATATACATAAAAAATAAAAATAAAATAGAAGAAATCACTAAAAATGTATTGATTCCTTCAAAATTCTCCTAAAGTAACACCATCTACATGAAGCCTTTCCTGATTCCTCCAGTCATTAGTATTTGTCCATTTGTCCTCACCATAAATTGTGTCTTGTATTTATTCAGTATATATTTGGCAAATATTCACATATGTAAATGTCTACCTAAAGAGACAATGAATTCCTTGAGGAGGAATGGCTAGCTGGCACAGTGAATAGAGCACTGGCCCTAGAGTCAGGAGGAACTGAGTTCAAATCCAGCCCCAGACACTTAACACTTACTAGCTGTGTCACCTTGAGCAAGTCATTTAATCCCAATTGCCCTAAAAAAAAGGAGAAAAAAGAACTGAAAAATCTACATGCTATCATTCTTTTACATGCTTTGTTCTCTTTCTTTTTTCCCATTGTTCACGCTATTGGTTACAACCCTTTTATGTATCCAGGCTGATATACAATGTGAAAGTATTTGCAGATCCTATACTAGATTATATGCCATGGCAGGGGGGGGGAGGGGATAAAATTTGAAACTCAGGGGATTGTGGAACTGAATCTTGTAAACTAAAAATAAATAAACAAATCAATTTTTAAAAAAATAAAATTCCTTGAGGATGAGAATGTTTTCACTTTTGTCTTTGTATTCCACTGTGGCTAGCACAAAATCTGGCACCTAGTAGGTGCTTAACAGATTCTTACTGACTGACCAATTGATTAATAAAATGGGAATTATTATTGCCAAGTTCAATGCTTTCACTTTCCAGATAATGAAACTGAAGACAAAAAGGTGACATTATTTTCCTAGGTCACACTGGCAATAGATAGCCAAGTCAGCATTTAAACCTAAGTTCCCTGACTCCAGATACAATATTTGTACTCCTGTACCATGGCTTTATGACTCCAAGTCTACTGCATTTTCAACTATATTATCTATTCACAAATTAGCATAACATTATTTCTTTCCATGATTATAAATGAGGAACCACTAGATGGTGAAACATACAGGCTAGAATGACCAGGATATTTCACTTTTTAATTTTTTCTTAATATAAAAATTTTTGCATATGGTATCTACTCTATCACCAATAAAAAAAACAACTGAGCAATCTCCTCTAATCCTCTATACTGATAAATTCTTAATGTTTTTGTCCTACTACCTGCATTTTCCAGCTGTGCTTCCTGTACCTATAAAGGCAGAATCATGGGTAACTTTTAAATGTATTAGGCACTGGGAATACAATGACAAATATTAAATAATTCCTCCCCTTAAGGAGTTTCACATCTCTACTTTTGGTAAATATTCACAGAAAACAGCCCTTTTTTCTACTTTTGTAAATATTCACAGACAATAGTCCTTTTTTTCCTCTTTTCAATAAATATTCAGACAACATTCCTTTTTTCCCTATGGTTTTTCACCTGTTCTAATGATCTCTGTCTGCCTTCATTGAAACTGTCACTTTCCTCTCTATCCCAAATAAGAAATTCTTCAAAAGATCCTCAGGGAATAATGAATTCTAATGCAGCAGTTAAGATTAGAAGAGCATGACATCCTTAATGGGAAATGATCCAAAGAGAGTGAAAAAATAATTAAGGAAATTAAAGCCTTCCAATAAATACAGAGCAGAAATACAATGGCTCCCTTTTATACTACTGATACTATAGGCTAATACTATCACATATGTCAGGGTCTATTTTACATCAAGCATTTATCACACACCTTTTTAAGTCTGAAGGAAGATGTTTTGACTCATGGCATAAAGTAAACCCTTTGGAAATGAGAAACACTAGAGAAAAATTAGAAGACTCCCATACTTAAAGAATTAGTCTAATATTTTCCATTATATTTTATAACTGGGTGTAGCGTGGCATGGTAAAGAGCTAGACTTGAAACCAAGAAAATATGGGTTCAGGTCTCACCTCTGAGACATACTGGCTTTGTGACATTGGATAAGTCAATGAATCTCTCAATGGTTCTCTAAAATTGTCAGATGCAGAAAAGGTGCTGACCACCTCTGGTAGAGGAACAAGTTCTCCATACCAATGAAACCACAGGTCCAAGCTATATCTCAATTTTACAATCACATTTTAATTGTAAGGGGGGGGGGTCCATGTTGGCCACTGTGTCCACATGAGTCCACCTAGAAGTGACGAGAAGGTAGTAATGAATAGATGACTCCATCATTTCCTCCCCTGACCCTTCTCTAAGGAAGGGTTTGATTTCTACTGGGAGGCAAACAGGAAACTGAGTCCATGAGGCTGACCACTCTGCTGTAATGGGAAAGAGGTACACAACTAGGATTATATCTATCTGCACCCTTAAATATTTGTGATATTTAATAGAGAGACAATTTCTAGGTAATTAGCCATTTTATTAATAATGCTAGCATTTTAATAAAAGGGGTCAGTGGCACTCTCCAATGCCAAAGATAATCATGGTGGAAGACTGATATACCCTTGGAAAAGCAGGTGTTCCAGTGGGTGGCAATCAACTCTGATTGGTTAATAAGTAATGAGAGATAATGAATATTGCAATGAGGAGCTGGGCCAATTCTAATTAATTTTGATTGCACCATTTGCTTCTAAATTACCCTGGAACTTGGGCAATCTAATCTAAGACTTTATCCCTACCCAGACTTGAGTAGAATACAATGGGCATGAATTCAACTTGGTTAGACTCCTTATGGTGGCTACATCTTGCCACTGAACCTAGATGGCTCCTGAGGAGAAAGAGAGGCTGGTAACTTTGCACAACCCCCTGTCACTTAAATCAAATTCAATTGCAAGTCATGGCACCATCTTCCTGATGTCATGGTCTTCTTTGAGAACTGACTGAAGGCCAAACAACAACAAACTCCTTGTAAAGTTTTGTGGAGTTTGACCACAATTGAGGAAAAAGTACAGCCTTCAGAGACTGAGTTTTTAAAATGAGTACTTCTGAAAAAGGGAGGACTTTGGATCTTCCCAAATCATTGGTTGTTAATAGTCATTTCATTCAAACTGTCCTGATGGCCATTTATTTTTTCTGACTTATTTCTTAATAGAGAAGTGCCACAAACTAGATATTCAAGGCCTGACTCCCTTCCTACCAAATAGCAGTTACACAAAGACCATACACATAGTGAATAGCAAATAAACCCATTCATTCAAGGGTATGTAGAAATTAGAGAAATTATACTGATATGACCATACCAGACAATGCACAGAGTGAATGAGATCACTCACTGTGACTGAGATAACTCAATAATATACAAAATCAGTATGTTCAGCCATTACTTAAAGACCTCCAATGTTGGGGGAACTTATTACCTGACTAAGAAGCCCATTCCACTCTAATTTGCCTCTCTGCAAATTCTACTCTTTGCTCCTAATTTCCCTCAAGATTTGGGAAAAAAAAAGTCCAATCTGTCTTTCATAGGAAAAACTCTCTTTAAGAATATTAGCACAAGGACATCAAGGTGGTGCAGTGAATAGAGCACTGGCCACGGAGTCAGGAGGACCTGAGTTCAAATCTGGCTTCAGATGTGTAACACTTACTAGCCCTGTGACCTTGGTTGAGTCACTTAACTCTAATTGCCCCTACAA
>CM053597.1:25967836-25982373 GCA_028646575.1 Pseudocheirus occidentalis | reverse complement strand
TATGCATGTACATAGTGTATTACATCCTGGGCATCTGCCTGGCTCAACTGTACTTGACCCACCTCATTCAGGGTCTATCCATACCTGGACCCAACCAGAAGGGAGACTACTCAGAGCTCTTTCCCACCTCTCTTCCCTCTAGGGAATTCCAGAGAAGCATTTTCCTTCTTGAAGCTTCATTATAGACAGACACATCAACCACATTCATGTCATTAAATTTGTTATCCAGCTGGTTGACAACTCATGACTTATTTCTTCAAAATTAAGATCCAGAGATATTTCATCAAAATGCTGGATTTTAGTAGGAGTGGTTTGTTAAAAGAAAAAAAAAGTGGTCCTGGGACACACTGACCTGAAGACATTGAGAACAAACAATGGATTTCCTACATCTAGGATTAATGAATATAGAGCTAGAAAAAAATTTAGAGATCATGTATATCTCCTCCCCCCTCCAAAGCTAAAGAAACTGAAGCTTGTACAAGAGTTAAGTACCATTGTACAATAAATATATTTGGTGCTCCAAATGAAAACTTTCTCCATGTCTCCACTGAAAAGTCACCCCTATTAAAAATGGTAAGAGCCAACAAACAAATACATACTGACTGTTGTAATATTTTAGAAAAGAAAGTTCCCTGAATAAACTTTTATATGAGCATAAGTACATATATGTATATATATATACATACAAACACACATGTGTGTATAGATACACATATACACATATTATATATGTGTGTATATGTATATATAACTGGCTTTTGAGTAAAGAACACCCGTGTTCAAGCCTTGTCTCAAATGTTTACCAGATGTATGACCATGAACAAGTCACATAATCTTTTTAGACTTCAGTTTCCTCATCTGTAAAGTGAGGTGGTTGAACTTACTGGATTCTAAGGTCCCTTCCAGTTGCCCATTTTCAATTGACTTGCTCATGGTTTCAAAGCCAAAAAAATGGAAGAGCAAAGTTTTGACTTTAGGTTGAGTGTTTCCTGGTATATTTCTTTTCCCATTATACCACTGCCTCTTTGAATTACAACTACCAGACATTTTGGAGCAAAACAAGTCTGGAAAAGCAAGTGTGAAAAGGACCACAGTGAAGAAACCTCCCATGAGACATTGGCTTAAGGCACTAGTTGGTTTCCCAGAGCTACCCTGTCTTCACTGCGCATTTTCCCTCCAGGGTTTGCTTTCTCTGATTTCGTATAAATCTGAAAGATCTCTTCCTCCTGTCCCATTTTTGCTGTGAGTATGTATGCCTTAGTCTATCTGTTTTGCCTGGTTGATTTCAGATGTCAACAGCCACCCACTGTATATTGGGTAATTAACAGAGAGTTTGAGAAAACATGGGCTTAGGGAAAACTTTAGGATTCTTTCAAAATTGAAGATGCGCCAAAGCTTAATTTGTTATTCAATATTTCACTTTTAAACTTCCACCCACACAAAAGGAAAATCCTTGACTATTTTTGGTCCCTTTTTTTTCAATTTTCTCCAACCTTACTTGACTCCTGCTTTCAAAGACTGTTCCTATCTATACACAGAGAGAAGCAGAGAGAGTGCAATCAGAAACCTGCATAATATAAATTAAAAAGTGGCCAAGGCCTCTTTTCCTGAAATATCCGACTAAGAGAAAAGGCATTCTGTGTTTTGGCCTAAATTATCCCTAGTTCTCCCATTCAATTTCTGGGTAAGAATAAACTTAACATAATTCAAAATGCTAAACGTTTGAGAATTTTGAGTAACTGGCATTAAAATAACATTTCAAGGTTGGCAAACTACTCAGAGAAGTCAAGACGTTCAGGGTTATACAGGCAATGAGTTTCTGTGGCAATATCTGATGGTCCTCTTTGAGATTGAAGGATGAACAACAAAAATCACAACAACACAACAATATTTGTGGAAACATTTGAACCCATGTTTGTTTGTTTGTTTGTTTGTTTGTTTGTCAGATCACCAGTCTTGCTTTGCATGCTGTCTTGGTCTATTTCATGTCAGGGATAAACATGGCCAGAGACTTATCAGTGAATACATTCTTACCAGGATATGAATGAATGAATGAATGAATGAATGAATGAATGAATGAATGAATGGATGGATGGATGGATGGATGAATAAATGAATGAATGAATGAATGCCTGCACAAATATTTTCTGTACATATCTGTGTATTGGAGGAGCTAACCAGTCATCTAGAAGGCTAATGAGGGGATGAAATGAACGGGGAGGAGCCAGCGTAATCAACCTCACCAGCGTTCTCTCTCTATTACTCCCCTTCACTGATCCAGTTCAACTAGAATAGCACTTATTTTCTGAACTCTGCTTTTTCCACTCCTACTAAGTGTTCATGGGCAAGTCCTTTAAACTTCTTGTTTAGTCATTGTTCATGCCCAACTCTACATGACCCCTTTTCAGGTTTTCTTGTCAAAATACTGGATCGGTGTGCCATTTCCTTCTCCAGTTCATTTAATAGACAGAGAAACTGAGGCAAATAGGAATAAATGTCTTGCCCATAGTTGCTGAGGACAGATTTGAACTCAGGGCTTCCTGATGCCCAGCTGAGCACTCTATCCATTGTGCCACCTAGCTGCCCTTAACCTTACTCAGCTTTGAGTAGTTTGCCAACCCTAAAATGTTATTTTAATGCCAGTTACTCAAAATTCTCAAACATTTAGGTGCTCTGTCACTAATATCCTAAAACTATTTTAATATATTTTTTCCTAGAAGCTTCACATCTGAGTCCCAAGATAGTCTACATTAGATCAAAATTAACTTAAACTTCCTTAGGTCTGCACCATAGATTCTCTGCTCATGAAACAATGCAAGCTGAAAACCAACTTGGGAGAGTGAGTGACTAAATCAAAGGTTCCCAGTTTCCCCAGCCTCCTGGTCTAAACCCTTTGCCCTGTTATACTCTGCCCTTCTCTGCCCTTTCCTCCTTTACCTACCTCTTCCTTCCTCTCTCCCATCCTAGAGGTTGATGTGCCAATCTTGATGTGCCATGTTTCTTCTCTTCTCTTCCACCTCTCAAAACCTCTTGGCAAAGCTTAGACCACAGGTCTGGCTTCTCCAAACATCTGGCTGGCATGGAGAACAGCAGAGTTGATATAGAAGGACCTGCTCTTCATCATCTTTTCAGAAGGGATTTCAAATCTCCAAAAGGTTGGCTGAAAGTCACATCTTGGCCTCATTATTTCCTAATGTTGCATTTCTTTTTGAGAGCCTATTTATTGAAGATTCTGAGATGCTTGTTACAGTACCAAGTATGGACATCATCTGACTATAGAATAATCAAAAGAATATGGGGAACATTTGGAGTGAAATATGTGGCATGCTTTGACTTCAGGCAAATAGGAAAAGAGAAGTGAGGCTGATGAAAAGGCTCAGTCTTACACATCGCATTTCTGGATGTCAGCAACATTGAAATATGTTGCACTAAGTCAAGTACATATCAGGAAGGGACAAAAATAGCAGCAATCCTATATTTACTTAGATGATTCTCTAGATGGGTCTCCATACACACGTACGCACACTCATATATATATATATATATATATATATATATATGTACACACACATACACACACATACATACATGTATATGTATGTGTATGACGGTATGTATTTATATTTCTACTGCTTTGAAATCTTCTTTCTATTCTCACTATAAACATAAAAATGTATAATTCAATCTTAACTTAAATTAAGGGAAAAGTGAAGAGTCTCCATTCATCCAAAAATCGTCTCCAACTTCTCAGTTTCCTGGGTGATGATCTTGACACTGTGGCCGATCATTACCCAGAGGACTCTGGTCAGTGGTTTCTAGGTTGAGTTAGAGACTTTATATTATATTGTTGCACAAGTTAAAGCTTCATTTGGAATAATGAATGTTCTAAGAGTATCACTCAGCTCCAGCAAAGTTGAGCCCTATTCTTCTTGGCTCACCCAGTGAGAAGTTTTCCATTCTGCTCAGTTGGCAAAGTACTTTACACATGAAGCATTTGGGTCTTGTCCTGGTTGAAGTTTCAGTGGCTTGAAGTGGACTGTATGGCATCCAGAAAGGGAAATTTAAACATTGGCCTACAGTCTTTGGGTGGGAGGTTAAGTCAGATGGGAGTATGTGTTTTCCAGTTGGCAAATTTTGTCCAGAGAGAGGACAGCCAAAATTTACCTTGTGGTGGTGAAGAGATGTGGATATTTGTTCCCTTAGCTGGGATTTGGAAATCATATACCTTCAACTTAAAGTACGATTCATTCATTCATTAATTCAACAAGAACATTTTTAGTGTCAGCTATGTGCTAGGCACTGTGCTAAGTATTGAACATACAAGGACAAAATGTAAGTGTCCTAGGCATTGAGGAGGGTAAATTCAGTTGGCAGATAAGGATATGTATGATGACAATATGAATATTCTAATGGAGAGAGAGAGGAAAGGCAGGAAGGCAGGAAGGCAAGAAAGAAAGAAAGAAAGAAAGAAAGAAAGAAAGAAAGAAAGAAAGAAAGAAAGAAAGAAAGAAAGAAAGAAAGAAAGAAAGAAAGAAGGAAGGGGGAGGGAGGGAAAGAGGAAGGAAGACTTATCAGATGCCTGCTATGTGCAGCTAGGTGGTATACTGGATAGAGCACTAGGCCTGGAATCAGGAAGACTCATCTTCCTGAGTTCAAATCTGGCCTCAGACACTGAATCTTACTTGCCTCAATGTCATCATCTTTAAAATGAACTAGAAAAGGAATGGCCAAACCATGCCAGCATCTTTGTCAAGAAAACCTCAAATCAGGTCAGAGAATCTGACACAGCTGAAACAAGTGAACAACAGTGAATGTGCCAGACACTATCCTAAATTGTTTTAAAAATATTTTATTTGATTATTACAAAAGCCCTGGGAAGTAGGTTCTATCATTGATCTCATTCTGCAATTGAGGAAACAGAGGCAAACAGAGATTAAGTGAGTTGCTTCGGGGTCACATGACTGGTAAGATCTTAAGACTGGATTTGAACTTGGTTAGGGAGTTAGGAAAACTTCAGATCCCGGGTTCTCTCATCAAAGTATCCAGCACATGAGCCCGAATAAGCAAATGCAAACAAAGCTATACAGAAATGGTTGTTGTTTTCAGTCATTTCATGGCTGGAGAAGGAAGATGTTAGCAACTTGGGAAAGATGGCACTTGACCTGAGCTTTGAAAGAATCTAGAGATTCTTTGAGACAGATGTATGGGGAAATGTATTCTAGGCACAAAGAACAGCTTGTGTGAAGTCATGAAAGCAGGAGATGGGATGTCTACTGTATATAGCGAAAAAGCAGGCAAGCCAGTTTGGCTGGAACATTCAGTACATGAAGTATAGTGATGTGCAATGCAATTAACAGTTGTAATATAGACTAAGACAGCAAAGGATCTTAAATAACCTAACAGAAGAATCTGTATTTTATTGGATGCTGGACTTGAAGCCCGAAAGACCTCGAATCAAATCCCACCTCAGACACTTTCTAGCCATGTCAAGCTGGACTTAGCTTCTCTTGTGTCTCCTTTTCATCTGGAAAATGGGGGAGTTAGACTTGCTTTCTCTCTCTTCCATATCAAAATCTATTATCTTCTCATTCGTTGCTCTCTTCTTGGGCAAGGGAGTGTCAGGATCAGACTGGTGCTTTAGGAATAGAATTCCATTGGCTTTTATCTTTGGTTCTCTTTTCCATCATTTATTATGACTTTTCTATTTCTTTAGGCATGCAATTGCTTCACATCAAGCAATGTGTTCCAGCTGTCTTCTTAGAATGCTGCTATTGGAATTAACTGCCATAAGCTTCCCAAATTGTTCTGTACTCTACCAATCTAGCTTAATTTCTCCATCCCTACAGGTCTCCAGTTTATCTCAGCAAACTACTCAGCAATCAAATGAGTCCCTGCTGCCCTTTAGTCTCATAAACAAGAAATGGGTATAACAAACAAATCGATCTTACACCATATCTACAAAGATATTCTCCAAGCACACATAGAATTTTAAAATTTCATCCTGAAAAGGGGAAATCAGGATGATGAGGAAACAATATGGTTACATGATGCCCAGGTAGAAATAAATTTAAAAGGAAATGTAATTGTATTAGTTATAGTCTGTTGAGATCAAACCATATAATAATTTTAAAAATGACTTTGTGTCTAGAGTATGTCATATATATATATATATATATATATATATATATATATATATATATATATGTATATATATATATATATCCAGCAGCCTTTTTGATTATAGAAAGTGTTTTTGAAGTCAAACGTGCTTAGAATTGGAATAATGAAGGCAAGGCTCAAATCCAAGCCTTTTCCCTTGTCACATCTGTGATCAGAAGTCATGTCCATTTTTAGGACTCAGTTACCTCAAATGTAAAACAGGTTAAGTTAGGCTGTTGACTTTCAAAGTTTCTTCCAGTCATCTGATTGAATCTGAGTTCAAAGGACATATTCTTTTAGGTTTCCATCTTTGTTAGCTTGCCCTAGAGCATAGGATTTTCTGGGATCATGTCAGATCTTGTGTCTCCAAATTAGGTTCTTCCTGAGCAAACTGAATCTTCAAATGCTAAGCTGAAAATATACTGTCACTCATATATAGTAAGCACTTAATGAATGGTTATTAACTGACATTGTCTGGAAATATGCTTGATGCTGTGGATACAAAAACATAAATAAAAGTGCCCTCTACCATCAAGGAGCTTATGTTTTAGAAGGAGAAACAATACATGTACATAGAAGGAAATTCAAAATATGAACATGATAAATAAAAGAAATTTAGCAAAAATAAAAACAAAAGCAACTTTTGTCCTCCTTGAGGAGTTTCCATGTTATTTGCCTCAGGGCTTTCACCTATCACAGTTGAGATCTGTGGGGGCCAATTTGGCAATTATTTCTCTGTGACATTTCTGGTCCCTGACCTTCAGGGACTCCATGACTGCAGGGAGCTACTTCACATCCTCATCAAATGCCTTTTTCCCATTTTTCTGTAATCATCTTCTTTTGTATTCCATTGTCATTCCAGACTCAATATGTCCAAAACAGATTACTATTTTTCCCCCAAGCACACCCTTCTTCCCAGCTTCCTTATTTCTATAAATGGCACCAGCATTGTTTCAGTCCCCCAAAAACACAATAACAGAGTCAACCTAATATCTTCCGTATTTGTCATCTTCCAGTCAGTTGTCAATTTATGTCAATTTTTCTTCCACAATGTTTCTTTGCATAAATTGAGGATTATCTTGGAGGGGAGGCACCAATGTTAAGGACTGGGAAAAGTGTCCTGTAGATGGTGAAACTTTAGCTGAGACTTAAATGAAACCAATAAGCAGAAAAGAGGAGGTCACAAAGGGTAGTCAATGAGAATGCCCTAAGTCTAGAGATGGAGTTTTTGCTTTCTTTTGTTTTTCTCTAGTGTCCAAAAGGAGGTCAGTATCACTGTATCTCAGAGTGCTTCAAGGGAAGTAGAGTGTTAGAAGACTAGACAGGTATGAAAGGTTTCAAAAACTAAATAAAGGGTTCTTTATTTGACCCTGGAGATAAAGGGAGCTCCTTGAGTTTATTGAATAAGAAGGTGACGTGGTCAGATGTGTACTTTAGCAGAGCAGATGCTGTACCAGTTTGGGAAGACATTTGTGGCAGGGAGAACAACCAAAGGCCTTATGGAAATGATTGTATTTTGAGGTGATAAGGTTTTTGCACTGATAGCATCGGTGTCAGAACAGTGTAAAGGAAATATACAAGAATGTGATAAATGTTGAGCAGGTATAATTGATAGGACTTGGCTATAGATTGAATTTGGTGGAGAGAAGGAATGGGAAAGGGGTAGACAGTGAGTAGTGAGGTATGCGGCATAAATTGCAAGCTTGGGGTACTGGAACAATAGTCACTGCTGGTGTCTTCAGCAGTATCTGGGAATTTATGAATAGAGGAGGGTTTTAGAGAAAGCATAATGACTTCAGTTTTGGATATGATGAATTTAAGATACATATGGGACTTCAAGTGTGAGAATTTCAGTAAACAGAGATGTGAGTGAAGGTCAGAAGAGGAGTTAGAGTTGGATACATAGATCTGAAAATCATCTGCTTAGAGATGGTAATGGAATCCATAGGAGTGTATGACATCACTAAGCAAAATAATTTGATGATATAATAGAAGAGGACCTGCAGAAGAGCCCTATGGGATAGTCATGGTCAGTTGTTATATTCTGGGTAAAAAAAAACAAACTAGCAAAAGATGAAAAGTAGTAGCCTGATAGGTAGGAAGATTACCAAGATAGAGTAATGTCATAGAAACTGAGAGAGAGGAGAATATGAAGGAGAAGATGGTGACCAAGTGTCAAAAACTACAGAAAGTTCTTGAAGGATGAGGACTGAGAAAAGAACAGTAGATTTGGCAATTAAAAGGTCATTGGAAACTTTGAAGAGAGACTTTTCTTGTCTTTTTTTTTGGAGGGGGCAAGGCAGGGCAATTGGGGTTAAATGATTTGCCCAAGGTCACACAGCTAGTAAGTATTAAGTGTCTGAGGCTGGATTTGAATTTAGGTTCTCCTGACCCCATGGTGGGTGCTCTATTCACTGTAACACCTAGCTGCCCCAAGAGAGAATTTTCAATCTATGGAGGAGGCTCAAAGTCAAATTGCAAAGAGGTAAGACACTGAAAGGAAAGGAAACTGAGGTACTGATTGTAGACAGTCTTCTTAAGGAGTTTATGCAAGAAAGGGAGGAAATATATAAAGAGATATCTAGCAGAGATGCATGGATTAACTGTGATTTTTTTTTTTTAATTTGGAGGAGACAGGGACATGTTTGTAGATCTCAAGGAAACAGCCAATTGACAAAGACAGATTGAAGATTAAGGAGAGAATAGTAATAATAAAGGTAAAGGTCAATCAGCTATAGAAAATGAGGTGAAACTTGATTATGTGTACATGTATAGTAGTTTCCTTTGGTAAGGAGAAGGGCCATCTCTTCATGTGAGATAGGGGAAAAAGACCGAAGACAAACACATCTGAAGATATATTGAGGTGGAGGGGATAAGACAGAGCTCTTCCAAATAGACATTATATTTTTCAGTGAAATATGAGGCAAAAGTCTCATCTGAGAGGGTTGGAGTAGAGGGAATTATTGAAAGTTTGAGGAAGAATGAAAAAGTTTGGAAAAGCGCCATCACAAGTTTGATAGTGAATCAATTAGGGATGTATAAGAAGTTTGCCTTGCTGCAGTGAGGACCTAAGTGTGATTATCTCACAGGACTTTGTAGTAGATTCATTTGCCATAGATTTCTGTTTTGTTTTGTTTTATATATATATATATATACATATATATATATATATACATATTTGTGTGTGTGTGTGTATAAGCAAAGGCTGTGCTGTGGGGGTGGGGGTAATCCAGTGTTATGGCTTTGCAGGGCAAATTTGATGCTTTAAGCATGGCAATTGATTTTAAAGGTTTGTTTGGCAGGTAGAATTGGACCTTAAGCCAAGAGATTTGGTTTCAAATTTCTCCTCTTCCATTTGACATTTATGTCACATTAAGCAACTCATTTAAACTCTCAATTACATTTTTTTTAAAGTGAGGGTAAAGTATGTCTGACAGATAGAATAGGGGGAAAAAAATACACGACAGACACAGGACCCAAAAGAAGTCAGATTGAATGTGAAAAGGAATGTAAGGAGCCATGTTTAATTGGAAATTGGAAGGAGAAAAAAAACTTACAGAGCTTTTGTCAGGTTTAACTTATACATGCTTTGGAGAATGTGCAACAACAACAACAATAATGCTATTAATAATAAACTATTTTTTTCCTTTTCTTACTATTTGTTAATTTCTCATTAAAATGAAACTGGCAGCTTTGTGTCTTCCCTAAGGCACCATAATTAAGCAATGATGAAAGGTGATAACCTAATGTGTGTCAAGTACAAAAGGTAACATTGTATAATGAAGTGTGAGCCTGGTATTGGCATCAATTGGTGTTCCATTCAAGTTATTGACATCTACTATCACTAATGGCAAATCATTGAACGTCTCAGTCCTCCAAACAACTCTTAAAGACTATATGATGTAAAAGGGGTCTAGATTCTCATTGATGGAGCAAGTCTCCACATTGAGACTTGGTTTCAGATACAAGTGAAAGAAAAAAAAAGAATCTACTCATCAGAGGTACCAGAAGGTTATCATATTATATTGGAATGATCCTGTATTTCAGAGATCTTTAGTTTTTCTCTAGATACTATTCCTTTCCTTCCCCACTCCTGACAAATTTGAGTCTATCTGGAAAGAGGTGTGTTGACAGTGCTAATATAAAAGTTGTGTAGCCCACCTCCTGAATTTATAGATAGATATGTGTGTATATATATATATGTACAGACATATATATGTATTTAAATATATACATATGCATAAATATATATCTACATCATTATATATAGACATATGTATGTATACACATCTGTTTATGTATAAACATCTCAATCTCTAGTTATGTATTTATCTATCCATTGTACGTATGTGCTTCCATCCCTGTTTAAACACTGAAAATAAAATGAAAGACAAAAATTGAAATCACATACTTCTTTGTTGCCTTTAGCAAGCCTTTGTACCCCTCTGGCATATTGTTTATACCTGTTTCACACTCTGTGCCCCCTTAAACCTTCCTCATGACTTTCTGGGAGTTTTACAAACCAATTTAAAAAGTCACAGTTTTGGCTACAAATGCATTACTGCATCACACACATCATCTATCTATACACAGAGAAGGCTACTGGTAGTTTGGAAAGCTCATAACAATCATGAAGACAGTTTTGAGCTTATCTGTGAGTTTGATGAACAAGTCATTTCAAGCCCCAAGCTTATCAACTTTCTAATCAATAGAGACCATTCAGGTTATCAAATTGTTTTCCTTCCTTTCTTTCTTTGCCTAAGATTCAATTGAAATCAAATGGATTTGCTTCCCGTTTTAGTTTCTGAACTGCATTCTGCTCTTCATCTAACTGGGAAGGATTTCTTCTAAGAGGCCACTGGCCAGGAGATGGGAGAGTTATGACCTCCCTACCCTCTCACTACAGAGAGCTAGTAAAGCAACCATTCTCTACCAACATAAAAGTCTGCTTTCCTGAGTGGGAGATCTTCCAAAGGGCTACTTCATTTTTTTGTGCAGTTTGGCAGCAAATTAGAACACGGAAAACTAAGAATCAACATATTTAAGACTTTGCACAAAATTAACGACATGGTCTGTTTTCTTGTTTCATTTTTTAAATGCTGATGATTCAGTATCTATTAATGAAGCAGTTACAGAATTGACATTTGATACTTGGCTGGGAGACAAACTAAATTTGGGGATGTAATTAAATCAAAATTAAATAGAGGAAAATGCATAATCACATTCTTATTAATACGTTAACTTTGGGAAGATTATTTGGGTATTGCCGGCATTGAGCAAGATAAGTAGGACAAGTTAATTAGATTTCAAGTGAATTGCTAACCATGTTCATTTAGATTTTTATAAGAATAGTAATTATACTCCAAATGTTATGGCTACAATATAGTATTTTATTATATTACTTACCAACATTTCTTTACAAGGGCATTTACAATATCAGCTTTAATGGATTAGTGAAAGTGTAAGAGTCATTTATTGCTAATAGAATCAAGATTAAGAAGTGAAATTTCAGTATTCTAAAAGTCGTTTACATCATAATTTTAATGATACAATGCTTATGTTTCATTGAAGTTTTTTGCATTCACTTTGCTCAGCAAATTACTTTTTATATACTGATTTAAATAAATATATGGTTTACATCCAGCTCTATGATCTTGATTTATTTACAAGAGGAAAATAGGAATAACTTGAATATTAAACATTACCTGGATGGAAAAAAAGAGTCATGGTGTCTGTTGGCCATGCCTCTGGGCTGCTAAAGGCTGAAATGAGAATGCAGGAGGAAATATCCATACTCCCTGCTAGATAGCACAAGGGGTCTGAAAGATAACTGGACTATATAAACTTTCACTGATAGGCATGGCAGATCACTTTGGCCTGCTGCTCTTTGGAGAAGCAGGTCACATTGCATCATTCTGTGTAGATGGGCATAGAACTTGAACTTTTGGCTGAGGACCCATGCCAATGACTGGGCCCTTGAAACTAGCAAGAAAGAAAGTAAATTATCTCTTACTGACCAATTTAGGAGGTTAGGTGATGCAGACCAGGTCTCAAGTCAGGAAGATGAATTCAAATTCAGCCTCAGGCATTTACTAACTATGTGGCCTCAGGGCAATTCATTTAACTCTATTTGCCTCAGTTCCCTCAATCACAGAACAGATGAAGAACTTTCTGAGACTCAGAAAACTATATAGTTTTTTCCCTGGAATGGGACAGGTTTATGTATGTGTTAGGGATGACAGTTCCCTGGGTCCTTGAAAATGGCTAAAGCTTTTCTGCTTTGGAGTGTCCACTAAATATGTCTCTGGAGGGGTGTGTGTATTTGTTTGTGTGTGTGTGTGTGTGTGTATGTGTGTGTGTGTGCATGTGTGTGCGTGTGCCTGAGCAAGCAGGAGCAGAGGGTCAGATAAAAAGGATATAAATCAATAGATTTGGCAGCTGGCAAAATAGTTCTAAAAAGAGAAAGGACCAAAGGTGGTAGCAGCAGCTGGGTTGTAAGTCAGGACTGTTTATAAATGGCAAAACTGAAAGGTCCATGAAGAATAATGAGATTGATAACAGACTTCTCAAGATCAAAGTCATAATCAGTGTCAATCAATTAGCATTTATTAATTGTTTATTATGTGCCAAGCATTATCCTAAATCCTGGGAATATAAAAGAAAGACAGAAAACAGCCCTGATCTCAGTGGGGCTTACAAAAAAGTCCAAATACTGGAGGATTAATAAATGTGTTTAGGGTTCAGTGACTTAGGTATTTACAAACAACAGGACATTGAACAGGACCAAGAGAATTGTGATTGGTTATGCTCTTCATTCTCTCAATGCTAGCCCATTTTTCAGCTTTTTCTTGGGCATGCCCTCCCACTATTCCTGATCTCCTTAGCATAGGTGCTGTCAGTTTCATTATCTTCCATGGCAACTATGCTCTCTCCAAGGATACTGTCATGGCCTTTCCATTTTGAAATCACACTCCCTGAAAGGCTTGAGCAAATTCAGCACAGCAATTACACCATAGTGACAGGGTCAATTGAAGGGTTCAAGGTCAATGAATTAGAATGGTAATACAGTTTTAGAAACACATTTGATAAAAATGTCTGAATTTCAATCCTGGTGAAAGTTAATCAAACTTGAGTATCTTTAAAAGTTAATTAGAACTCAGGGATAATGGTTTCACTGACTGAAAAGTAGAAAGGAAATTAAAAAAAACTTCCCTATGCAATTTTAGGTGTTTAGTAATTAGGTTGGGGTTGAGGATCATGTCTCTTTTTGTCTTTGAAGCTTCAATCACCAGAAAACTGTAAGAGAAAAGACATCCAGCACACCATTGAATGAGAGTTCTCTCTAATGCAGAAATGTCTCTTGCTGATGCTAACAATTCAGTACACTCAAGCTCATTGCCCATTCTCTACATTGAAGTTATTCATTGTAACTTCTAAGTGCCCTGTGACCAAATGCATCTTGAAAACTAGTGTGGAACCAAGACGGGGGGAAAAAGTTCTTTCACATTAATAACACTTTTGGAAACCATCCACTGAGTCTCCAAATGTGTTTAAAAATCCCATACTGGATTTTCGAAAAGAATTGTTTTTTTCACTTACACTTGATTTTTAGGATATTTCCAAAGTGGACCCATTCTTTTTTCTCCCGAGTGGATTGGTGGGTTTCCACAGTCCCATTTAGTATGAGACCCATGTTTTATGAACAGATTCACCAGAAGAGTCTTCTTTTCTCTGAAATGTTAATGTCTGGAATTTTCTCCAGGGCTATAGTTCTAATTTTCTTTAGGCTATATTTTCTTGATCTCATCAAACTCCCAGAAATCACTAACACTTTCTCTTAATGTCTTAGCTTCTGTCAATAATACTGTCATGGCCAGATTATGTGATGCATTCTCCATAGTCATCCTTCCCTCTCAGCATGATTCATATAAAATTTGAACACTGTCTATAGTCCTGGTATTATAGAGCCAGGAGCAGTAGTGGTAGGTGTGCGTGTGGGGGGCGGTGCAGGGAAACAGTAGCCGTTCATTCTGGAAGGAAATCACCCTCAAAGTTTTTGATTTGCGTCCCACTGATGAAGTGTACTCAGGAAAGACTGTATAATTGCAGCTGAACGTTATTCAGAGGATAGAGTAGGGATCAGACATGGTAGATTACACAGGAGAGTTTCTAAGCAGCTATGCCAAGGTTGGATTTCATTATCTACATGTAGCTACTGAATAGTGTGTGTGTGGGGGGTGGGGGGTTGGTGTGTTTATGTATATCTATATGGGTCTCTGTAAATGCAGTTCCCAGGAAAGAGTAAGTACAATATATATATAAGTAGAATATACCTTTTGAATGTTCTCCAAGGAAGACTTCCATATAGGGCAATGGTT
>CM053597.1:25943576-25960068 GCA_028646575.1 Pseudocheirus occidentalis | reverse complement strand
GATGATACTTTAAAAGGCAAAATTCTGAGGTGGGAGAGAACTAGAATGAGAGGAGACAGGGAAAGACAAAATGAGGTTAATCATTCCATATAGAAGAGGCAAGGGATAACTATTAAAACTTTACTTTCAATTACTCTCATTGAATTTGGCTTAGGGAAGAAATGGCATAAACTCTAAACTGGGCACCATGCCACACAGGAGAGTAGGGGGCATGGGGATGAGAGGGTGGATGACGGAGAGGAGGGCAGGGTCTAGGGGAGGGATGCTGGAAGCACACACTTCAGGAAAGGGACAGGGACAGGGTAGAGAACAGAACAAGGGGTGGGACAGGAAGGAGAGACATATGATCACTGTCACAATATGTCCACTATGAAGATGTCCTGTATAATCATACATCTACAGCCTGTATTGAATTGATTGTCCTTCCAGTGGGTGTGGGGGACAAGGGAGGAATCAAAAGAATCTAGATTTTAAAGTTCTGCAATACCTGCAACTAGGAATTAAGATATACATGGGCTTGGATATGGAGACCCTCCTTGTCCTACCAGAAATTAAGAGAGGAGAGCAGGGGAGGGGCTTTATAGTGGGATTGCTGTTTTGAGGTTGGGGTAGGGGAAAGATGGGGAGAAAATTTGTAATTCAAAAATGTCATGAGAATGAATGATGTAAACAAGAAAACAAATAAAAAAACTATTTACAAAGAAAAAAAAGAATGTGCCACTTAACAATAGCAACAGCTGCAGCAGTAGCAGCAGCAGCAGCAGTAGCAGCTGATTTGACCTGAAGGTAAACAAGAGACAAAGATTCACTGAAGAAAAGAACTCCTTAAAAAGCAGAATAGGCCAAATGGGAAAAAAGAGGTACAAAATCTCACTGAAGAAATAATGAAAAAAAATCAAAAGAATGAAAACAAATAGAAGAAAATGTGAACATCAGAATAAAAACAATTGAACTGGAAAATAAATTTAAGAGATATAATTTAAGAATAATTGAACTACCTGAAAGCCATAATCAAAAAGAGAACCTAGATATCATATTTCAATAAATAATCAAGGAAAACTACCCAGATATGTGAGATACAGAGGATGAAATATAAATGGAAAGAATCCACTGATTACCTCCTGGAAGAGGTCCAAAAATGTGAACTCACAGGATAGCTAAATTCTAGATCTCCCAGGGCAAAAAGAACATGCTTTCAGCATCTAGAAAAAAAATCAAATATCATAGGGTGACAGGATCACACAAGTTTTAATATCTTCCATGTTAAAGTAGTGGAATGATTGGAATATGGAATTTTGGAAGATAAAGGAGTTAGGGAGACAACCAAGAATATCCTACCAAGCAAAACTGAGGATTATTCTTCAGGGAAAAATAGACATTTAATAGAGGAATTTCAGGCATTCTTGATGAAAAGACCAGAGGTGAATAGAAAATCTGATATTCTAACAAGACTCAAGAGAAATATAAAAAGGTATACATGAAAGGGAAATCATAAGGAATTCAATATGGTTAAAATGTACAGATTCTTTTATGGCAAGATAATATTGTAACTCCTAAGAATTTTTTTTTTCAATATTGGGCCAGTTGGAGGTAGTATACATAGAGCACATGGTTTTAATTGACTATGATGTAATGATTTGAAAAGAAATAAGGCATTAGAAAGACTGATCCACTGGGAGAGGGGGGAAGGGAGAAAAAATATGTGAAATTACATCACATAAAGAGACACAAAAAAGAGTTTTTATAATGGGGGGGCAGATAGAGGTCACACAATGCTTGAACCTTCCTTACTTGAACCCTTGGAATTGACTTGAAGAAGTTATAATATACACATTAAGTTGGATATAGAATTATATCTCACTCTAGATAAAAGTAGGAAGGGAAGGGGGAAAAAGAAGAGAGGAGGCTGATAGAAAGGATAATTGATTAAGGGAGGCAGTGGTCAGAAGCAAAACAGACTTTGAAAAAGGGGCAAACTAAAAAGAAAGAGAAGGATAAACAGAGAAAAAATAGGATCAAGAGAAATATACAATTGTAAATCATAACTGTGAATGTGAATAGAATAATCTGACCCATAAAATGGAAGCAGAGCCAAATGGATTAAAAATCAGAATCCAATGACATGTTGTTTATAAGAAACTCACTTGAAACAGATATGAACATGGTGTAAAAATAAAGGGCTGGAGGAGAATGTCTAATACTTCAAGTGAGGTTAAAAAATGAGCACGATTAGCAATCATGATCTCAGACAAAGTAAAAGCAAAAATAGATTGAAACAAAAGATATAAGGAAGAAACCTACATCTTTCTAAAAAGTACCATAGAAAATGGGATATTAATAGTTAACATATATGCACCACATGGGTGTAGTATCCAAATTCTTAAAGGAAATTGAAAAGAATTACAGGAGGAAACAGGGAGGAAAACCTTAGTAATGGGGAACTGCAAATTTCCCCTATCGAATCTCGATAAGTCAAACCATAAAATAAACAAGAAAGAAGTTAAGGAAATGAAAATAATTTTTAAAAATTTCAATCTTATAGACTTTTGGAGAAAATTGACTGGAAATAGAAAGAAGTACGCATTTTATTTTCTCTGCACATGGCACCTAACAAAAATTGACCATGTATTAGGGAATGTAAATCTCACAACCAAATTTTAAAAAGCAGAACTATTAAATGAACACTTTTCAGACCATAATTCACTTAAAATTATATTCAATAATGGTCTGTGGAAAGGTAGATTAAATTCATTTGGCAAACAAAAAATCTAATCCTAAAGAATGAGTCAATGAACAAATCTAGAAACAATAATTTCATTGAAGAGAATGAATATAATGAGATGATGTACCAAAATTTATGGGATGAAACCAAACCAGTACTTAGGGGAAATTTTATATCTTTAAATGGTTATATCAATAAAAGAGAAAGAAGAAATTGCTGAATTAGGCATTAAATTACAAATAATAAACAGATAAAAGCAGAGATTGTATATTTGGTGCTCTCCAGAATTAGGCTACTTTATGCTAAAAAAAAAAAAACCATCACTTCATATCTTGCTACAAATGTTTAAGGTAGCTAATTTCTGTGCAATTAGTCAATGCTGCTGGTGCCATATATATGACAATTTAATGCCATTTTGTAAGCTAATCCTTGTGATTTTACAATTATATTAATTTGTTTAGCTTCATTGAAATTCATTGAAGTTAATTTTGCTGCATTTTCATTTTTAGAAGTGTTCAAAGGAAACCATGCCAGTTGACATTTCCTTTCCTCAAAGTGCAACACTTGCTCTATAGGACTCAGAAAAGTAAGAAGGCTTCTAGATCGTTCAATTTTGCTTTCTTTCTTTGCTAATGAGGAAACTGAGGCCCAGAGATACAAAAGGACTTTCTTGTGATCACAGAGCTAGTGAAAGTAGAATTTGAACAGAAATAAAATGACTCTATCCTGTCTTCTTTCTACACAGAACACTGTCAATCTAAAATAATTCTAGGCAGATCATGTTTTTTTTCCCATTCTTTGTAAATATCACTTAAAATATATCTCCCAAGCGTCTAAGCTATACAACTACTTATAAATTACTTGACTCTGGAAATTTCAACAAGGGCTATTTTCATTGCCAACCTTCTATCTCTGTCATAGTCTGATAGACTGAGATGTTATCATGGCCAGAGTAATAATTAAAGTTTTTTATGACTGGGTGAGCACAAACCATGTACACAGAGAGCAGCAGAAACACATCTCTCTCATCACTTCCTTGCTCCACCTCTTTACCCTAAAGAGAGATCTCAGACAATTCTGATGATGAAGAAAGTGGTTAGAAGGGATCTGAAAAGAGCCAGCCTTGGTCAGGGGGAGAACTCATCCTCTGGGAACTGTATTTTTTAATTAATTCTTCTTGTTATCCTAGGTGCCAAACTCCATCATATCTCCTTTACAAAAAGACCAAAAGCATTTTCAATACCCTCTACATTCAACTATGGGCCAAAGTCCCAGGGTTCCTGACTTACTTAGTGGTCTAATTATGGCCTTACAATCATTGTGTCCTTTCTGAACCAGCCCCTCTCTCCAGTGATGTTTCTAGGGCCTCCTTTATAGTGACAGTTCAATAAGCAACACCCTCCCCCACTCAAAAAAAAAATCTCTAAATGGAAGAGGAAGTATTTTCACTTCAAGCCCTAGGCAATATTTCTATTACAGATTTGAGCCCTACAATGGGCTGCCTTCTTTTAGGAGGATAGGAAGAGCAGGAGCCTAATCAGAGGGTACAAAAAGAAAGATTTTGTGGCATCTCTCAACATGTAGATAGGACCATGGGGCTCTGTAAATTAATAGCAAAGAAGCTACCCTTGTGAGGCTTGGAGTAATTTAGCAAACTGCTAAGACCAATGAGGCTGTTCACCTCCCATTTCTGACATCTGACTTCATTTTTCCTATCATCATTCATTTCCCAGAAGGCCATGAAGAGGTTGGACTTCAACATTTTCAGGCCTCAATTTACATACTAATCTGAGGCTTATTTCAGGCTAATAAAGTCATCTAACTCTCAGAGAATAAAAATGACAACAAAACATTTGGTAAATGCTTCATGTTATAAAATAATGCTGTCAAAGAGACTTACAATTCATCTGAAATGTGATGCAGATGAGTCCAAACTTCTCCTGAGATATTTTTACCCTGTCTATCTGTCCAAGAAATTTCAAAGGGAGCCACATGGAGCAACAGTCCCCACGTCAATTTATTTATGCATTAATCTTGTAGATTCAAGAGCAAATTTGTCCACTCATCACCTGCCTTGAGGGAGACATTCTCATCTGGAATAGTCTTTATGCCAGCTTGATTCTAGATGTTATGACCTTTGAAGTGTTCAACAGTACAGAAATTCCAATTGCAATTACAAATATAACTATAACAATGAAGAACAGTGTTTTCAAATGTAATCTCCCCTAGACTATCGCAATAGTTATTTCATGGCCTTTCATCTTCTCACTACGATCGATGTTCCACATCTTCCAGAATGATCGCTCTAAAGCACATGTCTTCCCCTAATCAATAAACTTCAATGGCTCCCTATTATTTGTAGAATCAGATATCAACTGCTCTGCCGGCGTTTAAAGTTGTTCACAATCTGGCCTCTTCCTGCCTTTCTAGTCATCCTTCATACGACTTCCACAAATGTCAATGATAGTGGCCTCCTTACTGTTCCACACAAAAAGTATTCCATAACCCAAGCCCAAGAATTTTCACTGGCCATCTTCTGTACCTGGAATGACAATGTGAAGCACATCTCTTCTACGTTTGCAGTCTCAAGTTTCATTTCATTTCTTTAAAAATAAACCTTTTCTCAACATGGTGTTCAGTAAACACTTACCTTAGTCATTTTCACCTTATGTAGCCTTTTTTCAAACTTCCCATTTCAAAGCTTTCTATTCCTAAGTCATTAATTCTAACATGCTACCCCAGAGATATGACTATTAAGAAAAAGTAATTATTAATATGGAAGAAAAAGAGTAGTATGGAAGAAGAACATCAGCCTAGAGGCCAGGAAAGACCTGACCTTCTAGAGGACACATAAGCACCATTACGTGAGTTTTTTAAAAATCCCTTTAAAAAACAACCCCCCCCCCCAAAAAACCAGCTTAGAGCAGTGGTTCTCAACCTTCCTAATGCCCTGACCCTTTAGGGCTCATATGTGAGCATATCTGCATGGGGGCGGACCCGCCTAGAGACGGATAGAGGAGCAGTGTCTCGGTTCCTAAGACCATCAGAAATATGTGTTTTCCGATGGTGTTAGGCAACCCCTGTGACCTCTGTGAAAGGGTCATTTAACCCCCAAAGGGGTTGCAACCCACAGGTTGAGAACCACTTGTAGAGAAAGGTACTGTAGGGACCCATCCTTCTCTGACACAGGACTGAAGTGGATGAATAAGAAGTTGTCAATAATTGACTTGAACATTATTCATTTGACATAATAAAATTGAAGACAGATGGGAGATATAAATGTTCATTGGAAAGACGACATCTTTACTGTGTGAATGTTAGCTAAGTTATTTTCTCCTCCAATATGATTTCCTTGTCACAGAATCACTTTTCAAAGGTGGTGCTAAGGAGATCTTTCTTTTGGTTGTTTTGCCCAGAAAGACAGTATCTAAGAGCCAGAAGAAGTCTTAAATTCCTCCCACGTCTGATTAAGGATACCTTCTATAATATCGCATTCATCCAGCTTATGCCTGAATCCCTTTACTGGGGGACAACTCATAACCTCCCATCACATCCCCTTTGATTTTTGGAAAGCTGTAATTATGAGGAAGCCCTTCCTTACATACATTAATATTTACCTCTGTACCTTCCATCTGCTGCTCTATTCATCTTGGTAATTTGTAGACAAGTTAGAGTTCACTCCCATCAATCCTTAAAATTCTATAAATAAAATTTGTCTCTTTCCCACCTTCACCCCCACTCTCTCCCAACCCTGCAGCTTTCTTGGACTGCTTGTTCTGTTTTCCTTTAATTATACTCAGCCACAAAGACTGAAAACACATGTACTCACTGGAGGGTTCTGAAATTAAAGGATAAACTATCAATATTGTAAGATGTCTTTGTTATGTTCAGTATTAAGAATCCACTCTGAGTGACAAGGAAATCCTGGAGAAACAATTTGTAGGAGCTCAACCTAACTGATAATTTTTGCCTCACCAGGCACTTACCTAACCTTCCATCAGATACCCATATGGCTTTATCTTAATTTTGCTTTCTTTTATTTTCCCCAAAGACCTGAGACAGTTCTCATAGACAGTATTTAATAAATGATTATTACCTCCACTTTATTTCACTTGAGGGATTTGCTGGTGAGAAAGCAAAATGGTTGGGAGCAAGGCGACAAAAAGGACTAGAGGGAGAAAAGGGTCTGTATTATCCCCTAGATTGACTGATAACCCTGTAAAATTGAAAATTACATGGAGAATTTATGTGATAAAGTACACCTGTAACAATGAACAGACCCATGTCACAGAACAGATGATGCTCAGGAAAAATAGAAATCACCGTTCACTATATTCCTTTACCTTGGGGTTAACGGACCCCAAAAAGGATTTCACAAAAGCACATAGGTGTCTGTGCATCTGACAGCAAGGGTCTTCTTCTGATGTTCAAATTAGAGTTCCTCTCAAGAGTATTTGCTGCCCTTCTGGACACACCTTCCCCCTAGGTAAGATTTATTATCTTTTTTTTTAGTTCAGTTGATGAAGTTACAGTTACTTCTCATCCCCAAAGGCTCCAACTTGCCTGCTATGGTTAAAGGTGAGTTCCAAAATACATAGATTTACTTTTATCAGCACCCTGTTTTGGAGGGATTCAAGAGTTCTTAAACTTATTTCTTGCTGTTTGTTGAAGGTATCTAGGTCCTCACTTCTCCTCCTTCATCATTTTCTCTTCTCCCTAGTGAATGGGACTACCCAGAGCAGCAAGGTCATCACATAGAAAGAGTTATTTCATTTTAAAGGTCATTGCACAATTACAATTGTGTGTATATGAAGCTCAAAGGCAGCTTGAGTTAGTGGAACAAATGCTAGACATGGAGTTAGGAATACCTGGGCTTCAATAATTTGACTATTGCTTACTAGCTATATGACTTTGGACAAATCTTTTAACTGTCTCATTTTCCTTCTTTGGGGTAACCCATATTCTGGAGCTTCTCTCCCCTTTACTGGTTGGATCCCTAGAGCTCAGCTACTACATCTCTCCTCTGGTTCTAGAGTTATCACTAAGGGATTGAGGGAGTGTATTTTCTAATGATTATGAGCCTTGAAGGAGTCTTGAAGGAGCTTCCATTCTAATGGGAAAAGATAACGCAACAGAGGTGCTGGAATGGGGGTTGGGAGGAGGAAAGGAACCCACATGGGGGCAGAATTTATTGACTGACTGTATTCAGATGCTAATAGTTATAAACTTTAGTGAGAAGTTACCCAGCTTCTACCACATTGCTCTACTATGTTCCATGCCAATCATTAAGTCTGGGCTCTTTAATAGTGATGCCCTTTCTAAAATGTCTTACTGCAACAACATAGTCCTGTATTGATCTCAGAAATATGTACATTTTGAAAAGCAAGTTCATGTGACTCAACTTTTTTTGATCCTTCTTTCTCTCTACCTGCTGTTGGTTGTTGATTTCATGTGGCTGGCATCTGTAAGGTCTTTTAGTACCAATCATCAATGTTTACTGTTTCATAAACTCTCCCAGAGGTAAACGGATATTGGATACATTTGGTAAGCCCAGTCGAATATACCCAGTGTCAACTCTTTGTCTTACTCTATGAAACGATAACCTGTTTATTTCAGAAATGTTTCTATATATTTGAAGTTATTTATCATATTATGTGAGAACATCTATTAGTTCTTTTTTTGGTTGGTATGAGTATATGTGTGTGTGTGTGTGTGTGTGTGTGTGTGTGTGTGTGTAGGTATCCATCTTTCTATAACTACCTTAAAAGTGATGGCCCTACATTTTATTAATATTGTCCAGGGTTCATCCTCCTCCTTCTCCTTTTCTATCTAGGTCATGTACATTCATTGCACTGGTTATGAATGAGTCATCCCAAAATGCAATGAAGCTCAGCTCCAGAATAACAGAGGGCCTTTTCCCCTGTTTTTCCTTATAAAAATCCTAAACCATGAAACATATTTAAATTTGGAAAAATGCACAGATGTAAACTGTGTAAAACCCATGCTGCCTTTGGAAATTCCTTCCTATCTCTGGGTCTCAGTTTCTTCCTCTGAAAAATTAAGGGATGGAGCTAGATGATCTCTGGGGTCTCTTTCAGCTCTAAATCTTTACACCTTGCAGATCCAGAGAATGTGGGTTCAAATTCCAACTTGGTGAAATTCTCTTCTCTGACCTTCAGTCTCCTCTTCTATAAAACTGGGGGGTGGGTGGACTAGATTCCCTCCAAAATCCCTTCCAGTTCTAAGTGCATAATCCCATTTTTAATTGAATCCCTGTAATCTCACCCCTTTATTTAACTGAGATTGGCTATTAGGCAAGATTATTTTCTCTGGGACCTTGATTTTCTATGCTGTATTCATGTTGACATCCCTACTGCCATGAAAGAACATTTTAATTTAAATGGTTTAATGAGATTTGGAGACTCCAGCATTTGAAGTAAATGTGTATTCAATAGACTCACAATGATGTGAGCCTGATCTTCTGTGTGTTTCAGGTAGTGTATCATTGTGTTGAATCTGAGACTAGGTGAACTCTAAATGATTCAGCATCCTTGCTTGCCATGAATAATGTATGGAGTCATCCAATTGTAGATTCAGAGAGAGATTGCTGTCTGTGCAGGCAAGGGAAGGAGCTGGAAGTGTCACCCACTAGAGAAGATTGTACTTATCGACCCGTCGACCCGTCCTAGAAGAAGAAAGCTTATGTGCTTGAATGTCATGAAAAACACTGGCTCAGTTTAATCAGGGGAAGAGAATTGTATTAGCAAATATCTATTCCCTAAAAATAAATCTAGTTTTCCAAAGAATTTGGTACTTCCCCTGTGATCCCAAAGGCTATGATGCTAATTAAAAGAAAACAAGGAAAAATAAAACAGTGACAAAAAAACCTTCCAGCTGTATTAATGCTTCAATTCATTGGTGGATTCCTAGTAAGATGTATTTTTTTCTTTTTCAGAGACTGAGAATATAGTCCTAACTATGTTGGGGGTGGTTTGGGTTTTGTCCTAGGATGCTGAATTGCAGGACAATGTAAATATATTTGTAAATCCACTTTAGCTCACTGAAGAATATTCCTTCCTTACCTGTCTTTGTTCGTTTTCACATTTTCTGTGACCTCACAACCAAGAGCTTGAACTACTGTTTTGGGATAGTTGCCTTTCCCATCTCCTAAGTCTTCCATACCTTCCCCAAATACCTCAGCCAAGGATACGTTACTTATTCCTGGCATCAAAGACAAAAGTTGTCACTGTGAACAAAAAGAAGAGGATTTATTTTTAATTCTCAATTCTAAGGAAGAAGCAGGTATAAAGTAGTGATTTTTCTACTATTCAAGAACAAAAGTGGGCAATCATACTAGAGGTAATTCTGCAAGAGATTCAAGAAACATTTATTAAAGGTCTTTTACATGCAAATCTGGGGCTACAGAGACAAAAATAAAATAGCCCTTACCCTCACTTAGCTTACATTCTACTTAGAGGATATGACATGTACCCAGATAAGGAGATCCAAAGTATAAACTATGCAATACAAACTGATTTCAAGGAGAGAATACCATTAGCCCTTTTTGTTCAATTATTTCGGTCAAATCTGACTCTTTGTGACCTCATGTGGGGTTTTCTCTCAGAGTTACTTCCATGGCTTTTCATTTCCTTCTCTAGTTCATTTTACAAATGAGAAAACTGAGGCAACCAGTATTAAGTGACTTGCTGGGGGTCATGGAATTAATAAGTGTCTGAGGCCAAATTTGAAATCAAGTCTTCCTGAATCTAAGTGTGGTACTCTGTCCAATGTCCCATCTGGTTGTACTAGGGATCAGCAAAGTCTGTGTGTAGAAAGTGGCACCTGAGGAAGAAAGTTAGCAATTCTCCTCTACGTGACAGAGAGAAGCGGGGAAAGCAATCTAGCAATTGCAGGGAGTCGGGGAAGGGAAACATGCACAGAGGGCAGGCCAGGTGTGCTGGCACACCTCAGATTGCATTGCCACTGGTCATTCACCTTTTACTCAAATCATAGACTTTTTCTTCAGGTAAATATTCAATGGTGACAAAAACCATGTGGGTCTGAACAACTGGCTCATACTCTATTCCTATACAAAGGCATGAGGGAGGGAGATAGAATATAGCAATATATTAAAGACATACATATATATACATATATACATAACACAAAAATATACACATGTGTTTTATCTATATATTATATATGAATAATTAGTGATCCAATTATTTTGAAATAGAGAATAACTATAGGGAATTAATATGGGGGTAGAAAAGATTTGAAAACAGAAGCCATATTTGGAAGGCATATGCCAGGCTAAAGAGTTTATATCTGATGCTCTATGGGGGCACTAAAATTTTTTACACATTAATGTGAACCATGCATTTACGTTTAAATGCTGTTTTCTTTCAAGGGATGGGGAAGACCTCTTACATAAGGTGAGATTCGAGGTGATTCTTAAGGAATCCAGAGAATGTAGAGTCAGGTATGAGGAAGACACATGGGAGAGAAGATCCAGCTGGGAGATAGGGTATTATCATCCAGAAGATCAAGTATGTGTTTATTGTAGCACAGGATGCAGAGAACATTAAATTGTAAGAAATTAGAAAGTTTGTGAAATACCAGTTGTGAAAGGATTAAAATATCATAAAAGGGATTTAATATTTGATCCTAGAAGTGAGAAGAACCATTGAGGTTCGCAAAATGGAGTATGAAACATGACATTGCCAGACTTGTGTTTTAGAGAAATATATTTTGGCAGTTGTGTGGAGGCTAGGCTGGAGTAGGGAGAGAGTTGAGGCAGAGAGAGCAGTTAAAGGCAATGTAGTTATCCAGTTATCAATTGCAGTGCTAGTACTAGTTGTGGAGAGATGGGGACAAAGAGACTTGACATTTTGAAGGTAGAAATGATAAGATTTCATAACATTTGTTATTTGGAATGAATGAAAGTAAGTTGTTGTAGATGACCCTAAAATTATTAGTCTAGATGACTGGGATGCTGGTGATTCTCTCAAAAATAAATGGTAAATTGAGAAGAAAGGATCATTTTGCCAAAAAAAAAGGGAAAAGAGAGTGAGTTTTTGTTTTGGATATGTTGAGTTTGATTTGACTATAATAGAGACAAAACAGGATGTCCGAGAGGGAACTGGCAATTGAAAACCACAGTTCAGGAGATTAGAGATAAATATATAGACCTAGGAATCGTCAGCAAATACAAATTTAAACCCAAGGGGGCTGATGAGATAGCCAAACAAGATACTATAGAGGAAAAGAGAAGAAGGCCTTAACTAATGGCCATCTCCTAGATGGAGATTGAATAAAGGAGACGGAGAAGGAATGGTTAGAGAAGTAGAAGGTGAAAAAGCTTTCAGGGTAAAAGATGGCTCTTGTCTTAGTTACAGCAAAGAGAAGGATGCCGATGGTATGTGTCTAATCTTAAGTTGATTCATTAACTGCATTCACAAACCTTAATTTCATAAGGCTTAACCTATTTATCAATACTATCCTTAACCCCAGTATCTTAATATTGGGTGATGCTTCTCAGGCAATGGCAGGAGAAGGAAGAGGATTTAACCATGATCCTGAAAGATGCTGCCCTCAACACCTGACTCACACAAGGTGTAGTACACTCACCATTCTTTCTACCTTAAAGGGTGGCAATCTCTTGCTCCTCACAAGAGTATCTCCATGAAATACATGAGGTCCATGGGTTTTACATGAAGTCTTTATGTGGGATATTTTGCAGGTATATGAACTTGATCTGAACTCTGAAATTACAGGCTTGAAATCATTGAGGCATCACCAAGAGATTACTCTTCATCAATCATGGATCAGCAGGAAAAATTACAGCTATACAAAGTTTCAGAAAGGGGATGGGAGGGGACTAGAAAGGAGGAGGGAGAAGGCAGAGAGGGTCTATTGCTAGCGAACTGATGGATTTCAAAGCAGCCCCTGAAAAACAAGTCTGGCTAAACCATGAGCATTCTATAGCAGCTCAGGGAAGGTGGGATCATTTTCAGAACCTCTTTGAAAATCGAGTTCTCTGAATGTATTTTGGAGACAGTTTGGTGTAATAAATCTGGCCCACCATTGTTACTCTTCGAAGGTATTGTGGCTGGTATTTTCACACACGACATTTAAGAGGTGCTTTAGAAATGCGAAATTATCGAAACACTCATTTCCTGTTTTAGTCATCATTTCACAGCTGTGCTCAATTAGGCGTCTTGAAAAACAACAGAGAAGAGAGAAAACAATGCATTCTTCTACCCATAACAATTCCTCATAAAGAAGAAGAAAAAAAGCTCCCTCCTTTCTTACTAAGTTCATGTCAAATCATCATTTCGAAATGGTGACCCATGTGTAGGCATGTGCAATGATCTGCGTTACTGGAAAGACTAATCATCAGTTCTTTTTGTTTCCATGGGTGTCCCTGGCTTGCTGGCATTTCCAAAAGACCCTCATCCAGCTGCCGAGCAAAATCACTTTCACCCTTTTCCTGAAAATGCTTCCTGGGAGCAGGTGCAACTGGGCACCTTTTGCATAAAGGGAAATCAGCATGGGGGAGAAAAAAGGGGCAACGAATGTAGAATCTCTCATTGGACAAGGACCGATTCAAAGTAACCTGGACCCAGGTATGTCTCCTCCCAGTACCTATGACAGGTATAAAGGAAATATACTGTGTGTCAGTTGCCATGAATATGTTTCAGTGTACTTAGCACAGTTACCTTAATTGACTAGCAGAGGAAATGAGGATGCATCCAACGTGAGACCAACAGGAGAGATGGAAGGGTATAGTGAGATGAGGTTGGATTTGGAGGTAGAAAACCTTATTTTCAATCGGAGATCTGTTATATTAAGTTTATATATTTGGCACCTTGAAGTCCTTAACTAAGCCCTCTGAGTGTCATTTCTTCATCTGAAAAATGAAATGGGATTAGATTTTTCCTTATTTTTCCATCAGGTTTTTAGAAGCTGCTGTGAAAGAAATCTATGGATCCTTTCTGCAAAGCAAGGTGGAGTGGAGTGGCTAACCACACATCTTATCCATAGATCCGGTTACAAGAACCCAATGAACCTTCCTAGCATACAAAATACTGAGGAAAAGCACATTGAATCATATACCGTAAGTCATTCGTCTTTTAAATAAATAGATCATTGATCTAGGGCTGGAAGAGACCTCTGCCTTCACTGAGTTCAGGCCTTTCGTTTTAAAGAGAAGGCAGCTGAAGCCCATAAAGTTCAGACAACTTTTCCCAAGTTACCCCAAGTTTACAGCTAGTAAACCTGGGAAGCAGTATTTAAATCTAGGTCTGTTGACTCAGTTTTCTTTTCACTATATTATGCTATTAGCCCAGTAAACAAACAAAGCAGTCATATTGAACTGGTATTTTAGTATTTGGGGGCTTTTAATGAATCAAATGATTTTAGATTCTAAGCCATAGTTAGTAGCTAAGCCAGGCTTAGTGATCTTTTAAACAAATGCAAATTGCATGAAACACTGTCTCAAATCAACTTTTAAAAAATACATATTTCTGAGTGGAGGGAAGGGTATAGAGAGGCCAAGGAAAAATCTGGGATATCCTGAGGGATAGGTAGGGACATCAGAGAGGAAAGATGACTCTCTGGTATGTTACTCTTTGAACTATTCTTGGTAAATGTTACACTCAATGGTTTCTATCATGATGAAGACTACAAGTGCTCTTGGAACCTTTGAATGTTTACACTGTGGGTCATAGACCCAGTTGCCCCAGCCTAGTTATAGAATTAGTGGAAAGGAACAGATTTTTGACAGTGTCATATGAAGCATGTCCTGTAAGTTCAATCTGAAAGCATTTGGGGAATATAGAATGTTTCCTATGAGATATTTTGTCTAATATAATAACAGTCATCTCAGCATGTGTAAACATTTGGTTTTTCATCCAACACGTATTTATTCATGAATAATCTTTTTGGGATTATTCAAAGTCTTGTAAGAATCATGTGAAATGTACAGCTCCTCCTAACTGATCCAGCATGTCCACTTTGGATATCTGAAGGTTGTTGTCACCTAAGTTTACTACTTTGCCTAGAAAAGGATGATTGGAAATTTGGAGATGTATCTGATTCTCCACAGGTTACTGGGAAAGCTTCATTTTGGGGGCACATTTTCAATGAAGATGTTACATTTTATCAGTGTGTATTTCATCCTTCCCTGTATTACATATGAAAATCTATGATAATACAGGGACTGATTTCTCTTGCTCCAAAGTAATTAAATAAGACCTCAGTTTTCTTTTTTTTTTAAATCAATTCCTTCTTGCTCAGTATGTTTATTGAACTTTTCTTACTTAAGATTCACCTCACCTCAATTTACTTTATGTTACATCACTTAAGCAAGCATTTATTAAGGGCCACCTCCATTTAAGGCACTGAGTTAGCTGCTAAAGACACAAAGATGAAAAAGAAAATGTCTTTATCAACCTTAAACTCAATTAAGATATGGCTTGTTCCAAAGGAATTCAGTACAAAGTTTCTTTATAGTACCCATTCCAGGACTTGACTTAAACTCATTCCAGGGTTGAAGACTCATTGAAGGTCTGTAATCCTAAAATGGGTAACTGAGTAACATAGTGGATAGAGTCAGAAGGACCTGAGTTCAAATCCAGCCTTAGATTCTTACTAGCTGTGTGACCTTGGGCAAGTCACTTAACCCTATTTGCCTCAGTTTCCTAAACTATAAAATGAGCTGGAAAAGGAAATGACAAACCACTCCAATATCTTTTCCAAGAAAACTCCTAATGAGGTCACAGAGAGTCAGACATGACTGAAACAACTCAACAACAACAATTCTTAAATTCAAGCCCCTGGACAGTAGCTACTGCTTTTCTCTTATCTTGAATTCTCAGTGTTTAGCTAACTACTTGACACATTGTAAGCACCTAATAAATGCTTATTGATTGCTTGATAGAGCACCTCCTTTCTAGTTTCTGATTAAGTGGTAGGATTTGAGTGATCCCAGGTACATTTCCTCTAAGAGCCTGCCATAATATGTTTTGTTGCCCATTTAGGCCTTATAAGGTCAAAGGCCTCAATTAACTTATAGATATTTTACCTAGGCAGCTTTTTGTCTTCCAGAACTTTGATTCCTAATTATGAAGTGGAGAGGACATTGGAACCTCCAAGCCAAGGGAAGGCTATATATGTGCTCACCTTGATTCCTGATGTCAGAGTTCCAACCTAGTTGACCGGTTCAATTCAAATTCATTAAAAACAAGCCAAAAAACCCCACACCGCTCACTTCAAGAGGAGTTGTCATGTTCACTGGGGATAATGTTTACCAGCGCAATGTCAGACAAATGTAGCACAAAGTTCTTCTGGGAGAAAAAGAGCTTTCATAGGGTCTTAGGCAGACAGGGTGTAGTATGGGGTTGGCATTGTTGCTAGGAGGGGAAGGAAAGAGAGAAAAAACGCAAAGGCAGTACTTTTAAGGAAATTAAAGACTGGATTTCCCCATTTCACAATTTACTTATAGTCAGTCCTGGTAAATTCTAGTGTGTAGGAAAGCCACTTACCAGATTAGATTTTTGAATGTCATCTCATCTTATTAGGAGATATTTAATAGTGAAATGGATCTTTGATGTGGGTTTTGGGAAATCCATTTCATCTCATTGTTCCTCAATGGCAGGGACAGTCACTTTTTTCCCCAGAATCTGGCAGAGTACTGCTCACATAGCAGATCTTCAAAAATCTTTTCTTCCTCTCCTCTCCTCTCCTCCCCTCTCCTCTCCTCCCCTC
>CM053597.1:25920396-25943076 GCA_028646575.1 Pseudocheirus occidentalis | reverse complement strand
TGTTCACCAATACCGTGTAATCCGAATCTTAAAAGTTGTTCACAGTAGCATTCTCTCAGGAATCTACTGCTGATTGGCTTTACAGTATGTAAATAGTTCAACTTTGGTAAGTTCCTTATGATTTCTTTCCCATGTTTACCTTCTCATGCTTCTTGTGCTTGGTTGTCAAATTTTCTGTTCAGTTCTGGTTTTTTTCAGCAAGAATGCTTGAAAGTCCTCTACCTCCTTGAATGACCATATTTTCTCCTGGAACATTATACTCAATTTTGCTGGGTAGGTAATTCTTGGTTTTAATCCCAGCTCCCTTGATCTTCAAAATATCATATTCCAGGCCCTTCAATCCCTCAGTCTAGAAGCTGCCAGATCCTGGGTTATCCTAATAGTGCTTCTGCAGTATTCAAATTGTTTTTTCTCGGCAGCCTGTAATATTTTCTCCTTTAAGTGGAGGTTCTGGAACCTGGCAATAACATTTCTCGGAGTTTTCTTTTGAGAATCTTTTTGAAGAGGCGATTGGTGAATTCTTTCCAAGTTCTTTTTCTGGTCATGGGTTTCAGGTAGACCAATAATTTTCAAATTGTCTCTCCTGGATCTATTTTCCAGGTCAGTGGTTTTTTCAAGGAGATATTTCACATTGCTTTCTATTTTTTCATTTCTTTGTAACTATTTAATAGTATCTTGGTTTCTCATAAAGTCATTAGCTTCCACTTGGGGGAACACAGGGCAATTGGGGTTAAGTGACTTGCCCAGGGTCATGTGTCTAGTAAGTGTTAAGTGTCCAAAGTTGGATTTGAACTGAGGTCATTCTGACTTCAGGGCTGGTCTTCTATTCACTGTGCCACCTAGCCACCCCCTGGGGAAAAGTCTTTTAAAGAAATTTTCCAAAATAAATTTTACTAGATCTGTGAAGCACAATGAAGTGGCTAAGGCAAAGCTAATTTAACATTTTAATCTATCCTAATTAATTATGTAAAATCAACTGAACCTACTAGATAAAGAGGGGAGGTTCATTCTTGAAATAAAAAGAATGATCCAAACAACTGTGCTATCCTTTAGGAAATCTATCCATAGATTACATTTAAATGTGAAGAAATATTTCAATAAGTTTCACAACCAACTATGATAGAATAATAATAATCTGATGAAAATATTATATAGATTTTTTTAAAAAAGTTATACAATTCTAAGATATATAGGAAATGACTGTAAATTTGTAAGGGTAAGGACTACCTCCCATTTTACATATGATAAAAGGATATGAAATGACGGTTTTCTTTTTTTCCATTTGATTTTTTTTTTATTTCTGTATGTAATGTAATGTTTAGGCATGCTGCTTGGGAGGCTATTTCTAAAAAATTGTTGGCCACTGTTCAGAGCATCCTTTTGGTTTTAAATACTGGTCAGGAAAAAAAATAAATGACGCAAAAATAAGGTGAAGAACTTTCTATTACAGAAATGAAAAACTGATTTGCATCTAAAAGTACAAGAGGTAAGGTAGAAGCAGCTCCTTCACTAGGTGGACGGCACGGCGACATGCGGCCCATGGTTTCTGCTGCTGGAGAAGGCAGGTGGATTCTTATACTGACATAGAAAATTATAAATTACAATGAATTAGCATCCATAATCACTATATATACACAAACCAGGCCTAAAAAAATATGCTGGCTTAGAATTTACGAGTGAAAACTTCACAAGGTACAGGGAAACGATTAATATGCCCAGGTGCCCAATTCTGATTTGTACTTTTAAATAAAACTCTACCCAAAACCGACCACAGGCTGATTCCATCAGCAACGCACGCACCAACTCCTGTGGCCTGCCTCATACGAGCGGAGCGTCATAAATACGCAGACTGCTCTGAAATGTTCATTTGTGATGCTCAGTTAGAAATGTCGGTTTTCAAAAGAAGAAATGCAAGTGATCAATAGTCATATCAAAAATGTTATACTATATTCGTTAAGATATACAAGTTAAAACAACTCTGAATTTTTGCCTCATGCCCTTTAGAATGTTGACAAAGTTTTTAAAAAAAGGAAAATAAGAAATACAGACTGTGGGGAATCATTAGTACACTGTTGGTTGAGATGTGAACTGGTCATCATTCTGCAAAGCAGTTTAGAATTTTGCCCCCACAAATTCACTTTGACCCAGTTACACTATATGAGGAACAAAGAATTAGTCAAACAAAGCAATGAAAAATTAGGAAAAGAGGTAAAATATTCCAATGGAAAAATAATTGATCTGGAAAACACATCCAGGAAAGATAATCTAAGAATTATTGGTCGATCAGAAAAATCATGATAAAAAAATGGTCCTGGACAACATCTTCCAAAGCTCATCAAGGAAAACTGCCCTGAGATCCTAGAACCAGAGGGTAAAATAGAAATCAAGATAATCCACTAGACACCTCCTGAAAGAGATCCCAAACTGAAAACTGTGAAATGTTGTAGCCAAATTCCAAAACCATCAGGTAGAGGAGAAAATACTGCAAGTGGCCAGAAAGAAACAATTCAAATATTGTGGAACTACAGTGAAAATAGTACATAATCTGGCAGTTTCTACTCTGAAAGATCAGAGGCACTGGAATATAACATTTCACAAGGCAAAAGAGCTCAGGTTACAACCAAGGATCAGCTATCCAGCAAAACTGAGCATAATATTTCAGGCAAAGAGATGGTCATTCAATGATATAAGGGACTTCCAGAAGTCAGGGCTCAATGGAAAATTCAGTCTCCAATTACAAGATTCAATAGAAATATAGGTAGATAGAGAAAACACACACAGAGAGACATAACTTGTTATTTAATAAGAACGAACTGTTTACATCCCTATATGGGAAGTGGACACCTGTTAATATTGAGAATTGTATACTTATCATGACATTTATAAAGGATATAGATAAATAGAGGGGGTGGGTATTATTAAGGGGTACAAAGGGACCACAATGGAAGAAGATAAAAGAATGAAGCAGAAAAGGATAAATTATGCCACACAAAGATACATAAAAACATTATAGTGGAGGGAAAGAAGGGAGGGAGATGAACATTGTATGATCTTCACCCTCATTGGTCAAGGTGTAAAGAGGGAATAACGTAATCAGTTGAGTATAGGACTCTATAGCAAAGAGACATAAAACCTATCATAATAGAGGGAAAGAGGGGAGGGAGAAGAGCATTGCATGAGTTCTATTCTTGCCAATCTTGGTTCAAGGAAGAAATAACATACTACATTAACCATAAAAGTCTATCATACCCTAAAGGCAGTAGGAGCAGGGAAGGACTAAGAAAAGGGGAGTTGGTTAAGAGGGAGAGAAGGGATAGTAAGGGGAAAGGGCAATAAAAGGGTGGGGAGGGAGCTAACAAGGAGGGAATACTGAGAGAGGCAGTGGTCAAAAGGAAAACTCCTAAGGAGGGGAAAGAAGAAGAGGAAAAATAGAAGCATAAACAGGGGAAGAAATAGGATGGAGGGAAAGAAACAGATAGTATTCATAACTGAATGTGAATGGGATGAATTCTCACATTAAATGAAGGAAGATAGAATGGATTAAAAATCATAATCCTACAATATGCTGTTTAAAAGAAACACATTTGAAACAGGAGGATACACACAGGGTAAAGGTAAAAGGTTGGAGTAAAATATATTATGCTTCAGCTAAAGTAAAAAAAAAAGCAAGGGTACTAAAGCTTACCTCAAACAAAGCAAAAGCAAAAATCTAATTAAAAGATATAAGGAAGGAGACTATATCCTGCTAAAAGGCACAATCAAAAATGAAGCAATATCATTACAAAACATTTATGCACCAAGTGGTACAGCAGCCAGATTCCTAGAGGAGAAGTTAAGGGAGTTAGAGGAAGAAATAGGTAGTAAAACTATACTAGTGGGAGACCTCAATCTCCCCCTCGCTGAACTTGATAAATCTAATCTCAAAATAAACAAGAAAGAAGTTACGGAGGCAAATAGAATTTTAGAGAGGCTAGACATGATAGATCTCTGGAGAAAACTGAATGAGGATAAAAAGGAATATACCTTCTTCTCAACAGTACATGGCATATACAAAAAATAGACTATGTACTCAGGCATAAAAACCTCACAGTTCAGTGCAGAAAGGCAGAAATATTAAATGCATCATTCTCAGATCATGATGCAATAAAAATTATATGCAACAAAGGGCCATGCAAAGGTAGGCAAAAAGCTAATTGGAAACTAAATAATTTAATCCTAAAGAATGAGTTAGTCAAACAAGAAATTATAGAAACAATCAATAACTTCATTCAGTAGAATGACAATAATGAGACGATATATCAAAACTTATGGCATGCAGCAAAAGCAGTTCATAGGGGAAGTTTTATATCCCTGAATGCATATGTAAAGAAAATAAAAAAAATGAAGGTCAATAAACTGGGCACACAACTGAAAAACCTAAAAATCCCCAATTAAATGGTAAGTTAGAAATAATGAAAATAAAAGGAGAGGATTTCTTTAAAAATGAATTTAAGAAAAGCGTTGAACTAATAAATTAAGGGCTTGTTTTATGAAAAAAACAATAAAATTGACAATAAAAAAGGAGAAAACCAAATTATGAATATCAAAAATGAACAGGATGAACCTACGTCCAATGAAGAGGAAATTAAAACAATAATTAGGAATTGTTTTGCCCAATTATATGCACGTAAATTTGACAATCTTAGTGAAATGGATGAATATTTACAAAAATATCAGTTGCCCTAATTAACTGAAGAGGAAGTAGATTATTTAAATAACCCTATGTCAGAAAAAGAAATCAAACAAGTGTGGTGCCATGCACAAGCAGATTCCCAAAGAATGCTTTGTGAAAGGCTTTTAATATTCGGATTACACAGTCTACTGAACACTCCATTTATTCCATTACAAATCAGGGCAAACATTCACAACAAATCATAATGTAACATTGACAACATTAGATCTTATCATAGAAAATCACAATTTAGTGTTCATTACAGCTTAACATTAGAATGGCCACACAGTTTTCACTACAGTGGCCACAATATTTAGAACAAAGCATTCAATCAATTCACAAAACAGTAATCAATACTCATCCAATCAATTCATAATACAATAATCAATCTTCCACTCATAGTGCAATTATAGATCAACTCAATCAGTCACTAATCTAGATTCACAATTACTAAATATCATTAATCACTAAGTACAGTCATTAGAAAACCGAACAAACCCTCCACCCCTGATGTCTAGTAAACTCATTTACTATCCAAGGAGAGGCCTTTTCTTCATATTGACTCAGGGTGGTCCTCTGATTCCATGGATCCTCTTCCATGATTCCAGATCCTTCCTGAATCTACCAGTCACCTGGATTCAGGGGCAGGCAGCTACCAGGTTCTTGTTCAGTCCTCAGAGGTAGATAGCTCCCAGGTCCTTCCCCAGTCTTCTGGGCAGTCCCTGGCACACACTAAAGTTCACAGGATCCAGCACATCTCAAACCCTTCACTACTTTGGTGGCTGGGAGATCAAAGATCAGCCAAGCCACAAAGCAACAAAAGCTTATCCCAGTCATGTTTCTTCAGTCCTCCAGCAGTTCAGCTGGCCCTAGGACCCAGGAGAAATTTCAGCCTTCCAGGAGACCTTCCTGGCAAGCCCTCTCAGCCTTCCAGGTGGCCTTCACCAGATTCTGGTCTCAGGAAAACACCAACTCAGTTCTCAGTCAGCTTCCAGATGCTGGGAAAGAAATTCTCTCTTTTTCTTTCTTTCTTTCTCTCTCTCTGTCTCTCTCTTTGTCTCTCTGTCTCTCTGTCTCTGTCTCTCTCTCTCTCTGTCTGTCTGTCTGTCTGTCTCTCTCTCTCTCTCTGTCTCTCTCTCTGTCTCTCAAGAAAACTCCAACTCAGTTCTTCAGTCCAGTAGCCCAGCTCCCAGATGCTGGGACAATGCTGCTTCCTTCAACAGGAGCCACCAGGGGGAACATTCCTATTCCATCTCTCAGTCTCTAGAACTCTTCTTATATACGCACACTGGCCACTTGTCTTAGCCAACTCCCCTCCTGCCAGGTCAGAACAGGAGGAGAGCTCACACCTTCCATACTTAGCCCTAAGTTACTGAGTGCTAAGTATCTGCTAAATTGATTGCTGTTACATTAAGCCATCTACAAACTCCCTAGGGGAAAAAAGACTCCAGGGCCAGATGGATTTTCTAGTGAATTCTGTCAAATGTTTAAAGAACAATTGATTTCAATACTCTACAAACTATTTGGGAAAATCAGTAAAGAAGGAGTCCTACCAAATTCTTTTTATGACAGAAATATGGTATTGATACCTAAATCAGGAAGAGACAAAACAGAAAGAAAATTAAAGACCAATTTCCCTCATGTACATAGATACAAAAATTTTAAGTAAAATATTAGCAGAAAGACTACAGCAACTTATCACAAGAATAATACACTTTGATAAGGTACGATTTATTCCAGGAATGCAAGAATGGTTCAATATTAGGAAAACCATCAGTATAATTGATCATATCAACAATAAACCTAGCAGAAACCATATGATTATCTCCACAGATGAAAAAAAGGCTTTTGACAAAATACAACATCTACTCGTATTAAAAACACTAGACAGTATAGGAATAAATGTAGTTTTCCTTAGAATAATAGATTGCATCTATTTAAGCCATCACCAAGTATTATATGTAATGAGGATAAACTAGAAGCATTTCCAATAAGATCAGGGGTGAAACAAGGATGTCCACTATCACCCCTCTTATTCAATCTGTTACTAGAAATGTTGACAGTTGCAATTAGAGAAGAAAAAGAAATCAAAGGAATCAAATTAGGCAAAGAAGGGACTAAGCGATCACTCTTTGCAGATGACATGATAATATATTTGGAGAATCCTAGCAAATCAAGTAAAAAACTTCTTGAGACAATAAGTAAATTTGGCAAAGTTGCAGGACATAAAATAAAGCCACATAAATCCTCAGCATTCCTATATATTTCTAATGAAATCCAACAGCAAGAGATAGAAAGAGAAATCCCATTTAAAGTTACTGTAAAAATTATAAAATATTTGGGAATCTGCCAAAGCAAACCCAATGCATATATGAACACAACTACAAAACACTTTTCACATAAATAAAGTCAGATCTAACCAATTAGAAAAACATCAATTGCTCATGTCTGGGTGGAGCTAGTATAATAAAAATGACAATTTTACCTAAATTAAATTATATATTTAGTGCCATACCAATAAATCTAGCAAAAAAATTATAGAGCTGGAAAAAATAGTAACAAAATGCATTTGGAAGAATAAAAGGTCCAGAATATCAAGGCAATTAATGAAAAGAAATGCTAGGGAAGATGGCCTGACCATATCAGATTTCAATCTGTATTATAAAGCAGCAGTCATCAAAACTACACGATACTGGCTGAGGAATAGTGTAGTGGATCAATGGAACAGATTCAGTACACAAAACTGGGCAGTCAATGCCTATAGTAATAGAGTATTTGATAAACCCAAAGACCTCAGTTTTTGAGATAAGAATTCACTATTTGACAAAGACTGCTAGGAAAAATTGGAATATAGTATGGAAGAAACTTGGCACAGAGCATTTTCTAACACCATACACCAAAATAAAGTCTAAATGGGTACACGATCTGGGTATAAAGGATGACATTATAAGCAATCTGGAAAAGCAAGGAATAGTGTATCTGTCAGATTTATAGAGAGGGGAGGACTTTATGACCAAACAAGAGTTAGAGAGTATTATAAAATGCAAATTGGGTAATTTTGATTATGTTAAATTGAAGAGTTTCTGTACAAAGAAAGTCAATATAACCAAGATTAAGAGGGAAGTGAGAAATTGGAAAAGAATTTTTACAACCAGTGTCTGTGATAGAGGCCTCATTTCTAAAATATACAGAGACTTTAGTCAAATCCATAAGAAAACAAGCCATTCCCCAACTGATAAAGGGTCAAAGGATACAGTCAGTTTTCAGAGGAAAAAATTAAAAATATCTATAAGCATATGAAAAAATGCTGTAAATCACTAGTGACTAGATAAATGCAAATCAAAACAAGTCTGAAATATCACATCTCACTGGCCAAAATGACAAAATAGGAAAATTACAAATGCTACAGAGGATGTGGAAAAACTGGAACACTAATGCATTGTTTTGTGGAGTTGTGAACTGATTCAACCACTTTGGAGAGCAATTTTTAACTATGCCCAAAGGGCTATAAATAATTCCAATACCACTTCTAGGGTTGTATCCCAAAGGAATCATAGAAGTGGGACGAAGGCCTGTATGTACAAAAATATTTATAGCAGATCTTTCTGCGGTGGCAAAGAATTTGAAATTAAGGGGATGCTCATCAATTTGGTAATGGCTAAATAAGTTGTGGTTTATAAATGTAATGAAATATTCTTGTGCTATAAGAAATGAGGGACAGACAGTCTTCATATTTACCTGGCGAGGCTTATACAAACTGATGCTGAGTGAGAAGAATAGAACCAGGAGAAATCTGTACACAATTACAGACACAACATATGTATAATGACTATTTGATAGGCTGGACTCTTCTCAGCAATGCAGGGTTATAGGACAACTCCAAAAGATTCATGATGGAAAAAGATGTCTACATTCAGAGAAAGACCTAAATAAACTAAAGAGAACAGAGTTTGAATGCAGATGGTAGCAAACTACCTGCTCTCTTTTTTTCTGGTTTGGTTTTGTTTCCTCTTTCCTACTGTTCATTCCATAAGTTACTTTGCTTCTTTACAACCTGACTAATGTCCAATGTGAAAGTATTTGCACATCCTATACTTAATTACATGCCACCTGTTGCATGGGGGAATGTGGGGGAAGAAAATTTGAAACTCAAGGGAGTGTGGAACTGAATATTGTAAACAAAAAGTAAGCAAACAAATTAATAAAGACAATTTTTAAAAAATCAAATGGGGTCATAAAGAATAAAAAAAGAAGTCTTTAGACATCCAACCAATGTAGTGATCAAGAATAATTTGAGACAACTCATGATGATAAATGTTACCCACATCCTGACAGAGTAGCGACAGACTTAAGATGTAGGTAGAGACACCTTTTTTTGGACATGATCAATACAGAGCCATGACCATGTGGGACCACGAGGGTCATATATATCTTGCAAGGCCACAGAAAGTGGTTTCTAGCTTTCTTTATCTATCAACCTATGTACATATATATCTTACATGACTATACATATATGTTACAAAGGGTTTATATATATATTTTTAAATTTCTAATGGGAGAGGGAGGAGAGAGACAAGGTATATTATCGTTCAAAAATTGAATTTAACTTAAACATATAAAAAGATATATCTTTGTATTATGAATCCTCAGTGCATTAAATTCTTCTAGAAGTCTTAAGGTGAAAAACTTAAACAACATAAATGCTTTTATGTGATTAAGAAAAAAAATCCCTCACCATTGGGAAAAAGGAAAATATGTTCTTTAGTAAAAGATACATCTTTCTAAACTTATCTATATAAAAGATAGTTTGAAGAAGGTACACATCATTAGAAGTAAGTTACTACTTTGAGTTTTCAGAAGACAGGGCATCAGTTAAAGCAGCTGAATAGGAATCCTAACTCTGTCTCTTGCCCTCTTTGATCTTGAATGAATCACTTACCTCAATCTGGGCCTTGATTTACTCCTATATAATATGAAGGACTAAATCACTCTATGCTTCTGTCCCTCTTCAACCCTGTGATTCTGCGACCCTGTTCATAGATGGATTAGAAAACATGTCAGGGCAAGGAAAGATTGCCTTTTCTCCCAGAAGAAAGCAGAAAGCTTACTTTGCTGATGTCATGGGTCTTCATAATGTAGCACAGAAGCCCACCATCTGGATATAATGTTCCATTTTTCTTCATTGTGCAGAGAAAAAAATTAAGGGATTTAATGGAAGTAGAAAGATGGAAGCTTGCTTAGAAATCCAAACACTCTGAAGTTGTTATTAGTTTAATGAGCATTAAGTGGATTATGGGTCAACTTCATAGAGGCAGAGAATTACCCCTGTGTCCTTGGAAAAGGTCAAAGGGCTATTGTAATGGTAATGGAATTTGGAGATGCCCCTGAATTGACTTGGCTTTTGGGTTGAATGTTGAGACCCAGAGATTGTGAATCCCACTTGTGGGATGGACTTGTTGACATGAAGAGAGGGGGCTGACCTGGGAGGAGCCATGAATGGAAGTGAAGGCTCAAGCCCAGAGAAGGCCAGAAGAAGTACTTTTGGGGAGAGCAGTATCCAGTGTTGTTGAGCCTGAGTTGCTGAGAGGGACTGCTAAGAGTCCATTGGAGCTGCCTAGGATTTTTGAGGACTGCCACCTGGAGCTGCTGAGGACTGAGCAGGCATTGCTGTGATGTTGGTATTTTGTCTGTCTGTTTTGATGTTGTTTTTCCAGATTCACCTGACGGTGGACAGTGCTGCTGTTGTAGAGGTCTTGGAACCTGGCTGTTGGTGCATAAGCCCTGAAGAAGGATTTTCTTGTTGTATGTTCACAGAAATCCCAAAAGGGAGCCTTGTTGATACTTTCAGGAGTCCTGGGACTGTTCTACAGGCAGAGTGTGACTTAATAGGGACATTGGCTATGGCTTTGTTGAGTCTTGTCTCCCCAGGAACTGAGATTGCTGAGGGCTTACCTGAGTGAAGATGAAAGAAAGACCTTTCCTTGGCCTTTCTATGCTGAGATGTTATCTTGACCTTGTTATGGCTTAAGGGTAGATGGCCTTTTGTGCTCTCCTGCTCCCTTTTGAGAAAGTGCTTGATGTTAATGGATGGTATAGTAATTACTTTGAGTCCAGGGGTGGGAAACTTTTGTCCTTTTTGTGATGATTGAGAACTCTATCTCCATGTAAGAAGAGACTTAAATGAACCTTTAGGGGTGGAGTAGTTTGATCTCCATTTGAGAAGAGACTTTGACTGACCTGGATTGAATTGAGAACTTACTTGTGAAATGTATGAGTTATACTGTATTTTGATTTTCCCTCTTCTATGAATGTTTGCTGAATAAATGGGGTTTCCTATGCTGGTAATCCGAACCTTGGAAGTTGCCTTTGCTTGGCATTACAGCTATTGACATCAAGTTTACTTTACCTGTAGCTATTGGGGTCAAGAACAAGATGTATATTCCAATTCTACTGGGAACCTAAGTTATAAAGAACTGTTGTATAGCTATGGTGGGAAGAATGTCAGATTTGGAGTCAGAGGACTTGGCTTTGAATTTCATTTCTGCACTTTATTTCTCTCTGACCTTGGGCAAAGCACTCCATTGCCTAGGACCTCAGTCCCTACTCTGTAAAGCAATGGGTTTAAATTGATTCTCCATTAAGGTCTTTTCCAGTCCTAAATCTATGATCCTAACTGTGAGCATAGAAGTAATAAAGCCATTAGATTCGGGAGTTACTGACAACACTTAAAGAGATGTGAAGAAGAAAAAAAAATGAGTGTTTTATTCAAACATTTTTAACAAGGCTATGTTTAATATTTAATTCTATCAATTAATTTATTTTTAAGTATTGTTCACTTAAAGTAGAAGCAAATTGTTTGGAATAGATGACAACAAATAAGACATTAATTCCACCTCATGTCAGCATACTCTAATTGAAGGTAAAACTCTTTTAAATTGCATTAAAAGATTTATAAAATGAATGCGAAAAATGTAAGCATAAAATGGAATATTAATATTTCCCTACCCTGTGTGCCTTGCCTTACACTTTATTTTTGAATTTCCTTTCCAAAACTGAAAAGAATATATATTTTAAAATATATAATTACTTACAAAGACTATTTCATACTGCACAGAGTACAGTTCTTTGAGTCAAGAATACCAAGGTTCTAACTCAGCTGATAAATGTTTAACAACTGGTTCTCCAAAAATTTTATAGAGAACACATTTTTAATCTACATTGTTAACATTTTCTCTATAACTTTCTTAAGTCTAGGTACAATAAATAAAATATTAATGTGCATCATATGTAGTTTCTGAAGTGTAAATACTCATCCTGCAAATTTAATAACCAGTTCTTTGTGAGTCAACTGAAACTGGCTCCAGCATGCACCTATACTTTGTCTTGGACACTTAGCAGCTAAGTATTTATCTTTTTTTTACTCTGGCAGCTGGCTGAGATGGATGTAAGTCACAGAGGAGATGGAATCTGCACTAGAAGACAAGCTCCCACACTGAGTCACTCACTGATATTTTGTGTTTATTAACTCACATTTATATTTCATCATGATAGATTTTCTGAGTAATGAATTTCTACTTTCAAACCAGTGATCCAAGAGGAAATATTTTCAAAGTTCTAATCTATGTGTGTTTAGAAAGTTTTCAAAGTTGGAATATCCCAATCAACCCCAATTGGGGTGAGGGTAGTCCCTAAGTGGATAACTTTCTCATTCAATTTATGCAAAGGCGCTAGTGTCTGAACCAAGGTCAGAAACATGTAATTCTCCATAGGATAAATTGTGTGTAGGCAGTGGAGAAATTAATTATACCTGAATTTGAGAAAAAGACCAAGGTCAATCACTATTTCAGTTATTTAACCCCAGAGAATTATCATACTCTCAGATAATTCAAGAAACTCATTAAAGGACCTAGAGGATTGCTCTCATCTGAATTTTTGGTTGAAATAATGCACTAACAAGAAGTAGGGGTGACAGAAGAAGCTCTAATTACAGAGATTGTTTCCAGGGAATGAGAGAATTGATTTTGAAATTAGTGGGTTTATTAAACACAAGAAAGAAATGAAATATTTTTTCTCCCTAAATATGAAACCAACAAAGAACCTTCAATCAGAACCCTCACCTTCTTTAACAAAGAGTTGGGAACTCAGTGAAACTGTACATCTATACTGTCCCTTGTTTAAAAAAAGGGAAGAATGCACCAGTATTCACTGGTTAGTATGGCTTACTTTTCATTGAATTATAACCATAATATTATTATTCATGAGAGAGCAGGACTTGGTTCAAGATGAGAGTCTATCTTTGACATAATATTGTAGAGATGCAAATTGTACACTCAGATTGGGAAGGTACCCCAGCATTCATCTGGTCAAGTCTCCACATTTTATATTTGGGGGAATCTAGTCCTAGTGATTCAAGGTCAGTTGCTCAGGTCCATGTGGATTGTGGCAGAACTCTAACTGGAACCCAAGTCTCTTGACTCCCAGCCCACTACTCTTCACTCTACTGTACCACAGAATGAAGTAATTATGAAGAAGACTCAACTCTAAGATGATGCTCATGGTGATCATGGTAACTGAAATTTATAAAGACATTATAGTTAGCAAAGCAGTACATCTGCATCGTCTCAATCAATTAATGCATGTCATATATCTGCTCAACAGTACAATTGAATCGCATAAAATCATTAGGATGGACAAAAACAGTCTCCAGAAAAGGACTTACAGGGAAAAAAATGAAGTGAGACAAAGAAAGCAAAAACTTCTAATTCTTCAGTGAATAAACACTTATTAAGAACATTCTGTATGCCAGGCACCATGCTAAGAGTTGAGGATACAAAGAGAAATAAAAGCAAAGACAGTCTTTGCCCTCAAGGAGTTTATACTCTAACAGAGAAAGACAACCTCTCCACTTAGCCCCAAAGGTCAGAACTAGAAAAAATGGGTATAAATTGTACAGGGGATTAAAAGAAAAAGCAATGACAATAGCAACTTGCTAACAATTATACTTGTTCAAAAGAGGAACGGGTCACTTTTGGAGACGATGAGTTCCCTCACCCCCTATACTTGAGATCTTTAAGCTAAGACTAGATGGCTACTTGTTAGATGAGGTATAAAGATTATATAAGATATTGACCAATGAGAGTAATAGAAAACCTATGTAAAAAAAGTAATGCAAATGAAACAATGCACACACAGAAAACTGAAGAAAAATAATATAAGATCAAGAGTCAGTGTTGGAGGTACTATGAAAAGATAGGAACATTCATGTACTTTTGGTAGAACAATGGCTTAGTCCAGCTGTTTTGAAGTATAATTTGTCTTTTTGTAAGAAAAGTTATTGTACTATCCCCACATTATACCTGGTAATCACACTACTAGTCATGAATTCCAAGAAGGTCAATGCAAGAAATATCTCATATGTACCAAAATACTGACATATAACCGTAGTAACCAAAATAATAATATATAATTCATACTAACACTTTTTTGATATAGTAAAAATGTGACAGTTCTATGAGCCTATGAATAAAGAATATGCCTTTCATTAAAGAATGGCAAAACAAATAATGACAAATTCATATTAAGGGATTATACCATAAAGAATGGCAAATACAAAGAATTCAGATAAATATTGGAATAACTACTATCTTAATTGATGCAGATTGAAATAAGTAGAACCAGAGGAACTAATATATATATATATATATATGTATGTGTGTATATATATATATGTACATATACACACATACATACATACACATATATACACACACATACATCAGCATACAATATGATAAATGAAAACAATTTAATTCATGAAAACAGTTCAACAGTTGAACTCTGATATTTTGTGATGACCAGTCTCAGTCCTGGAGATGGTATGAGGAAGCACATGTCTTTGCCCTTAGTAGAAAAGTAGGAAACTTTGGGTACCTGATACAACATATACTGGTAGACACAGTTACTCTGAGGTTTTTTTAATTACATTTTCTTCCTGTTATTATTGTTGTTTCCAAAAAGAAGGGCTGAATGGGGCAGAGATATACCAAAAATGTCGACTGCGGTATTAAAAACAAAAAGAAACACCTGAATGGTGTTTCTTTTTTTAAAAAAAGAGCAGGATTTAGATAGGGAAAAAGGGTTAAAGAAGGGAGGAGAAAGATCTGAGCAAATGTTTAGAGAAGATCATACATAGGCTCATGAATGAGGAAGAATAAGAAATCTTCAAAGTCATCCAATCCAGTCGCATCATTTTACATAAGAGGCAATCAAGGTCCAGAGATTTTAAGTGATTTGTCCAAGGTCCCACAGCCAGTAAGCAACAGAAGCAAAATTGGAACATTGGAACCCAGGTCTCTGGCTCTGAAGCCAGGGGTCCTTCTCCTTTACCACATTATCTCTCAGATAAGACTGAGCAAAGTGAATTTAGGGCTCATCAAACAGACCTGCTGTGAGAGGGTGACCAAGATCAAAATGTAAATTGAGTGTAGACTAGCTTTGGGTTCTGCGCTTGGCCACTAGGTAGGGTATAATCTGCTACACAATTATGTGTTATTGAACAGTTTTGATCTGGTTAGAGGAACAGAGTAAAAATTGTGTTTTAAGAAAATTAATTTTATAGCAGCAGCATGTAAGCAGGAATGAGTACAGGCAGGGGCAGGGGACAGATTAAGAAGGTGCTTACACTTATCCTTCTGTAAAGTGGTTACGTTCTGACCTGGAGGGTGTCCTTGTGAGTTAAAGGGAAGGTATGGGTGTGAGGGTCATTGCAAAAGATGAATTAGCAACTCCTGGTGACTTCTTAGATATTGGGGGCAAGTAGAAAAGAGGAGTAGGAAGCCTAGTCAGAGACGATATTCATAGTTCTAGGCTATATAATTAGGAGAAAGGTGGTAGCTTGGGGCAGAAATAGAAAAGTCAGACTATTAGCAATAAGGTGAACAGGTCACTAATAAATAGCTTTATTGATGTGGTCCAGAGTCAGAATTTGTACCACTGGAGTACCCGATGTCACTTAATGAAGGGACAGGCCCATGATTCAAACACCAAGCCACCAAACAATAACTACAAGGCCAGCAAGTTTAGTAATCTATGACAAGGAAGGGGTAAGATCACATGGTGAAATCCCAGATCTTTTGAAACATTGAATTATCATTCTATTTCACCTAATGTGATTTATTATATAGAACGTCTGAAAACTAGAAAGAAGATAAAACAAAATCAGAAACAATGTGCAAATGAAGAGATGTGCCACAGTCATCTAAAACATCATGACTGATTGGCAGGGTTAGCACAGGGCATGGAAATGTCACTTTTATGCTTGGCTTCTTGGTTTTGTTTGCTTATTTTCCAACACATAGCCTAGAGAATCAATCACCTTCAGGTCGTGCTGTATCTGTCCCTGTAGAGCCCTAGGCTCCAATCCCTCGGGTTCCTGGGACCATGGATAACACAAGGCACAGCTGGCCCGAGGCTTTGCCTTGGGAGCATGAAGTCTATTCCAGGCATTTTCTTTGCAAGCACGTGTTTCAGAGCTTCTCATGGACTGTGGTCATCAATAACTTAAAGTTCCTAAACACACAATGCAAGAAGTATCCTGTTGAGTTTCCATGTTTTAGGATGGTTTACTATTCCTTGCTGGGGTTATTTCCTGCTAGTAGGAATTGTTGTAGAAAGCAGAGGAGAATTTTAGATAGCTGGCAGTTTTGAGTAGAGGATATTTTATATGAGTGGTGGCTCAAATATTCCTTAGATTGAGATACAGAGATAGTCTGAGGGGGCCTTAAGGGAGAACAGAACTCTTAGCTTGACCTTGACCTCTGCCAGGATATCTATGTCATTAAACGGGTCTTTAACATATTCATTTACATAGGCAGAGTTGGCATCAAAAGTACTGAAAGTCTCATATATGAGTTGGTCCATAGAGAATGTTACTATGTTCTAGAATGCACAAGCAGCAAGAAATGAAATACAAATGGATTTGACTGGCAGAAGCAGAATTTCTTTAAGGCACTGGTTCTCACAGTATCAGCCTAGTGAGGGACTATGGATTTTCTCGGATGTTGAGCTTACAAGATTACATTGAGCATTCAGAATCACTCATCTGGGTTACTTGGAGATGGACCACAGCAGTTGTAAAAGACCATCTATTGAGTCACAGAGGGATTTTAATTGCTATCGTGGTGAAGACTGGTTTTTCATATTTGAATGTTCACCCTTGGTTTCAGTTTTTTTGTAGTGGTTGGTGGTAGTGATGACGGAGTTCATATTTTTTATCTGTCTTTCCTTCTCTCTCTTCTTTTTATATTTCTTCTTTGTCTGTGTCCCTCTGTCTGACTGTCTGTATCTATCTGTGTCTGTGTCTGTCTGTGTTCCTCTCTATCTTTGTCTGTCTGTCTCTGTTGGTGAATATGTCTGTCTGTTTCTCTCTCTGTCTCTGTCTCTTCTTCTCTCAGGCTAGATCACCTGGGGAGCTAATACACTCTTCCAGATTAAAACATTTCATTTACTAACTTTTCATTTTATAGTTTTGGAGGTTTGTGTGGGACAGGAAAATATCGAATCATTTCTGGCTCTCATAGGCAGTACGTGTTGGTGTTGGGATTTGAATTCAGGTCTTTGTGAATGTGAAGCTGTCTCTGTACGTGTTAGAACATATTGGTTTAATAATAAAAATAACAACAGCTCAAATTTCTTTAGCCTTGTACAGCAGTCAGAGTGATTTTCCCACAACTACGCCCTCCTAGAAGACAAAGGAATGTAGATATTCTTATATCCCTGCTAGTACAAGGAATAGGAAGCTGGGATTTTAAGTGATTTGACATGGTCACATGGCTAGCAAGTGTTTGCACCAGTCTTCAAACTCAGGTCTTCTAAATCAAAGTCCAATATGCTCTCCCATTTTGCACTTTAGCTTTAGTCATTACAGCCTTGTTGACTATACTAACCAGGAAGGGGTTTGAGGATCTCCAACTTGCTCAAAAATCTACTCTATACTTAAGGTCTGCACTGACTGGGGCCCTCACTAATGCCTCCATTTCATATGTCTAACAACCATATGGTTGAATAGAAAAAGCTGCATAATCATTTTTTTAATCCAGTGTGAAAACAAAACATTGATATTTCCATGTAGAAAATCAGGAAAAAGAAAAAAATGTCAGGAAGTCATAAATTCAAATCTAAATTCTCTGAACTATGAAGCTTCCTGCCTGGGGGTTTTGGGCATTCATCAATCAACCTCGCTGATTTTGATTCTCCATTATTGGCAAAGAAATATCCAGAGGGAAGGACTTCCTCCACTCTCCCTAGCCACCCACTACATTCTCCATGGTTTCCAAGGCTGCATCCCTATTAAGGAGGAGAATGGACTGACCACCCACAAAACTTATATTTCCATTATTATTTCCATCCCCAGGCAACAAGCAGCTGCAAATCCCTTCAGCTTACTCATTTTTTTAAACATTCACAGGCATCATTTCATACGAGGCAAGACAGCCAAGTAGCCTTCAAAGGATGCTGGGATAATGTGTTCTATGGTTCACACCCCTTCCAACCTCTGACCGCTCCTGCTTAGAAATAGTGATACCAGTGAAAATGTATTCCCCTTCTAAAGAGAATCATCAAATATTGGAGTTAGATTTAAAGGTCACTGAGTCTACCTCCTCATTTTGAAGACAAACAAAATAAGGACCAGACATAAGAAGTAACTTTTCTAAGCTTCCATAAAACTTTGTGGCAGAACTGGTCTCCATTTCAAAACTCACTTTCCCCATTCTTCTGGTTAGCATATTTGCATTTTAACAATGAGCTCCTCCAGAATGGCCCAAAGGCTAGGAATTACAGGCCCTATAGTTAGACAGTCCATGGACATTTATTACTTACTATTTGCCAGACACTGTGCTGAATGCTGAGGAAAGAAAGGCACCAGCTCAGTGTCTGCTTCCAAGGAGTTCACATTCTAATGGGGAAGACAACATGCAGAAAATGTTCAGGTCTGATATATGCAGAGTGGATGGCGGGTAGTCTCAGAGAGAAAGCACTCACCTTGGAGGAGAGGGAAGGAGACCAGGATAGGTCTCTTGAAAAAGGGAGAATTTGAGTTGAAACTTGAAGGAAGTCAGGAGGGCCAGTATCCCAGACATGCAAGGCGTTCTGACATCCAGGGACTCCAGGCATGGATACAGGAGATGGAGTGTCTGGATGAGAAGAAGCAAGCAGGTTGGTGTCACTGAATAGCATAGTATAGCGTAGCACTGGAGGGGCATAAAGTGGTAATAAGGGATCAGACAAAAGATTTTCAATTTGATCCTGGAGGTAATAAAGAACCATGGACATTTACTAAGTAGAGACCAGGGGTAAAACATGATTGGACTTTAGGAAATCACTTTGGCAGGTTAGCAGAGGATGGACCAGAATGTAAAGAGGTTGCAGATAGGGAGAGCGAAAAGAAGGCCATTGCAGTGGCCTAGGCATAAGGTTGTGAAGGCCTGTGCAGAGTGCAAAAGGCATGAAAGGGGCTCACAGCAAAGATATAAAGGTAGAAAGAGCAATGCTTATCTGGGTCACCAAAACCTAGAGAGGAAAGAGTAAGAAGGAGGAGCGTGATTAAGAGTATCAAGTCCTGAAGAGGATGTGGTTTGAGAAAAGGCCATTCAATCTGGAATGTCTGAAATAAGTGGTGACTTTGGAGAAAGGGGTTTTGATTCAAGGATGAGATTATGCAGAGTAATTAAAAGAGAGTGAAAGGATAGGAAGTAAAAGCACCTACTCTAGACTGCTTTGTCAAGAAGTCTAGCTTTGAAAGGGAGGGAATTCCAGGAAGGAAGCAGAACAGAGGTGATCTAGAAAGAGGCACATTCCATCAGAAAAAAAGGACTTAAGACAAGGAGCTGGAGGGTAGATTCTGGCACCAAATATGTGACCTCGGGGGAACACTTAGCCCTCAGCCTCTCTTCAGTTGTTTCATATTTCTAAAAGGAACAAGAATACTCCATCTCTATAACTTACAGAGGTATTGCAAGCATGTAGAGAACAAAAGGGGTCTGACGGGGTCTTCAAAAGTAATATGACACCCAGTACATATACATTAACATATATACTTGCATATATTTATTATCTTGTACAAATCTGAATATATTTTTAGTTTATATACATAGAACCTTTGTAACATAGCCCACATGTTCGAGTACCACCAATAGCTATCCTTTTCTTAGTAGGCCAAGGTCAAGCTTCTCATCCTTGAAGACAAGACCCTCTAAGATATAAATGAAGCTTCTCATGCAGTCTGTGGTTTATTAAATGATTTACAAACCACAGGGAGGCAGCATTGGGGTAGTGGATAGAGGGTTGGATTCAGTGTCAGGATGGCCTGGTTTCAAGAATGTCTTTTAGTAGATACTAAGTGATTCTTGGAAAGTCACTGAACTTCTCTATACTCCAGGAAACAAACTGGCCAATTTTCACAAGTATAGATTAGCATGGTTTGAAGTAGTTTTCTCATAGGAAGTTCCCAATACCATTAATCAATGCATTAATAAATTTACTAATGAAATTTATTAAATATCTACAATTTCCAAGGCCTGCAACTAGTATTAAGAGATGTAAACCCAAAAACATGGAACATATTTCACTTAGGATCACAGTTTTCTTTAGAGGTGGAAGAAGCCTTAGAGCAGAAGAATCCTGGGAAATGTTTAAACAAAGGCTCCTGAGAAAGACATACCTTTAAATTTAATGTGAATTATAAACATTTTCTTTACCACTTTAATAATAATCAAGAAAATAAGAAATCAAATCCTGATTAATTAATTAATCAGCCTTTGCTGATTTGGGTGGTACAAATGCTCACTCTGAAAATTGAATGATTTGCTAATATGAGCTAAGTTTAGCATACTCCTCCTTTAAAGGTCATTTAGACCAACTGCCGAATTTTACAGATGATGAAACTGAGGCCCAGAGAAATACAATGACTTAACCAAGGGCAAAGAGTCAGGATAAGTAGGAGACAGGATCTTGTCTTACAGTTCCACAGTCCTATTGTTTCTAACATATACTGCCTCTATCATATATTCTTCATATTTTTCCTAGTTCATTTATGTCTTTCCAATAGGCTTATTTGCTCCTCAGGTCAAGTACCTTGTTTGGTGATTAAGTCTTACTGGAGATCCTTTTTAATCTGACTCTTCTGGGGAGCTTCCAGGGGCTGAAATGCTGACCCAAGTATTAGTAGTTTTATTATATTGTGATTTGCCTTATCTGGAGATGCTCCAGCCAAATGTCAGATCTTCTAATTATACTTAATGCAATTCTATGTTCTTTCTCTAGTTTCTTCCCCTGGGTGAACTCCAAGCCTTTCCAGGAAAGAGGATAGCACTTAAGCCTCTTTCTGCCCATCCATCATCATTAGAATAGGTGAAGTAAAAAATGTCCAGCCTGTGCTAAATTTGATCCCAGTGTGACTACAGGCTGAGAAGTTGTTGGTCACTAGTGTTCTACTGCATTAGTGCCATCAAATACACTTCATTAGAAGATATGCTTACCTTCTTATGAGCTCTGCCCCCGTGGAATAAGAGCTGCTGGATATTGCATGCCATTTAAGCTCTTCCTCCACACTGAGGTGCCATGACCAAAACTAACCACTTCTCCCAGAATTTAGGGATCAGAGCCCCCTCTCAAGGTAGGGGGTTTTTGACCAGAGCATTCATAGGGAAGGGAGGCCAAGTGCCTTTGCCAGCTTGTAGTACAGATGAGCAGGGCGGTAGCGGAGTTATGAGGATATCCCTTTGCCATGATGTCAGATGCAGGATGATGGGGGATTAAAAAATAAACATAATTATAGTGAATCTATGCCATTTCAAATTGGGATTCTCAGGTGATGAGAAGATAAACAGCACAATGGTTTATATGATGGAATTTCAGAGGGCATTTATTCACTGGGGTCAGGATGAAATGGATTTCACTTGCCAAGCTGTACTGGCATCAATAGGATTCTGATAACTGCATTTTTCTTAAGAGGCCTAAGGTTTTCCTTGAAATGGGCAATTACAGTGATCCAATGCTTAACAAAAGTCATGTTTTTTGAGATATGAAGAGGGGTGAATACCCTAGTAACATATCAAGAGAGAAAAGTATGGGTAGTTTGAACCTTCTGAAACAAGTCAATGGAAAAGTAGTAAATCTAGAGGAAAGCCCCATATTGCCTACAAATAGTTCAAGGTTGAATTAATGGAATGTTCTTGATCCAATAGGATTTGGTCTCTGTGGAGTTGTCTCCACAGGTATTACTACCTCTACCATATTTTTCTTGTTGTAAACTAGGATATGGTTTCTCAATATTTCAGAAAATAATCACAGACTTTTCAGCACAATTACACAAGCCAGACTTTCTAATGATTTCAACAAAATACTTACACCAAAGTTTTATGGGATCATGATATTTAAACACAGAAGGGAACTTCAAGGTCAGCTAGTTCAACTTCTACTACCATTTTTTTTCAAATGGGAAAACTGAGACTCCCAAATGAGAAGTGGCTTACTTAAGGTTGAAAGTCTGTGCAAGGAAAAAGCCAGAATTTAAATCCAGTTTACTAAGTCTAAATCATATGATCTTTCCAAGGTCCATACCTGCTAACAGGTCATCAGGATTTTGAGTCAGGGCACAGGCACAGAGGACTACCCCCATTGGCTGCTCTCTGTATGACTTAAGTCATAGTCATTTATAGTTGTTGTTTATCCTTAATACTCTAAGGGGACCATGACACCAGGGAGGTGATGTTATGACTTACAAGTGAATTGGATTCTCTTCCAGAATCATCTCCAGGACTCCTGGAGATGGCCCCTTGTAAAGCCAATCAGCAGTAGATTCCTGAGAGAATGCTACTGTGAACAGCCTTTAAGATTCGGATTACACAGTATTAGTGAACACTGTTTATTCCATTACAAAATCAGATTCAGTACAATGTTCACAGTTTCAA
>CM053597.1:25899797-25919896 GCA_028646575.1 Pseudocheirus occidentalis | reverse complement strand
AAAAAAAAAGAAAAGCAATAATACATTTATATTAATTGTGGAAAAGAGAAATATTTTATCTATTAGACTTGTAAAAGATGGTACTATGGAGAAAATGAATGGATTTTATAACATGCAAATAAAAATATTTTTCAGAACAAAAAAAATAAATAAAGTATATGTGGAAGAATAAATCACCTTGTCCTAGTGAAAGTATTCCCATGGCAAAAGTATCCTCTACAGCTTCTTCTCCTTTCCCTTCAGGTGAAACGGGCCCAAGTATAGTTATAGCTCTATTTATCCCCAAACCAATGACCACTTCTTAGGAAGATATTCATTCGCCATCTTGGAAAACATTCCAATATTGTCATACAGTAACAGAAAGGAGTATTGCTCTGACAGTGATTACAACTTAAAAGGATACTCTTTGGACAAATGATCATTGACTTCTTACCAGGCCTGATATTCTGTGCCAGGAAAAAAAGAAAAGAAAATGCACCCCCTGCTCTCAAGACTAAAGCTTATTGAGGAACTTAGAGATTAACAGGGGAAATTATGAAAAATAAAGTAAAAATGAAATCACATATCATCTTTCATTTCATTTTCAGTAATTGGAAATCACTTGTACACATAGAGGAGGAGAGTGAATTGAGAAAGAGGGTTAATGTCTGTTGTGGACAGTGATTCTGTTATTTCAAAGTCAGAAGTGAGCAAGCATACTTTGATTGACCCTCTATCCCATATGCTTCCAAGTGGGTCAATATGGTGGCACGCATAATCTCGCTAGAACTGATATTGCAATTATACAATTAAGTACATCGATGTCCAAGGACTCAACCAAGAGGAAAATGATTCACTTGGAGCTCTAGATGGAGAGTCTAACTATGGGAGAATAAATAAGATTGTCAGCTCTTGAAAGGCAAGGACTGTCTTGCTTCACTTCCCCAAAATAACAGAAACAAATACTTATGAAGTGCCTAATACAAGGCAGAGAAATAGAATTTAATAAGACATTGTCCCTGCCTTCAAGCAGCTTACAGTCAAGTAGTGAAGTTAGAGACAAATATAACTGTAGAATATTCAAATATTCCAAATCATGTTGATTGTATTTATATTTATTTGTGAGGATGTGACTGAAATCACCCTGCGCTTCCTTAGCCTTGATGTATGACCCAGGCAATAATTTGCTAAGTAGGAGTGAACAGTGTCTCTTCACCTCCCTAAGTATGATAGGAAACCTACTCAAATTAACCGAGAGACTTAGTCCCAACCTCTGAGGCATATATCAAAATAGGGCAAATGTTGGAATCAGAGATTCGAGCACCTGGCAGCAAAGAGCGTAAGTGAAGAGATGGATTGCTTGGGGGAGGCAGGGAACAAGAGATCCTCTGCCTCACCCGCCTCCGACCATCAAGGTTGGAGGAGAACCTTGTACAATTCAGAAGGTCAGAGAATTTAGACTTTTTACTGATGCCCTAGCCATATCCCTGAGACTGTGTTGACTGGCAGCACTGCATGTATCAGGATACAAGGAGAGAATGGACCAAAATTCAAGCCTCTACAAAGAGCATAGCAGGGGAAAAAACATACATCATACCTGAAGGGAATATCTAGGGAACTAAAGCAAAAAGAACTATCAGGAGTTTTGTTATTCCTGTGATACACAAGCTAGCTAAGCTTCAGTGGGCTTTTATCTGGCCTCTACATGTACTTGTTGAAAAGTGTGTCACACTTCGTGCCAATGATAGTGCCTTAGTAAATATTTCTTTCTAAAGGTTAATATTCCGTTGATGGATTAGTCCTGATAATTATGGAGGGGATGTATATCAGTGTGAGCTTGTGAGCTATAGCACATGTTGAATCATTTTTCAGGCATGTTCAACTCTTTCAGACCCCATATGGGGTTTTCTTGGCAAAGATACTGAAGTGTTTTGCTATTTGCTTCTCCAGTTCATTTTACAGACGAGGAAACTGAGGTAAAAAGGGTAAAGTGACTTGTCCAGAATCACACAGCTAGTAAGTATCTGAGACTGGATTTGTAAATCACAAAGATGGAGTCTTCCTGACACTAGGCCTGGTATTCTGTGCAGTGCAATACCTAGCTACCCAGCTGAAGCCCAAGCAAAGTAAAAAGAAAGCACTCCCAACCCCTTAGGATTATCCCTAGATGCTGAGAGGTCTAGTAATCTTCTTGGTCTGGGGACTCAATGACAGTGTGAGTGAAGGATGGGAGAATGTCTCCAAAGCCTATTTCACTGGTTGTATTGATATTGATTCTGTGTGTGTTTATACAGGACATTCCAAATATCTTTGGACACTTTAATCTTAAATATTAATGCTGAAAATTGCCCTAAGACTTTGGGAACAACTTGCATGCATACCTGTTCTCTTCCTCCATTAGAATGGAAGCACTTTGCTGGTAGAAATTATGTCAGTCTTTACATTTCTATCTTTAGTGGCTGCCACATAGTAGGCGAAATGAATGTCAGTTGATTAGTGAATTGATTTGTGTTATCTATGTAATATCCTTCTGTGAGGTAGACTGAGACCCTTCTACATCTTCTAATCCAGTACCTCTCTTATTCTCTAAGTTCATTCTTTTGAACTCTGAAATCTCTGGTCCTGTGAATGGTAGGCTTAGGACTTCGGACTTTATTCAGTGGCACCTGGGAGCCATTGAAGGCTGTTTTTTTTTTAACTATTTGTTTGTTTTCTCAGTAGTGGAGTGTCATGAGTATTTATGTGTACAAGGAAGACATATTGGGCAGAGGGGAGTGGAAAAGTGGGTAGGAGGCTCTTGTTAAAATAGTCTAGGAGAGAAGTAATGAAGACCCAGACTTGGGTGGTGACAGACCATTGGAGTGCAAAGAATGGCATAGGTGTAACAATATGATGGAGTATTTATCATAACATGACTACCTCCACTATGACCCCAACATAACAAGTGTGACTCTAGAGTAATGTGGATAATGGGCCTAGGTAAACCAGGGTCATTACTTTTTAGCTGGTCTTAACATGTTTTTAGATGGTCTTAACTCTGGTGTTAATGCTCTTTGCCCAGCCTATGGTAAGTGCTTTTTGAAGCTGTGATGTACTGATTGCCTTTTGTTCATGCCCTTTTTACTTTTTCCAAAATCGACAAAATTTACCTCAAATTAATCTTTCAATTTTTAAAATCTTAATTTTATGCTCCAGCTGTTGTTATTATCATTATTAACTACCTCCAGCTTATGCCAGGTGAAATCCCAGCCTCTGCAGAATGGCTACAGATGTTTGTGTCATTCACTTTGCAAATGTCATATTCCATATGCTCACTTTCATTTCTATTGCATTTTGTGTAACTCTGCCTCAATCTCCCATTAAGTCTCAATTTAAATGTTTTATGTGATATCCCTTGGGTTTTAAACTTCCTGTCAGTTCGAAACACTTCAGATTTTGGTTTGAAGTTTTTGTCAGTCATTTGTGGCATGGAAAGCAAAAGAAGATGGAAGGAGGGAAGGAAAGAAGGGAGGAAGAAATGGACAGAGGAAGGAAGGAAGGAAGGAAGGAAGGAAGGAAGGAAGGAAGGAAGGAAGGAAGGAAGGAAGAAAGGAAAGATTAATTGCTTACTATGTGTTAAGCACCATGCTAAGTGCGGAGGATACACATAGAAGAATAAAACAGTCCTTGTTCTCAAGGAGCTCATTTTCTAATGAAGGAGACTGCACATGTGAAAGCTTTTGGCTGCAAATCAGATGGAAAAGTCCCATGGTCACTAGGGGACAGTGGCAAAGCAGATGGTAATTGTTGTTATTCATTCTTTTTGAGTTGGATTCAACTCTTCCTCCTATTATTTGGGATGTTCCCAGAAAAGATACTGGAATGGTGGAATGTTTTGCCATTTGCTTCTCCAGATCATTAAATAGATGAGGAAAATGAGGAAAACAGGTTTAAGTGACTTGCCCAGGGTCATACAGTTAATAAGTGCCTGAGGCCAGATTTGAACTCAGGAACATGATACTCTCTGACTTCTGGCCTGGCACACTATCTGCTATACCACCTAACAGCACATACCTCTTTAATGCCATTTCTGCTGATAAAATCATTTAAAAATTTAATGTTGAACAATTTAAGAATGCCAAGGATTTAAGTGGCAAAAAGATTGTTGTTTATTTTTTTTTCCTTCTATGCCTCCAATAATTTAAGCTATTAAGGGCACTTGACATAGCACTGCTATTCCAAAGGCATTGGGGTTCAGGGACATGAGTTGCCACCATCAAGGCCTGAAGGGAGTTTGTGGTTAAGATGATGGTGATCTGACTTGAATGGAGCATACTACCTACCATCTCTCCATCAGGATGCCTTTCTGTTTCAGCAAGCCTAGCTTCCCTGCCACTAATGTGATAGTCAGATGGCAGTTGATGAAGACGGCTGACCTGTCTTCCACAGAACTTGATTATTGGATGATGGCAGTTAAATACAGTCTGAAAGGAAGACTTTTCTGGTGTATGGGGGAGTACCACTTTGAGGGCTCCTGGGCATATCTTTCCATTTAGTGATGGTGTAATGCCATGCACCAGCAGATTCCCAAAAGAATGCTACTGTGAACAGCTTTTAAGGTTCAGATTACACAGTAATAATGAACACTCTGTTCATTCCATTACAAATCAAGGCAAATATTCACAATATATCACAATATAATATTCACAGCATTACATTTTATCACAGAAAATCACAATATCTTGTTCATAGCAGCTTAACATTAGAATGGCCACATAGTTTTCACTACAGTGGCCACAATATTTAGGACAAAGCATTCGATCAATTCATAATATGATAATCAATATTCCACTCATGGGGCAATCATACATCAACTCAACCAATCATTAAATACAACCATTAGAAAACCATACAAACTTTCCACCCCTCGGTGTCCAGCAAACCTCAGTTTCATCCAAGGGGAGGCCTTTTCTTCATCTTGACAATGAGTGGTCTCTCTGATTCCCTGGATCCCCTTCCATGGTCCCTGCTCCCTCCTGAATCTACCAAGTAGTCACCTGGATTCAGAAGCAGATAGCTCCCAGGTCCTCACCCAATCTTCAGAAGTAGACAGCTCCTACGTCTTTGTCCAGTTCTCAGGGATGTCCCTGGCACATACTGAAGTTCACAGCGTCCAGCACATCTCAAATCCTTCACCACTTCTCTTGCCTGGAACTCAAGAATCAGCCAGGCCACAAAGTCTTATCCCAGGCATGCTTCTTCAGTCCTCCAGCAGTTCAGCTGGCCCTAGGACCCGGAAGGAATATCAGCCTTCTGGGTGGCCTTCACCAGATTCTGGTCTCAGGAAAGCTTCATCTCAGTTCTCAGTCATCTTCCAGATGCTGGGAGAGAATCTCTCTCTCTCTCTCTCTCTCTCTCTCTCTCTCTCTCTCTCTCTCTCTCTCTCTCTCTCTCTGTCTCAAACTCCAACTCACTTCTTCAGTCCAGCAGCCCAGTTCCCTGATGCTGAGACAATCCTTCTTCCAAAAGGAAAATTCCAATTCTGTCTCTCTGCCTCTGAAATTCTTGCTTATATACACACACACACTGGCCTCCTGTCTGAGCCAATCCCCTTCCTCCACCAACAGGGTAGTTCACGCCTTCTCAACAGTACATAGGGCTCACACCTTCCACAGAGAGCTCACTTCTTCCATACTTAGCCCTAAATTACTAAGTGCTAAGTATCTGCTAAACTGATTACTGTTACAGATGGTTGGTCAACAGTTATTGCTGGTGGTCCTGACTTAGGTTGGTTTCTTTTCCACAATGAATTTTCCCCTCAAGGATTGTCATGGGGTCTGAAAAAGAAGCAGGCCTGGTGGTTTCTAGGAGATATTGGCCAAGGTGTTAAAGGATGTAGGTGGCTTATTAGAAATTGTTTTTTTTAAGAAAAAATATTTTCATATAATATGTGTTGGGGAAAAAATCCAAAGATATAAATAAATTGCACCTTTTTAAACTTCTGAATAGTCGTAACATCTATCTCTCCCTCTCTCTTTCTCTGTGTCTCTCTATCTATCTAACATCTGTTTGTTGCTTTAAATAATGTCCTCTGGGTTAATTACATTATTTAATGTATGTCAGTTAAAACTACAAGAATTAAAATTTTATAACCCATTGCAAAGTAACCAGTGTCCTTGTCTGCTCAAATTAAAATGATCATAAGTCAAATAGCTAATTCAATCACCCAGATATTTCCAAAGATCTACATTTGACTTACAAATAGATGAGTTTCTGATCAATTACTTCATCATTATCCTTTTTTTCTTATTCAAATGCTCTACTGATGTGAACACAGACAGCATAACCCTCTCTCTCTCTCTCTTTCTCTCTTCCCCTCCTTCCTTCCCTTCTCTCCTCCCCTTTCTCCTTCCCTCTCCTCTTTCCTCCTTTCCTCTTGTCTTGTCTAGCTCCCTGTCAGTCTATCTCTGTCTCCTCCTGTCTCTTTCTCTATTTCTGTCTTTACACTCTCATTTTTGCAACTCATTTATCAATAAAAAAATTGTCTAAAAATTTGAATAATAATATTTCTATATAATCACCACTCAACAAGTATTTATTAATTATTTTGTTTTTATATTATATATTATAATTTATATATATTTATATTTATATATAATTTTATATATTACAATTATATATAATAAATATAATTATATATGGTTATATTAAGTATTTTTATTTATTATTTATGTCAGACACTCTGATAAGTAGATGAAGAATAAAATAAAGGAAATTTCATACTCTCTGTCCTCAAGAAACTAGCATTCACTATAGGGAGATGACATGCAAAATTGTAAAATTTTTCATGTTTTCTTTCCCATTTGTATGTGAGCTTCTTAAGGGCTAGGACTTTGATTTTTCCTTTATGTGTATGTGTGTGTGTGTGTGTGTGTGTGTTTATGATAGGAATGTAGTTTCCATCCCATTTGTGCCTTTTGTTTAGCACTTTACAGATTACACAAAAGTTTCACATGCAAGGTGTTATTCTGATCCTAAGGGTCTGAGACATTAAATAACTGGTCTAAAATCTTCCACCCAGCAAGTGACTGATTCATATCCTTTAACTCCACTTTCACTGTTTTAAAAACTCTGTATTTGATGTCAACTTTTGGCATTTACTAGCTATGGGCTCATACATACTTTAACTTCTCAGACATGTTGTCTATACACACACACACACACACACACACACACACATGTAAATGGAAGGCAGTCCCAAAGGTTAGATACCAAATGTAGGGGTGAACTAGAAGTTCCTATAAAAGGTGGGATTTCTTTTTTAGTCTGAAAAAAAAAACCTGGGAGGGCATACATTCTAGGCAAGAGTCACAACCAGTAAGAAGGCATGAAGTTGGGGGATTGATTATAATATGTGAGGAACAGTAAAAAGACCAGGATTGCTGTGTCTTAAATTATCTGGTGGGGAGTAAAGTGTAAAAAGTCTGGTAAGGTAGAAAGGCATCAGGTTGTGAAATAATTTAAAAGTCAAACACAGATGCTCACTTTGGTAGAAAAATTTTGAAAAACAGAATGATGCAGAGAAGATTCATAGGGTGTATGAGGATTATATGCAAATTTTTGAAGCATTCCATATTTAAAAGTAAAAAGGGAAATAAAAGGAAATACTCATTTAAATTAACTTTTTAAAATTATGAAGAAAAATAATTAAAAATAACAATTAATTGTTATTTATTTATTTATAAGACATAAGAAAATTATGTTAGACAAAAGAGCAAGGAGGACATTTTACATGATTGTTGATACTTCCTCTGAAGTTGAATGCAATGAATGAAATGAAGTGAAATAAATGAAATAAATGAAAATTTATGAAGCATGCCATATTTAAAATAGAAAGAAAATAAAGTGCTCTTCTAAATTAGCCATTTAAAATCATGAAGAAAAATATTTTTTAAATTGATCATTAATCTATTAATTTTATTTATTTATTGAAATTTTATTTTTATTATTTTATTTATTGATTTTATGAAATAATAAAATTAACTCAGAGAAAAGACCAAAGAGGATTTTTTACATGCTTGTTGATACTTCTTCCAAAATTAGAGATCACAATGAATACATACCTAATGCTATGGATTTTGTTCATATGCTATGGTTTTTGTTTGCTTTATGATCCATGATCTCCCATAAATCCTTTATAGAAATATCAGTAAAGAAGTTGTATAAGATCAATAAATTTCAACCCTGAGCCTTGAAAGACTAATAAAAATGATACTTGAGTTTGAATGAAGAGAAAAAAGGAAGATAATTGTTTCAATGATTTTTGCTGTTCCCTGATATGACCAGTTCTAGAATACAGGCAAAACAAGTTAACAAACATTGTTTAAGTGCTCGGTCTGTACCAGACATGGTGCCAAGGTCTGAGAATGCAAATGCCATCAGAAGAAAGATAGTTCCTGCCCTTAAGAAGGTAACGTTCAAATTCTGCAGAAATGAGAAGTCATATTCCCAAAGATCTGATGTGGATTATAATCAGGAACTAAAATTCTTAAAAATTATGTGATTCTCTATGGTGAGCTGATTGAAAGAGTGATAAAATTTGATATGGAGTTAGAAGGTGACCTCAAAAGCCATTTAATTCAACCCATTCACATCTAACTACTACTTCCTTCTCTACTATGCCTGTTAAGTAATCAGCCAGTTCATGCCTTTAAGATTCTTAATGAAAGGAAAATCAGTCCATCACATGGTGGGCCATTTTGCTTTTGGAAAGTCCTGACTGTGAGAAAGTTTTGTTTTGGCCTGTTTTCCTAAAATAAAACCGAAATCTACCTGTCTATACTTTCTGCTCATTGTTCTCATCTGTACTTTTTGGAAGCAAGCAGAAAAATAAGAAATCTAATGCCTCTCACAAAAGACAGGTCTTCAAATACTTAGGGATAACTGATCATTCCCACCTCACCCTTCTACAGGCTAAAATCCATGTGTTATCCCTTGAGAGAACTTCTTTCTCTCCTTTTTCCCAGTCCTGGTTGCCTGCTTTTACACATGTTGCAGCCTGTGTCTCTCCATTTCCCTCTAGGTTCTACTCCTGACTGTAGACTTTTTCTACCGTGCCACAGAAACTTCCTGATAATGTTATTCACTTCCTCCCTGGACCTCTCACATTAGAAAGTACTGTCTACCATGTGAGCCCTTCCTCTTCTTCACCAGTTCCATTTCAAGGAAAGGATCCAGGCCAGCCATGTTTCCTTTCCTCTCTGGGCTTCATTCTTGACTCTCCACCTTTTTTCCACCCTGCCACAGATCAGATTCCTTTCACTACCATCCCAACTCTCCTGTTGCTCTGTATTACCTTTCTCCTTTGGAAGGCTACCTTCTTGAGGGCAGGGGCTGTCTGTCTCTGCTGGCATTTGGATTCTCAGAATTTAGCACAGTGACTGGCTCAGATTAAGCACTTAATCAATGCCTGTTAGCTTGGCTTGACTTTTAAAATGTGGTATCTCTAAGTAAATGCCATGCTCCAGAAGTGTTCATACCAGGAAACAGCACAGAGAATAGCCAAGCAATTATCCACTTCTGGAACACTTGTAGCAGGAAGAGCTAAGGGGAAAGGACTGAGACAGAAAATCAAAATATAATTATTAAACTTAAAGAAAAACAAAACAAGCCAAGCCAACTTACTTTGAGGGTGGAGGGAGCAGAGTGACTGGTAAATAAGTGAAATGTTACAGATATAGTGTATGTAGGTTTCAGCAAAGCATTACCTCTATAGCTATGGGCAAGATGGGGACAGAGTCTACTGAGATGAAAGAGATATATTCTACCTTCAGTTTTACAGGAGACAGACAGAGGTAAAAAAGAGAAGAAGAGAGGAGAGACATACTTGGAGACAAATAAAGAGGGAGAGCAAGAAAGAGACAGAGACAGAGGGACAGAGAGACAGGGTGACAGTTACAGAGAGGAGAATAGAGGAGAGAAGAGGGGAGAGGAGAGGAGGGGAGAGGAAGGGGGAGGGGAAGGGAGGGGAGGAGGAGAGACAAAGGGAGAGATTATAATTAATGTGAGTTTTGATGTTGCTTTTATTTAGTGGTTTGTTAAGCTGATACACACACACACACACACACACACACTCACACATTGCCTTTTTGGTTCTCCTTACTTTCCTCTCCATCACTTCAAATAAGTCTTGTCATGTTTCTCCAAAGTCTTCAAATATATTATTCCTTATGGAACAATAATACTCCATTAAGCTCACTTCAAAATCATTATTGATTTCTGGTTATTGAATTACTCTACATTTTCCAGTGTCAGTTTCAAATATTCTGCTATTGTTCTTTCTATTGCATTGTTATTTTCGCTGTATGTCGTTTTCCTGGCCTTGCTTATTTCACTTTTTATTTGTTCATATAAGGTTCCTCATGCTTCCCAGAGTCTGTTATTTCTTAGAGCCCAATAAATATCCCATTATATCCAAGTATATATTGACCTGTTTATGCATTCTCCAACAAGGAGAATTTCAAAGTCTTTGCTACTACAAGAAATACTTGCATAAATATTTTAATATTTATGGGACCTTTCTTTTCAATCACTGACTCCCTTTAGCCATATGTCTCTGGATCTAAAGGATATATGAGTCAATTTCTTAGCATAATTCCTGTTTTCCAAAATTTTTAGAACAATTGATGGCTCCATCAATAATTTGTTACATTGTCTATCTTTTTACCGCTCTTCCACCATTGAATGTTCTTATCTTTATCATCTCTGTCAATTTGCCAAGTAACATTATGGTCATTTTTGTGGTTGTGGTTCACATTTCTGATTTTACCAACTTGTAGAAGTTCTGACATGGACCTAGTCGTTTATCCACAATGTCATGGCACTCCTCATAAAGTAGTATTCATATTTCATAATTTGTTCTGTTATTTCCTAATTGATGGTAACTTACTTTGTTTTCAAGGTTTTTTTGCTATCATTAATATTTCTTTTTTCTTTTTTTTTGCTTTTTGGAGGACAGTTGGGGTTAAGTGACTTGCCCAAGGTCACACAGCTAGTTTGTGTGTGTGTGTGTGTGTGTGTGTGTGTGTGTGTGTGTTAAGTGTCTGAGGCCGGATTTGAACTCAGATACTCCTGACTCCAGGGCCAGTGCTGTATTCACTGAGCCACCTAGCCGCCCCTATCATTAATATTTCACTATGAAATATAGATAGACAGACAGACATCCATATTTCTTTTTCTTCTCTGTTTGATAACTTTGTCTTATTTGTGCAATAATTGGGTCACTAAGATAGCCTATCAATAGTATATGTTTACATCTTCCCATGACCCCTCCAATATGTTTTATTTTTCAATCATCATACCCACTTTGAAGTGGATGAAATAGAATATCTGAGTTATTTTCATTTAAATTTCTCTATAAAGTGATTTAAATCAATTTTCTAATTGACTTATTAATTTTTTATTTTAATTTTTGTTTATTTTTAGTTTACAGAATTCGTTTCCACAAGATTTTGAGTTACAAATTTTCTCCCCATCTTTCCCCTATCCACCACCCCAAAACAGTGATCCCACTGAAAACTCCCTCCCTCACTCTGCTCTCTCCTATATCTCACCCCATCCCCCCCTCTGACTTTCCAGTAGAGCAAGATGGATCTCCATACACCAGAGCCTATATATCTTATTTCCCAGTTGCATGCAAATAATAATAATAATAATAATAATGATAGATTTGATTTTAAGACTTTGAATTCCAGATTCTTTCCCTTTCTCCCTCTTCACCCACCTTTACTAGGAAGATAAGTAATTCAATATAGGTTGTACATGTGTAGCAATGCAAAACATTTCCATAGTGGATATATTCTGAAAGACTGACTGTATTTCCCTCAATCCTATCTTGCCCCCCCACTTGGTCTATTTTCAACTTTGACCCTGTGCCTTTTGAAAAGTGTGTTCTTCTAACTACCCTTACCCCACAATCTGATCTCCCATCTATCACGCTACTACATGATTCCTTCCCCCCTATTTCCCTGTAGGGTAAGCTGGCCAATTTAGTGTGTGTGTTGTTCCCTCCTTAAGCCAAATTCAATGAGAGTATGGCTGACCCAGTCCTTTTTGCCTTCCTGTTCTTCTGCTCCATTGTAACAGTTTTCTCTTCCCTCTTTTATATGAAATAGTTTACTCTCTTCTGTCTCTCCCTATCTCTCATTATATTACTCTCTCACCTCTTCATTTTATTTTTCCTTTCCTATTAAATTGATCCTGTGCCCTCTGTCCATGGATACATGTACACATATATACACCCACTCACATATATATATATATATATATATATATACACACATATATACCCTCCTATGTAAACATATATATGTATGTATACATATATGTGTGTATACACACACACATATACATATATACATTTATATTTCTTTCAACTGTACTATATGTGAAAAGTTTCATAAGTTACAATGATAATTTTTCCATGTAGGAATGTAAATAGTTCAACTTTGATAAGTTCCTTATGATGTCTTCCCTGCTTACCTTTCATGCTTCTCTTGCTTATTATTTTGAAGTCAAATTTTCTATTCAGTTCTCGTTTTTTCATCAAGAATGCTTAAGCACAGTGAATAGAGCACTGGCCCTGGAGTCAGGAGGACCTGAGTTCAAATCCAGTCTCAGACATTTAACCTAAAAACTAGCCATATGATATCAAGCAAGTCACTTAACCCCAATTGCCCTCCAAAAAACAAAAACAAAAACAAAAAACAAAAAGAAACAAGAATGCTTGAAAGTCCTCTATTTCACTGAATGACCATATTTTCCTCTGAAACAATATACTCAACTTTGCTAGTCAGGTGATTCTTGGTTTTAATCCTAGCTCCTTTGACCTCCTGAATGTCATATTCCAAGCCCTTCAATCCCTTAATGTAGAAGCTGCTAGATCTTGAGTTATCCTGACTGTGTTTCCACAATATTCAAACTGTTTCTTCTTGGCTGCTTGTAATATTTTCTCCTTGACCTGGGAACTCAGGAATTTGGCTATGATATTCCTATGAGTTTTCCTTTGGGGATCTTTTTCTAGAGGTGATTGGTAAATTCTTTCAATTTATATTTTGCGCTCTGGTTTTAAAATGTCTGGGAAATTTTCCTTGATAATTTCTTGAAGGATAATGTCTAGGTTCTTTTTGTGATCATGGCTTTCAGGTAGTCCAATAATTTTTCAATGATCTCTCCTGGATCTACTTTCCAGGTCAGTAGTTTTTCCAATGAGATATTTCACATTGATTCTTTTTCTTTTTTTAGTTTCTCCTCTGTGATTAGTAATGAGTTAGATTTCTGCATAAGCAGGAAGAAATAAGGGGAAAGGAAGTTGGGAACAAGGGGAAATGCTCCAGAAATTGTCCTCATGGGACCCCAAACTGCATGACCAACTCCTTTTTTGCATTGACCCGGATCTGAGAAAGTGCACTATAGGCATAAGCAGCTATTCTGGAATCCTGCTGCAAATCTGCAAAGGGGACAGGGTCACTGGCAAGCACTTGATGGGGCTGGCTGGTGAGAGATGGCTGTGGTGGCAGCTTCTTCCAGTGAGTCAAACTAATGCTCAGGACAGCCAGGCGTGTACTGTATTGTCTTGCTCGGTCCATGTATTCGTGCTGCTCCATGCCCTGGGAATCTGCTGCCAATGCATCAATGATGTTGCTGGCTGTCTTGGCAAGGATAGAAGACAGCAAGGCCTGCTCATCTGTATGGGCTTCCGGCAGGCTGTGGTAGTTGGGTTCTGCTCCATTTAAGGTCTTTATTGGGGGACTGCTGGAGTCCAGAAGTAGCTTCCACTCCTTTCAATCCTAATCCAAGTCCTCGTTGTCACTGCTATAGCAGCACCCCATGTCCAGTGCCAGGGCCGGGAGCTCAGATCTAGAGGATCAGCATCCAACAGCAGCTCTTTCTCATCACAAGACCCATGACCGTTGCCTGCAGGCTCCCACCAGCTGCGCCGCCACCAGCGCAGCAGGCAGAATTGGCAGGTGAACTGTTTCTGGTCCCAGAAACTCACCTGCTTCTATATTTTTCATTTGTTTGGATCTGTTTTATATTATCTTGATTTCTCATAAAGTCATTAGCTTCCATTTGCTCCAATCTAATTCTGAAGGAATTCTTCTCTTCAGTGAGCTTTTGAAATGAATTTTCCACCTGGAAAATTCAGCTTTCTAAGCATTCTTCTCCTTGCTGGCTTTTTGAGCCTCTTTTGCCATTTGAGTTAGTCTGTTTCAAGGTGTTATTTTCTTCAGTCAGGCTATTGACTCATTTTCATGAGTTTCCTGCATCATTCTCATTTCTCTCCCCAATTTTTCCTTTACTTCTCCTACTTGATTTTCAAACTCCTTCTTGAGCTCCTCCATGACCTATAACCAATTCATATTTTTCTTGGAAGCTTTTGATGCAGGAGTTCTGATTTCATTTTCTTCTTCCCATTTCATGTTTTGATCATTTTTGTCCCCGAAAACAGGAATCTAAGGTTTGATTGCTGTGTTTGCTTTGCTTCCTCTACTTGCTCATGTTGCCCTACATTTACATGACTTTTCAGCTCTTTGCCACATTAGAAGTCTGGTTCTAGAGAAAAAAAATTTTTTTCCCAAATTGCTGGGATTTTTGGAGCTGCTGGAGATATTAGTTGGGTGCCCTCTCTGAAGCCCCCACAAGCTCTGGCCCACTGGCCACACACCCCTGGACTTCTACTCAAGAGTGTGATCCAGATCCATGCAGGTTAAAGCAAGAGCAATTACCCTCTGAATGGTTGCTTGGTCCCCCTGCAATCTATAGGCCAAGTGCTCTGGAAGCAACCATGTGTCAGCTGCATGGCTGCTTCTTGTTCCAGTGGCAGGGGCCAGACCACTCTCTTGTGCCCCCTTCAGTTTGAACAGAGTTTCACACTGACCTTTTACTTTGTCTTTGGTTTTTATAGGTTGATAAGTTTGGAAACCACCATAGGTGCTGGTGCTTCACTCTCCTGAAGTCTGTCAGGCCACCACTGGTTGGGGCTACCCTGAGGCTAAAACTGTGGCTCATGTGGGGCTAGGCTGCCTTCATCAGGAGTTTTGCTTCTCTCTGTCACTTTGTTCTGTAGCTTTAAAATTTGTCTAGAGTTATATTTTATAGTTATTTGAGGTGGTTGTGGGGGGAGCTCATGGAATTTTCCTGTTTCTAGGCTGCCATCCCCCTCTCTAATTGACTTTTGACAATTTCCAAGTATTTTTTTGAAAATTGTTTGCTTATAATCTTTCATTTTTTCATTTTTTGGAGAATATCTTTTCAGCTTATGAATGTGTCAGTTTTCTATACTTTTAATACTAATTTCAGTATAAATACAGGATGCAAAGATTTTTTCCCCTTTTAACACTTTCATTATGGTAACAGATTCTTTGATTTTATCTAACTATATATATGGAATATGTAACTTTATATATATGTATGTATATACTATATATGTGTATATACATATATATATATATATCTATGTGGGAGGGCGCTTATGTGTATGAATGTGTATGTGAGTGTGTGTATATAGGTGTACAGGTATACATAAACAGAGGGCATAGGATCTATTGAATAGGAAGGGATGATATTTAAAGGGTGAAATTAAGAGGTGAGAGAGGAATATAATGAGAGGAGATGGGGAGAGACAGAATGGGGTAAATTATCTCATATAGAAGAGGCAAGGGATAGTTGTTACAATGGAGGGGAAGAAAAGGGAGGCAAAATGGAATGGATCAACTTTATTCTCATTGAATTTGGTTTAGGGAAGGAATGACATACACTCTGAATTGGATATCTTGCCTATAGGACAGTAGGGGGGAAGGGGATGAGAGGGGGATTGACGGAGGGAAGGGCAGGTTGGGAGGAGGGTAGTTAGAAGCACACACTTTTGGAAAGGGACAGGGACAAAGTAGAGAACAGAATAAGTGGGGGGATAGGATGGAGGGGAATATAGTCAGTCTTTCACAGTATATCCACTATGGAAATATTTTGCATAACTACACATGTACAACCTATATTAAATTGCTTATCTTCCAAGTAAGGGTGGGACCTGAGGGAGGAAATAAAAGAATCTGGAATTTAAATTTTTTAAATCAAATGTTTTTTAAAAATTATTATTATTATTATTTACATGCAACTGAGAAATAAGATATATAGGCACTGAGATATGGAGATCCATCTTGCCTTACTAGAAAGTCAGAGGTGAGATGGGGGCGGGTATTGTAGAGAGCACATTGGGGGAGGAATATTTAGTGGGTCTGCTGTTTTTAGGTGGTGGGTAGGGGAAAGATGGGGAGAAAATTTGTAACTCAAAATCTTGTGGAAATGAATGATATAAACTAAAAATAAACACAAAAGTTAATTTTTAAAACAAGAAAGTACATTGGAATTTACTGTGTATCTTATAATATAAATCAGAATCCTACAAAAATTCATCTTATTATGCAATTTACTACTGGTTCTTGTCAAATCAGGAGTTCTTTCCCTAAACCTTTGAGTTATTAATTTTTTATGAAAATTGAACTACTGTGTCCAGTTGTTTCTGGGTATTACTTATATACTGGGTTTTAATATATAATCTGCTTTTCTATTTTTAACCTTCATCAAATAACTTTGATAATTACTGTCATATATAACAATGTGAGACAGGTTGATGCTACCCTTCAATTCTGTTTTTATTCTTTAATTTCTTTAAGATTCTTGGCCTTCTATTTCTCCAAAATTCTCTAATCCTTTTTTTTATTATTTTAACTAATTCTATGGTTGGAAAAGTACTAAAACTATACCTTTTTTTAAAAACATGAAAATTTTCATATTAGTATGTCCTAATTATGAACATTAGATCTCTTAACAATTATTGAATGCTTTTCTGTTTGTAAAGAGTATGTTAGCAGTTCAATGTAATTCTGATTTCCTTACCTGGTTCCAAATTGTTTTCTGCAATGGTAGAACCAATTTCCAATTCTCTGAACAGCATATAGTATGCCTGTCTTCCCATAGCCCTTCTATCAAATAATCAATCAATCAATCAACATTTATTAAGTACCTACAATGTACTAGGCTTTAAACACTGAGGATAAAAAAAGAGGCCTACCTTTAAGGGACTCACAGTATAATGGAGGAGACAATATACAAGGTATCTTGTATATTATATATAAATACTACATAACTACCACTGACTATTTCCATTTTGAATGATATGTGTCACTTGGAGGTGAAATTTCAGAGTTGTTGGGGGTCAGGAGATAGAGTAGGAAAAGGACAGTTTTCTAGCCATGGGGGATAGCCAGAGAAAATGCCCAGAGCTAAAGGATATAGTTTCTTGTCAATGGGACAGCCAGAAAATCATTGCTATTGGATTGAAGAGTACACATTGGGGAGTAAGGTATAAGAATATTGGAAAAGTAGGAGGGGGCTAGGGTATAAAAGGCTTTGAATGTCAAACAGAGCATTTTGTTTTTTAGACTGGAGGAAATAGGGGGACACTGTAGTTTATTGTGTAGTGAAATAACATTGCCAGACATGTGCTTTAGAAAGATCACTTTAGCGACTGAAGGGAAGATGAATTGGAATAGGGAGACATTTGAAGCAGATAGATCCCCCAGCAGGCTATTACAACAACTTAGGCATGAAGTCATGAGGGCTTGCACCAGAGTGTTGGCAGTGTCAGAGGAGAGAAGGAAGCATAGAAAAGAGATATTGCAAAGGTGAAATCTACAGGCCTTGGCAAGAGTTTGAATATGGATATGTAGATGTTGTGAGAGATAGTAAAGCATCCAAAATGACTCCTTGGTCTCAGGACTGAAGGACTGGGAGGATGGCATGCCCCTCTACTGTAATAAAGCAGGAGGCAGGGAGGGTTTGGGATGAAAGATAAAGAGTTGTGTTTTAGACATGTTGGGTTTAAGATGTCTACTGTGATTGGTTCAAGATTCAGAAAGGCACTTTGGGAAAAAGGGCATATAGATTTGAGAATCATCAGCATAGTGATAATAATTAAGTCCATGGGAGCTGATGAGATTACCAAGGAGAAGACAAAAGAAGAGGGCCCAGGGCAGAACCCTGAGGGACATCTAGGACTGGAGTGAATGATCTGGAAGAGAAATCCAGCTAAGGAGACAGAAAAGGATTGGTCAGATAGGAAAACCAATAGGAAATGGTGTCCTAAAAGCCTAGAGAGAAGAGAATATCAAGGAAAGAGTGAGAACAGCATCCCCGGCTGCAGAGAGGCCAAGGAGAATGAGGACTGAGAAAAGGCCACCGGATTTGGTAACTAAGAGATCATGGATAACTTTGAAGAAAGCCGTTTCAGTGGAATGGTAAGGTCAGCAAGTAGAAGGCAAATGAAAGTGAAATGATCTGGGTGTTTATGTTTACTAACTCTACAAGGCAATGGAAGGTCATAGACTGAGAGCTGGAAGAGACAATTAGGAACCATCATGACCAGCTCTGACACCTTGCAGAAGAGGAACCAGAGTCCCAGAGGGATAAAGTGACTTTCTCGGTATCACAGGGCTATTAAGTGTCTAGGACAAGATTAAAACCCTGGTTTTTCTGAGTGAGAGTCCAGGGTTCAGACTTCTACCTTATGTTAAGTTGACCTTCTGATATATTTTTGCTGGTGATGATTTCAGAGAGCCACTTGAAACTAGGTAACATAGCCTTTATTAAAATCGCCAGATTTGTTTTGTTTTTTTGTTTCTTGGTGGGTTTTTTGAGCAAAATGATCTATCTCATTAGTAATGCTACTTTTGGCCTAATATTTCTCAATTCCTCATTTTATATAAAGATGTTTGAATACACATATTCCCAGAGGTGAAAATTTAATGAGTAAACTCTTACATTGAGTAGAAAGCAATGCTTCAACATGAACATCTATTAATAGGCATTTCAATAGCTATTTTTTCCTGAATATAGTATACGTGTTACTCTGTGTGTGTGTGTGTGTGTGTGTTGGTAAAATCTGGAAAGCCATATGTATGGGAGACAGAAAATTTCACAGCTTGAAAAAGCAACACTTGAGTGTTTTTCAAAGGCAAACAGTTTTCACAATTAACCCTGCTGATCTGTTTATAATATTTCAGAAGTGTAAGTACACACAGTTGTTTTCATTAATTCTTGATAAGCAACAAGTATTAAAAATTTTTTTACTTCAAAGCATCAGTATCAGATTTGGGATTCAATGGGAGGCGTGTGCTATGACATGAGATTTCCCAACTTGCTGTAATGAATGAACATGACTAGCATAAAAAAGAAGGTCTGAACAAAATATCCATAGTTCATTGGCCTGTGCCCTGACTTGTTGGCACTTTGGGGTTTTTCAAATACAATATTAATGTAAAGACCTTCCAACACACACACATAAGGACTGAACACAAGGGATCTCTTCATTCATAGAGTGTGGGCAAAGGATTCCTGAATATTATATAGAGAACAACAGGCAGCATCACATGGTTAGAAGGCTGGTCTTAAGCACCAGAATGTCTATGTTCAAGGCCTGGCTGAGTGACCCTGGGCAAGTCACTTAACTTTTAATTGCCAAAATAAACTTAATTACAGAAAAATTATCCATATTCATCATTGGACAGATTTGCCACACCAGGATTTCTCAGCAACAATAAAAGAAGCAGGATTCTGATTAGAAGATGGCGGTGTAGAAGCAGCAAGGATCAGCAGCTCCTGCATGGCCACCTTAAATACACATAAAATCACAGCTCCAAAATCCACAGAACTGCAGAAAACACGTCCCCGCCGAAGGCAGTTCGGCAGCAGGAACCCATCGCAGCAGGTCTGGAGCCAAGGCCAGCAAACGAGGCCTGAACCCAGGGCAGTGGGGAGAAACCGCTGCCACAGCCAGAGCCATTCTAGCGCTAAACGCTAAAGGCTAAAAAGTGAATCTGAATGAATAAAAGAGGGACAGAACCCACGGAGAGACTGAGCTAGGTGGATTCCCAGCCCAGGAAAGTGCCTACTTAGGTTGGGGTAAGAAGAACGCTGAACTCAAGGAAGCTACACCAGCATGGAGCAGAGAACAGAGAAAAGCGAACTGAGAGAAAAAGCTCCAGCCAGAGATCCAGCAGACTCACCCAGCCTGAGAGATTTCC
>CM053597.1:25872684-25899297 GCA_028646575.1 Pseudocheirus occidentalis | reverse complement strand
ATGGGCATATACATGTGTGAAGGGTATTTATGAGAATTATATATGTATGGCATATGTGCACCATATATTTCTTTTTCTCTATCTCTGTTAAATCCATCCATCCATCCATCCATCCATCTATCCATCTGTCCATATGCCCATCTATCCATCCATCTATCTATCTATCTATCTATCTATCTATCTATCTATCTATCTAACTGTCTGTCTATTTATCTATCTATACATATGTCCATCATTCTCTTTATTCCAAGCTAAACAAAGCTGGATCAATGGTATTATCCTCTTTTCTAGGTACTTCTTATTTCCCATTTTTTTTTGCCTTTACAAAATCTCATGTTTATAGTAAAGCACTTTTTTTAATACCCAAGAAGAATAACTTGAGAATGTGTTGCTATAGGCAACTATAAAAATCAAGGCAGGAAGTAAAAGCTACATTCCTGAAGATTCAGTCACAGGAAAAATCCCTAATCCCTCTGAAATAGCAATCACAGATCATAGGATTTAGAGCTCGAGAGACATTTAATAGCACATAGATTCATTCCTTCATTTTACAGTTGAAGGTATCAAAACCCACAGAGGGGAAAGTGACTTTCCCAAGTTCATACCAGTGGAAACTTCATGACTCCAAATTTCCAGTTTCTCTTGCTGCATCACTCTGCCTGGCATAACTCATGTCCAAGTGGGAATCAAATTAGTGACATTAAGAGGTCCTTCTCAAGGTATTTCCACTGCATTCCAGAGGTGAATTACTGAAGGGGCATTGTGTCATCTCCCTCATCTTACACATGATGTTACTGGAGCTCAGAGAGGATAACTGATCTGCCCAAGCTTACATAGTGAACCCAAGTTATTCCTGTTTCTACTACACCACAGAACATATCTCTATAGACATAGGAGTAGAGAGCTACTTCTATCTTAGCATTTAAAGAGGCAGGCATTCTGGAGGTCCATAGACAGGGGATCCAGGCCAGCTACTAACAGTTTTGTCTCAGGCAGGTGGCAAGAAGGCCTTGGGAGAAGCCTGGCTGGCTATTTGTGGTCCAATGTCTATAGTCAATAAGTTGATATACTGGGTCAATTGGGCTACTTTAGCTTCACCCATTTGCCACTCAGCTAAGCTGAGCTCTCTTCTGAAGTCTAAATACCTTTGAAAAATGCCTGGCATTATAAAACCATTAAATATAGCCAGCAAGACCCGGGCTCAAATTCTATGTCTCATACAGGCTTGAGATCCTGGGAACTTTACTTTCTCCTTGGTGGTATAGAGAACAGAGAGGCAGACTGAGAGGCAGGACGACTCAAGCATTTATTAAGTGCCTACTAAATTCCAGTCTCTATGCTAATTGCTTTCCAACTATTATGTTGTTTGATTCTTACCTAGAGAATGTCTCCGAGCCCTGGGATCAAACAAGGTAATTATTTTGAAAAGACTTTAGCACAATGCCTGGCAAATAGTGTTGTGCAGAGAATAAGAGCGAGCCGAGGCCCGGGTCCAAGATAAATTTAGGTGTGCATTTATTCATCAAGCACACGACTATCTGGAGTGTCCACTCGAATCAGGCAGTGATCTTCGGTATTACAGACTTGATTGTATAGGCCCAAACCACAAAACCACAATCTGGGAGGGGAGCTAGCAGAAGCCATGATGTACAGAAGCAGAGAACAGCCATTGGTTAGACCTAGAGCTCAGGGCTAATTTTGGAATATGGTGCGAGGGTGCAGGGCTGCAATCTTCCTGTGACTCAGGTGTCCCTCGGAAGAGCTGGCGTAGTCAGCTCTTTCCAGAGCAGGGTGGAGGGTCATGGGATACAAGGAAACTGGAAAGTCTCAGAACAGGCCAGGGCCATGTTCTGGGCAAAGGGTGCGGGGACCCTGCTTGGTCAGCAGCACAGGACGGGGTGGTCTCTATATTACACCATAACCCTAAGTTGTACACTCTTTGTACTTTGTGCACTCGTACTTTGTACTTTGCACTTTGTACACTCATACTGATTCAAGGAAAAAAAAATATATATATATATAATGCTAATAGGGAACTTTACCCTGAGCAATACCCTTGCATGCCTTTAAGCTGTTCCAAGCTATGACAGGATATAGGATAGAGACAGAGACAGAGACAAAGACAGAAATATAAAGGGGAGCTTAATGGTGGGCTACAAATCAGGTGTTGTGCAGTGACCTGGGATTTGGGTTTGGTTACAACAATAGTAGATGCTATATAAATGTTTATTCCATTCTTATTATTATCAGTTGAGGAAACTAGACAGAGGTTGAGTGATTTGCTTAAAGGCACACAGTTAGTAAGTATTTGAGGTTGGATTTGAACTCAGGTCTTCCTGACTCCAGGCAAAGCCCTCAGTGACACTTATCATTGCACAGACTGAAAACAGGGAAAATTCCCTGAGTATTTTACCTAAATATCTGCAGATATGTCTTATTGTGGGAAGAGAGTGGGCACATTGGGATTTAGAAGAATCTAGACCCCTTACAAACAGCCTAGTAAAGCTCCAGAAACGCACCACCACAGACACTGATAAAGAAACCAAAGAGAATAATCTATAAATTTCACCATCCACTTCAGAACTTTACCAAAAGGCTGTCAGTATCTTGATGCTGTACAGAGATAAGACATGCCATGATAGATGGAATACAAAATTAAGAAATCTCATCTCATAACAGGAGAGAAAGTCAGAACAGTGCACAATATAAACAATGCAGATGCCCTATCCTCATCCAAGGCAGGAGGCAAGACCAGACCAGTGTCCAGAACAGGGTTATCCTAGGGTTCAATCTACAGAAGGAAAAATGCCAGATCTACACCCGGGAAGTCTCTAACTGAGAAGCCAGGAAGTCCATGCTCAACCCATCATTAAGGCAATCTGGGCCAACAACAGTAAAAGGCAAGGCCAGACAAATTCTGAAAAAGGCAAAGCCTAGCCTTGACCAATGAACTCATGGTCAAGCAAGGGCTACCCATGCTATCCAGGAGTATGGAAGTCAAGTTAGGACCAAATTTAAGCCGTCAGTCCACATGCTAAAGTCAGAGATATGACCAATAAGAAAAGAAAACTATACTATAAAATGGAATAAATAATAGGAAAAAATTGTTTCAAAGGAACCTGGCAAAATTAAATTGTGAGAACTGATTCATTTGAATGCATTGATTCAGAATGAAGAGCACAGAACTAGGAAAACGATTTATACCATTTCACCAACATTGAAAAAGACAAACAATTTGGAAAGATTTAGCAATCCTGTTCAACATAATCACTGACCAATCACAATTCCAGGAAATCGACGCATGCATGCTCCTCAACAACTAACAGAGAGTGGAGGGACTCAGGCTGAAGAGCGAAACATGATCTTTGCCAATGTGTGAATGCACAATTGGTGGTAGAAAATTGAGGATGAGGAGTGATTGGACTTTTTTTAAAAAATTTTTTTTGCTTCCATTATTTGGATAATAACAAATGTCTCTAGTGCTTAGTAGAATGCCTGACACATAGCAGGAACTTAATGAATATTTATTTACTGATTGACTAGCATCAGATTTTCAGTTCATCTTATATTTGTAAAGCATTACCTAAAAGGTAAGTGAAATTCAAGATTCCTACAAGGAGACAATATGACATATGGGAAAGGGTACTTGAGGAGAAATAGTTGGTGTGGAAGACAAAGCGAGAGACCAAGAATCAGGATAAGTTACATTCAGATTTCAGCTCTGACACTCTCTGTGACTTTGGAAAAGACATTGTACCATTATGGGACTCAATTTCTTCACCATTAAAATGGGAGTATTTAGACTAGAAAACTCTAAAATCCTTTAGAGTTCTAAAGCAATGGTCCTATAGTTTGTCTTAAAATACAAGTCAGAAGACCTGGATTCTCCACCACTGACTTATTTGGAAACTTTATGTGATAATGCTTTTATTTCTTTGACATATCTATGATCTCAGAGGTGGGTATCCTTACTGGTACAAATGACAACCCTTGTTGATGAACTCCCACATATCTTACATAGAAGATACATGTTCCTCTAGGTTTTTTACCTTGTCATCGATACTGGGGTAGGCAGCTCCTGTTTGGTAGAAAAAGTGTTATTATCAATTTGGGGTTTTTTGCAAAAGAAATAGCCTAAGAGATCTTAAATATCTTCCCTTAGGTTCATAGTTACTAAATGAGGGAGTCAGTACTTGAACCAAGATCTCCTGAGACCAAATCCCAAGATCTTTGACAATACTGTGTGGATCCCCACTTGTCAATATGGTGTTAGTCTTTGGCTGGCCTCTATATACACTAATGCAGTATACTATACAACATCGAAATGTAAATTATCTATAGTTTATTTAGGATATAATTACCATAACTCTGTTTTCATTGGATTCTGAGCCATTCAAGTCATTTAATTTGTCTGTTTCACTTCGCTCATGTGGGAAATAGGAATTTAAAAGAAAGGTCAAACACTTCGATAGCATGACACATCTTAAGACCTTCTATCATCCTGAGATACTCAGGTCTGTCCTCCATTTTAGTGCTTCACAGATCTGTGATTTGTTTTTTCAGCATGTGTATCATGTTGTAGTTTTCAGCTTCTCTGTAAATGACCTCAGGAGTCCTTGTGGGAAAATGCACCTTCCTCCCTGAAATGACTATGACTGGTGGTTAGATAAGTCACCCATTCTGAGCATTCTGCCTTTGTATGACCTGCCTGAGTGGGTTTTCTATTCATAGTGCCTTTCTGGGAACCAAGTTAGCCTTCACACTCTCATGAACAATTGGCATAAAATATCTCCCCTCTCCAAAAGTGAACAAATCAACCCAAATGTTCCCTTGCTTATTTATTTATTACATATCTTAGCTTTACTTACCTATCAACATATTATCTTACCATATTAGAATTTTAGCTCCTTGAGGGCCAGGTTGATCACATTTTTATATCTGTTTTCCCAGTGCCTGGAACACACAGTAGATGCTTTAAAATATTTGTTGATGATTGATTACATCCTCTACTCTTCCTTATTTTAATTGAAAACCCTCTCAAAGCCACTTTTCTTTTTCATTTCTTCCACACACTCTCTCTCTCTCTTCACTCTGACTTTAAACCTTATAACTCAAGTGAAAATAGTTGTCAATAAGATCACTAATGATTTTCTAATCATCAAATCCATTTTTATAAATTCCTCTCCCTTATCTTCCTTAATGTTTCTGGACCATTTGACCCTGCTTGTGGTCACTAATAGAGTGTCAAGGGTGGGATTTAATTCAGAGATCCCTGAACTGAGACCAGCTTGACATCTATTTGAACACATCAACTCTCTACTTCATATAATCCAAACAAATGGAAATATTCTTCATCTTCCATTCTTCTTCTCCTATCTCCCATCTCCATGTCTTTCTAATGTCATCTTCCCTCTCTCATTGAAACTTTTTTCTTCCTTCAGGATCAATTAAAATGTCCCTTCTGAAATTAAAGCCTTCCATAAACCCCTCCCCCTATTTCTCTAGCTTAATAGAATTCTCTCCTTCTTTGGATTTCCCACACATTGCCTGCACCTCTCTTTAACACTTATCTTGTGCCCCTTTTATTCATTCAGTCATCCATCCATCCATCCATTCATTCATTCATTCACTCATTCATTCATCCATCCATCCATCCATCCATCCATTCATTCATTCATTCATTCATTCATTCATTCATTCATTCATTCATACATGCATTCATTCATTCAGCTCATTGTTCTTTCTCTCCATTAGATTATAAACTCTTTGATAATAAGTTATCCGTTCTATTTATATTTATATACCTGTTGGTTATCACTGAGTCTTTTACACATACATATATATGCATATATATATATATATATAAATTTTAACATTTGTTGAATTAAACATATCCAAAAGAATTCATCCTTAATAAATATAACAATATGCAATAATTTTGTGTGACTCTTATGTGTGTGTACACACACACACACACACACACACACACACACACAAACACACACACGTGGTCTTTCAGTGAGCTTGCCACCAGATTTATAATATTAAAAAATAAACCTGAACTATCTCTGGATTGCTCTTTCAGTCTAGTCGCATTCTCTTCGTCATTTTTCAATCTGATGCCTCTGCCTTTATAAATCATAGATAAAGTTGATAAAGGGAAATAACACAGCCTCAGAACATTCCACAGGTTGTCATCTATTTATAATTTGTCAATTTATGAGAATAAGATGTTTCTGTTACATAAATAATTATTCCCTTGCATTTAATTTGCTGACATGTCATTATATCTCTAAGTTTGTCACAGAAGGAATCAGGAGCCATATGTCCTTCCAGTGGACAAAATGGGGGCCAGTGAATTCTGTTGACTTCTTATCTGTTGCTTTCCAGGAAGAGCTCTTTTTAAAAGAACACATATAAACATGCACGCACATAAACATGCAGACATGTATTATCACATATACACATACCTACACATATACATGTACATGTGTGATAAATGTAGTATGTGTGCAGTATATAATGAGATTTTTTTTGTATCTTCAACATTATTTTTCTTGGGATACTTTTAAATGTATGTCTCTATATCATACATACATGTACATACACATACACACATACATACATACACACATGTATATTTGAAAGTATTCCAAATATCTGAAAATATATTTATATATACAGATATTTATATTTCTGGGATTTCTATATCATATATACGTATGTTTGTGTATAATCTGAAAATTCCCCAAGTATATCTAAAAGTACATGTATATATGAAGAAATCTATATGCACATGTTCAAATATACACATGCATATATATGTATATGTACATATACTTCAATATATACATATATGTCTATGAGAAATATATCTTTAAAATATGCATATCTGTATATATAAGTATATAGAAATATATGCTATTAATATTAATACATTAAGTTACTTGTATTCTGCTAATAATATATATTAGGTATCATATATATTTTCATATATGTGTGTATACATACTTGCATATATATACATATATACACACATATATGTATATATGAAATTGTTACAAATAGAAAGATAACGTCTGTAAGCATCTAAAGGAAGATGACCTGGAGATACACAAAGTTCTATGGAACATTTCTTTTTGCTTTTCTTGTGTGCTGGAACTCTCATTCCCGTGGCTGGCTGCAAATCCTTAAATCTCTCAGTAGAGATGAGAACAATCAAATCATTGAATATTATTTGCCTCTTTGTTCCTCTAATTTCTTTTACTTTTTCAAAGTTAGCTATTCATCAAGGTAAGTAGAAGAAGAATACTTTACTCAGGGAAGCCACAGGAAAGAAGGAGAGGAAGGAGGCAGCACAGTATAATGGATACAGTCCTGACTTTGGAAGCTTGAGATCTTCACTGATGCTTGTTACCTGTTTGAACTTAGAAAAGTCAATTGACCTTTTGTGTCCTCAGTTTCTGCTCCTGTAAAATTGCTAAATGGCCTCTCTTCAAGGCAGTCATATGACTTTGCCATCTCAGTTAACCTCTGTGGACTTCAAATTAAAATGAAGGGGGGTGCACTAAATGTCTTCCAAGATTCCCCATCCCCTGCCAACTCTAACTCAATGGTCTTTCTCATCTCCCTTTTTATTTGTAGTAAAAACCGCAATAGGCTTATGTACAAAGTGCTTTAGATAGAAAGCACATTACATGATCACTAAGTTAACAAGCATTTAGTGACTATTTACTAAATGCTAAGCATCATACCTGGAGTCAGCAAGACCTAGGTGTGAGCCCTATTCTATGTACAATTCTTAGTTGTGTCTCATATGGTAAATCCCATAACTTCTCTAACCTTGGTTTTTTCAACTGTATAATGAGCTACAGCAGTCATCCCACTGAACTGTTATGAGATAGAATACTTGATACTTCAGTATTTCTATTGCATATAAAACACTTTGGGAACTTTAAAACATCCTACAAATGCTAGCTATTATTATTTTCATCATCATCATCTTCTTCTACTGCTATATGTTTTCTCATCTGAGCAACAAAATGTTGGAGTTGGCATAGATAACCTCTGAAGTTCCTTATGGCACTAAACCCACGGAGTCAAAAATTATGTGTTTATCTTCTTTATCCTTTGTGGAATCCCTAACTTTAAAAAATATTTTAAAATCCTTAACTTCTCTTTTAAAATATATATTTTATCCCCCCCCTCATTACCTGTTAAAACAATCCCTAACTTCTTAATGAAATCATCTTCAGCACTAACCAGTATGGTTCCTATGTTTTGGGACATACCGTGCCAAAGACTCTCTTTCCTCTTCCCTTCCCTTCCTGGCCTCTCCAAGTATTGAGCCAAATGGGACATGAAAACTAGTGTACACCCAGTTTTGTATAAGGTATAAGGTTTCCTTTTAAAGATCAACCACCTTTCTACAACCTTATTACATGCAGAGTTGCAAACCAGACCCATGTACCTCCAGAGCACATAAATATTTAAGACACTGTTTTATAAACTGTAAACTTTATTGTAGCCTTTGGTTCTAGAGCAGGTGAAGTCCATCTATCACAGGGCCCCAGCCTTTGTGGTGATTGTTATATTTGCACACTGCTTCATGTGTGACATATACAACCCATAGCCAGTAGATTGGATTAACAGCCCCATAGAGCCCTTTCTACCCTGCAGGAGAAATATGGATTGAACAAGAAGCAAAGTCCACAAATTCTTACTCATATATGAAAGGCAACCCCAGCATTTGCCCAGAGCCCCATATGCCACCAGGAACTGGTGTATCCTTCTAGGTGAAATCCTAAGAAATTTTCTGATCTGCTCAAGCCCTAAAAACCAGCATATAGGAAATGTCTTCAACAACTACCTTTACATTTTTTAGGATTCAGCAAAAGAACATCAACAGCTAAAGTCAAATTAGAGAACTAACTGGCATTCTGGAATTCTGTGAGTCATTTCTCAAAACTTGAAGTCAAGCCAAACCCTGTCGAATCAACGGAGCTTGGAGAGTAGTCTATGGGTGTTGGTGGGTGTATTGTTAAATATCGAAATAGAGTAAGGACTGACTTTGGTTGAGCTACTATAACCAAAAATAGACTCGAGACTGAGGGATGGAGTCATGTTGGCACACAGGAATTTCTGTAGCTGTGAGTGAGCAGTTGAATCACAGAATCTCTCTCGAAAGCAAGCTATGAGCAGCCTGGAACAAAAGTTAGGCTCTAGGACAGAAATTCCAGGTTCTGGTTCAACTCCTATGATGGATGACATTGAGTATGGTAGTTAAAGGGAGTGGAAAGAACATCGGTTTATTTATCACAGAATCTGGGCTTGAATCTTTATTCTGCCACTAATTATTTATGTGACCTTAATTTATGTAGGCTCTCTGGGTTTTAGTTTTCACATTTGTGAAATGAAGGAGGGGGTTGGATGAGTTGGCTTCCAAATTCCCTTTCAGGGGGAGCTAGGTGGTGCAGTGAATAGAGCACCGGCCCTGGAGTCAGGAGTACCTGAGTTCAAATCCAGCCTCAGACATTTAACACACACAAAAACTAGCCATGTGACCTTGGGCAAGTCACTTAACCCCAACTGCCCTCCAAAAAGCAAAAAAAAAATTCCCTTTCAGATTTAGATATTATGATATTATGTAATCAATTAGTTACCAATCATTAAGTAAACACACACTTTGAACTTGAGTGCTGTGCTAGATTTGAGAGCTCCCACCTTTAAGAAGCTTACATTCTAATGGTGGATTAAAAAGAAAAACAAGCAACAAACAAACAAAAAAACCATGCCCCCCCATGTAGGCACATACGAACACACGGAAAACAATTACAAAGCAAATTTGTAAAGGGAAGAATGAGAACTTACTAACAGCTCTGGGAACAATGAAAGACCTCCTGAAGAAGCTGGGCTTGAGCTGAGTCCTGAAGGGAACCAGGGAATTCCACCATCCACTGAAATTTCTTAAATCTGCAAAATGGGGCCAATGAAGCTTCTTTTACTTTAATGATTTTTTAAAAATTAAAGATATATGAACTAATTATGTACAAACACCTGGATTCTTTGGAACTTGACCCAGATTTGACATTTAAATCAGAAGATGAGGGTCACCCTGCTGCGTGCTGGGCAGTTTTTGTTATAGCTCTTGTCACTCTTCACTTCTGCCTTTTGGTTTCCCAGACACAGTTCAAGGTTACTTTCTCTTGGTCCCTGCAGCTGGTAGTGCTTTCCTTCCAGAGGTTTACCTTTCCACCTCTTCTGCGCACAATTTTCCTGTAGGCATGTGTGCACATGTATATACACCCCTATGTGTATATATGTACATGCATATACACATACATGCACAATGTGTTGTCTGCCCCAAACAGGGGAAGGTTACTCTTCTAGAAAGAGAAGAGGGTCTTCTCCTCTTAAACATTTGGAAGATACATTGAATAGATACTTGGGTCTGGAGTCCCAAAGACCTGAGTTTGGATCTAGCCTCAGGCATTTACTAGATTGTGGCCCTGAGAAAGTTTCTTAATCTCTGTTTTCCTCAGTCATAAAATGTAGATAATAATAGCAATACACACGCATGCATGCATACATATACACATACATATACACACATACATGCACATACATATACATACATAGTTCAGTGACCTGGGAACTCATTATTTAAATATAATTACGAATTTATGGACTCTAATCAATGCTAGATCTAGGAAAAATAGCCCATTTGCAGCTAGGGGGCACAGTGGAAAGAAAGAACGTTGAGCTTGGAATCAGGAAGCCTCATCTTCCTGATTTCAAATCCAGCCTCAAATACTTAGTACCTGTATGACCCTCAGCAAGTTAATTCAGCCTGTTTACCTCAGTTTCTCATCTGTAAGATGACTGATAGGACTAAACAATAGAAATGCTTAAAATACAATGTGATAAGTGAAATTTCACAATGATGTATTAAGGACTGTATGTCAATATCTTGTGAAATAAATGTCCATCATGTATAACAAGTGATTGCACCAACACGTGGACCTATTGTAGATGAAAAGATTTGAAAAAATATAAACTATAAAATATAAAAATATAAACTATTGAGGTTTATTGTATATCAACAAATTTTATTATTTGATTTTTGTCTCAAGTAAGCTATGCATCCCTATCCAATGAGTCTGTAATCCACACAGAAACACCCAGAAAAAGAGTAATGGTAAAGCAAAGAGGGGAACAAAAGCGACCCTATCATGCTGAGAATTTCATTAGCCAGCAAAGCCATTTTTGACATTGCAATAGGACCTTTGATGCTTGATCAATATCCTGGCCATCACACAAAGGGTGATTTTATGAGACAAGAAGGGACCTACGCCCCATTTATCATTTGCTATCAGTTTCAGGTTCTAAAGGTTTCTAGCTTCACTGATGACATGTTTGAAAAGCAGAATCAGCTGTTTTGCTTTAGTTTATAATAAAAAATACATTAGAAGATGAATGTGGGTGTAATAGCTAAACAAAAGAAAAAAAGAAAAAATTCAAGGGATGTAAAGGAATGAGTTCCTAACTCTTTCATATTTCAAGAAGGATCCAAATATTTCTATTTCCTTATTTGATAGCACTGTTTAGTGGTAAAAGAGTTCCTCAGAGAACAGGGCTCCTATCTACCTCTGACACATCCTGGATGTGGGGCCAGTCACAACCTCTCAGTGCTCTGGGAAACTCTCTCAGATGATCAGTTGTAGAGAGGGTACCCATTTACATTAGTAATTAGTACAAGGGAGTTTCCTGTACCAATGAAATGCCAGGTCCAGGGATAAAGGCTCTTTTTCCTTTTTCAGAAAAGGAAACAGTGACAGGAAGTTGAGAACTGAGATTTAAACTTAAGTCATCCAGGTTTAAATATGACACTCTTCAATTTTCATTATGGGGAGAGAAGAGAGGAAGGTGGTTTTTCTGAAGAGAGTCTTCTTTTAAGTAGCCAGATGGTGGAATGAATCGAGTGCTGGACCTGGGGTAAGAAGACTGGAGGTCAAATAAACTTTAGAAACTTACTAGCTCTGTGACCCTAGAGAAGTCAAGTGACTTCTCTCTTCCTCAACCAGTAAATGGACATCTATGAAGGACCTACTATGTGTCAGGCACTGTACTAAGTCCTAGAGATACAAAAAGAGGCAAAAATAAATAAATGAAACAGTCCCTGCCCCCAAGGAGTTTGAAATCTAATGAGGGAAACAGTTTGTACTCAGAGCAAGCTAGAAAAATATTTTAATCTTAATGTTAATCTTTGGAAAAGATTAAAAAATAATTAACAGAGGAGATGGACTGGATTTAAGAGAGACTGGAGAAAACTTCCTGTTGGTGGTCGGATTTTAGTCTGAACTTAAAGAAGTCAAAGAGGTCAGTAGTCAGGTAGAGAAGAGAGAGTGTTCCAGGCATAGGGCACAGCCAGGAAGGATACCTCAGCCTGAGAAATGGGAATGTCTTGTTCATGGAATATCCAGGAAGCTAATATCATTGGATTGAAGAATACAGGTTGGGGAGTAAGGTGAAAGAAGACTGCAAAGATGGGAGGGGTCTAGGTTATGAAGGGCTTAGACTTCCAAACAGAGCATTTTTGTATTTGTTCTTGGAAGCAACATGAAGTTAATGGACTTTGTTGAGTAAGGAGGTAAGATGGTCTGACCTGTGTTTCAATCAGTTTAGGGGCTGAATGGAGGATGGATTGCAGTGGGGAGAGATTTGAGGCAAGCAGACCCTCCAGGAGATTGCCATAGTCCAGGTGTGAGGTGATGGGGTCCTCATCAGAGTGGAGGCAGTGTCATAGGGGAGAAGGGAGATTATGTGAGAGATGTTGCAAAGGTCAAATACACAGGACTTGGCAACAGCTTGGGTATGAGGGGTGAAAGTGAGAAATCCAGGCTAACTTCTAGGTTGCAAGGCTTGAGAACTGGAAGGATGGTTTTCCCCTCTATAATAACAGGCAAGGTAGGAGTGGGGGAGGGTTTAGAGAGAGAGAGAGAGAGAGAGAGAGATAACGAGTTCTCTTTTAGACATATTGAGTTTAAGATATCTAGTTGGCATCCAGTTCAAAATGTCTTAAAGGTATTTGGAGATGTAAGCTTGGAAGTCAGTGGAGAGAATGGGGCAGGAAAGATAAACTTGAGAATCATTAGGATAGAGGTGGTAGTTAAATCCATGGGAGCTGATGAAATCAACAAGTGACATAATATAGAAGGAGAAGAGAAGAGGGCCTCGGACAGAGCCCTGAAGAATATGTTTGATTAGAGGTTTTAATCTGGAGGAGGATCCATCAATGGAGTTAGAGAAGGAGCAATCAGAGAGGTAGGAGAAGATGGGAGAGAGCGGTGCCCCAAGAACCTAGGGAGCGTTAAGAAGGAGAGAGAGGCTGGCAGTGTCAAGGGCTACAGACAGGTCAAGAAGAGTGCGTACTGAGAACAGGCCGCTGGGACTGTCAATCAAGATATCAGTGATTTTGGAGAGAGCAGTTTTGTTAGAATGAAAGTGTTGGAAGCTGGATTGTAAAGTGGGCATCTGGAAAATGGGGGTATTAATAGCACCTACCTTCTAGGATTGTTGTGAGGAATGAGAATATTTGTAAAGCATGTTGCAAACATTAAAGAGCTTCAGAGATGCTGGCTATTCTTCGTTTCTCATAATATTTTAGCGGGGAAAAATGATTGTGAAATTATTCTGCTTGGGGATGTTTGTATAGCAGTAATGCATTCTGGACCTTTCCTAGAAATACTTAAAGAACTAGGTTTCTCACCTTTCTTGGAAGGGATTACATAAGCTTGTGGAGTAAAGCTGTGTGTGTGTGTGTGTGTGTGTGTGTGTGTGTGTGAGAGAGAGAGAGAGAGAGAGACAGAGAGAGACAGAGACAGAGACAGAGACAGAGACAGAGACAGAAAGGGAGAGAGGGAGAGAGGGAGAGGAGAGAGATTGAGATTGAGACGGTATCTTTCTCCTCTGGGAAAATATAGCCTTGTTCCCATACATGAAACTCTAGAAAGGGTGGGGAAATGGGCCTGGCAAACCTGGACACTGGCATGGTGATCAAGTAGCTGAAGCTTTTCTTTGCCATCACTCCGGTTTTGCTAAACTTACTTTTGGTTTGCTTTTGCTTTTTGGAGGACGGAAGGTAGGGCATTTGGGGTTAAGTGACTCGCTCAAGGTCGCATGACTAGTTTTGTGTTAAGTGTCTGAGGTCAAATTTGAACTCAGGTCCTCCTGACTCCAGGGCCAGTGCTCTATTCACTGTACCACCTAGCCACCCCTAAAATGTCAGCCTTCTTCTCTTCTTTGCAGATCAGTCTCCCCTCATTCCCAGACACTGACCTTTTATCCCTACTATCAGACCTGAATGCAAAGGTGAGACCTATACCTCTCTAATATTATTTCAATTTTAATATATCAGAAAACTAAAGACCCACAAAAAGAAATCTTTAAGGTTAAGGTTATAGGTATTGAGACAGGGTTCTCAGGTCATGTTTTGGGCAGTGTTGCCTTTATGAGGGCGCCATTTTCAATCGTAGCCCAAGGGAAGGCTTCTTTCCTTGGATCCTTTCCAGGTTGACCCTGGGATATTCACATGCCTTGGGACAGGAGGAGGAGAATCAGTCCTGGAGTTGCAGCCCTTATGCTTCCTCTTACATGTCCACACACATGAGGTCAATAATGATAACTAACATTTATGTAGCACTTGTTACATGCCAGATACTTCAGTAAGTGCTTGAAAATCATTATCTCATTGGAGCCTTACAACAACCCTAGGAGGTAATTGCTTTTATTATCCCCATTTCACAGATAAGGAAACTGAGGCAAACAGAGGGTAAATGGCTTGCCCATGTTCACATAGTTAGTGTCTGAGGCATGAGGTCTCTATATTCTAAGCAATCTTCCATTGAGGTGCTAATTTTTCTAAGGTACAAGTTTGACCTCATATGGTTTTATATATTTACATATGTACCCTTTAGGCAAATAGGTGTCCTCTAACATGGCCTCCCTTTTCTCTTTGTATCTGCAATGCCTAGAGCAGTGCCTGGCACATTGTAAGTCCTTAATAAGTGTGCCACTGATCTTATGCCAACTCACCTTAGGGCATCCTGTTATGAATGAAAACATGTCTCAGCAATTAGATTTGAAAAATCATCATGAGATGTTTGGTATAATAAAAAAAATCCATCTAGAGAGACAGCTCTGGAAATATCAAGAATTCACCTGCATATAATGTTCAAGGTTTAGTTTAAGCTAAATCTAATAATATTTAGGGAAACCTATAGCCTAAAATCTTTCCTTATAAAAACTTAGGTATACAAATATCATCATTTTGCAGATAAAGAAACACTAAAAAGGACTTGCCCACAGTTGTTATGTATGTATGTATTTATAGTTTATATAATAACTAGATATGTAATATGTATATGTGTACATATGTGTGTGTGCATTTTTTAAACTGACTTGATTCAAAGTGCAATTTTCTTTATCATACCATGATGCCTCTCAAAACAAGAAAAGAAAAAAAGAGCGTTGGCCCAGAATTTGTGGTTCTTGTCTAGGTTTGTTCACTAATTAGTTGGGTAATCTAAAATAAGCTATCTCCTTTGTCTGAACCTGAGTTTCTTCATCTGTAAAATAAAATCATTGCAACTATTTAACCTCTAAAGTTTCTCAAGCTGTGTTGTTCTACGACTATATGTTGTAGAACATATATAATATATTCTATAGTATAGAACTATATATAATATATGATACAAAGATAATATATTATTATTATTCTCTCATTCAAGGCTCTATAAAGTCTTAACCCAGCCTACTTACATTTCCAGACTTATAAAAATAAAAAATAACATATGGGGTAGCTGTGGCTTAGTGGATAGAGTACCAGGACTAGAGTCAGGAAGACTCATATTCCTGAGTTCAAATCTGACCTCAGACACTTACGAGCTGGACTCTGGGCAAATCGCTTAACCCTGTTTACCTCAGTTTCCTTCTCTGTAAAATGAGCTGGAGGAGGAAATGGCAAAACACTCCAGTAACTTTGCTAAGAACAGCCCCAAGATAGCCATGAAGTGTCAGACACAACCAAAAATGACTAAACACTAACAACATTTATATAGTGCTTACTAGAGATGAATATGTTTGTGTATTCCCCTGGAGGGCAGGGAATGTCTATATCCCTAGAGCAGTGTTTGGCACATGGTAGGAGCTTAATAAATACCTGCTGCTTTGATTGATTGGAGTGGTATCTTCTCCCTCTTATGAGATTATAAGCTTAGCAAATTCAAGAAGTGTGCTATGGTGAATTGAGATGGGATCACCTTAGACAGGCTGTGCAGAAAGTACCCTTTAGGCAGATAAGGAAACATCATTGGAAATGAGTTGAATTAGTTATGGGCTGCTGGGAACGAATGAATAAGCAAGCAACCAAAAACAGGGTAGTCTTGTTCAAAGTAATCAGAAATGGAGCAATGGTATATATGTATATAGGTGTATGTATATTTCTCAGCACTTCAGAGAATCACAGAACCTTATAGTTGGAGGTTTCCTCCAAGGTCACCTAATATAATCCAGGCCAGAACAAGGATCTCCTCTTCAATATTACCGGCAATTCGTTATTCAGCCTTTGCTAGGAGATCCCTTGTAAAGGAGGAACTCACATCCTCCTAAGGCAGTATATCCTACATTTGCATAGGTCTAACTGTTGGTAAGATTTTACTTATAAGGACAGTGGTTTCAGTTACAGAAAGGAAGTAGCACAAAAGCTACCAGATTCTTCATCTTCACTCATCTTTTTTTTTAGTTTTTTTCCTTTCACACTTGGTTTAAATGTTAAATCACGAGCTCTAAAAGAATCATTTTACACTAGTTCACCTAGTTTCTTTTAAGTTTTGCCAAATGGAGTCCTTTGAAGGTGACCTAGGCTAAAAACCAGAGGGTATAATACAACTTTAAAGAAATTTTAAGCCATGTATCAGGTAAAATTTGGACTGAACATCATCAGGGTTAAAAAAAAGTTTAAAAGAAAGACTTTATGAGGAGTAAAAGCTTTTGAAGTCAAATGAACGGGTGCATTGGTAGAGATCAAGTCATAGTGAACTAGTAAAGAACTTGAATTCCAGGTGAAGAACAGAAATGGAGACCAAGAACAGCAGCTGGGAAGCAAAGACCAACAGATGGCAGCAGAAAACAGTAGTAACAGCAATATAATAGTTTTACCCAAGAGAGTAGATAACAACAAAGGAAGTTCAGTGAAAATAGTCTCACAAAGAGGTGTCAGTGAAAAGATGCTCCTAAGAAGAAAGTAGCAAGATGATAACATCAGAGGTCATTTCTTATAAATATAACTTAATACTGACAAGAATATTCTCCATTCAAGTTTCCCATATATGTGTCTTCTTCATGCATGACCCTTGTAACCTTGATTGATATTCTGGTGATCAATAGGAAAGTGTAGCCATAGGTATATGGGAGATTTTTTCTTATGTTTTACATTGTTATGATAACTGATTAAATGCCTTTGGTTTTGAACTAATGTGTTGGTGGATCTAGTAGTTAAAAGTAAGCACATCAGTGGGGGCTCATAAGTTATAATTTCTCAGTCAATGCTGACTAATAAAGTATATTAAACCCAGTTTAGTTTTCTGGGACCCATGTGAAAAAGGCACTGGGTATGATACTTATATAGAGCAGAAACCTGCCTCTCTGCAATTTTTGTCTATTTTTTTCTCTACCCTCTAGGACCAAACAGAACAAATCTAATCGGTCACCTGTATCACAATCGTTCAAATGATGGAAGATAAATTTTGTGTCCTCTAAGTTTTCTCTTCTATAGAGTCAGGATCCCCAGGACCATCAGTATATATTAATTAAATTCAGTTACTGCTAACCTGTATTAACTAATTAACATAAGTAGCAAACCTATATTAATGAAAGCTAGTCCTTGGTGACATGAGAAGGTATGACTTAATTCCTTATTGAAAAGTCCACAGTGCTCACATATCAGTGCTCACATATGCACTCCACATATATGCACCATATGCATTCTTCAAGGATCAATAATATCATTGAGGTGAGTATCCTCTCCAATCACAATGTATGTACACCTCATCATGTGAGTTTCTTTACCTTGCTTTTTCTATAAATATTTCATAAAATATCCATGTAGCAAATCAAACAAATATTAAATCCGTTTGATTCTATTCTTTCCTGAGGCATATTTCTCCATTTCCTATATTTTCCTAATAATTATATGAAATATTTGATCCAGAGTTTTGTTTAAATCTCAGGAAACTATAGCCACAGTATTTACCTAATCATTTCTTAATAATAAAATGCAATGAAGTTAGTATGCCATAACCGATTCTTAATCAGATGAGGGAATTTCAGACTTCACAAACATGGAAATGGTGCATTTTTGGGCAACAGAAAGATCAAGGTTATGATCATCTTTGTGTGACTGAAGTGGAATAGTTCATAACCACGAGTAAGTTGACAAATTTGGAAGTCATTTGATGTTGTGCCAAAATATAAGTTGAAATCCCTTAGTATGAGAACAGGATTTAGGGAGGAGATGAAGATTGTCCACCAGTTATTGAAGTCATTGAGGAAAGAAGATTATTCTGGAGGTTAGTAGACAACGACTACCAGCACTTTGATTGGGTGCTAGATTAAGTTAATCATAAAGGAGGAGAGATCATTGAGTGATAATACTAGAGGGTGAGTTTACAAATGACAATAGGGAGCATAGAGCATTATAGCTCTCTTACTTTGACCTTTAGTATAATAATAAGAAGTACAGCCAATACTGGAAAGATTTTCATCAGGAGGGAGCCAGATCTCAGTAAGAACTAGAAGAAGAAAGGAGTGGGAGAAGAAAACAATTTAACATGAAAGCAATTTTGCTACCAATGGACCAAGAATTCCACAAAGTGGAAGGAGTAGCAGTGTGGGACAATGAGAATTGGACAGTGAGCGACAGGGAATTGGCTTTTGATGATGAGTAATGACAGCCATGCATTCAGAATCAGTAGAAAGGAGAAGGTATGACTGGGTGGGAGTTTATTTATCTTTGAGAAATGAGATTAGGTAGGTTCTTAATATAATATCCCTGGGTTCTTGGGCTAAGGGTGAGTTTTGGCAATCCAGGTGAGGGAACCACTGAAGGGAACTTATGCAATAGCGTTTTTCTCCTTTTCCTGAATATAAGACATTCTAGGACAGGGATGGTAGGAAATGGATGGAATGGAATCTTTCCATCCCCCCAACCCCCGTGATCAGGAAGAAGTCAACCTAGGATAGGATTTTTTAAAAAGTAGCTTCCTTCATCTATTTATTCAGTCAGCATGTATTAAGTAGTCAGTATAGGCTACGTTCTGAAGAAACAGCTAAAATGAAACAGTTATTGCCCTCCAGGATCTTCCATTCTGATGGGAGAGGTGGGGAGGTAACATGTAGCAGATAAATCAATATTGAGCATACAAAGTAAATAAAAAATGGCAGGATCATTGCTACAGAACTGGAATGGAGGTGATCCTCTGATATTACAGATGAAGAAACAGGCACAAATAGGTTTAAGGACTTACCCAGATCAATTATACTTCTGGTAAGTGTTGTATTTCAAGTTTGAACTCAGGTCTTCTTGACTTCCCAGGCAGCACTCTATCCTTTGTACAATGCTGTCTCTAAAAAAAAAAAATCATATGATTCTGTCTCTCTGATTAGATTGCAGTCTATTGAGGGTAAAGACTGAGATTTCTGCCTCAGGGAGTATAGTTCAGTGCTATAAGCACATGGCCTTTTTGCAAATGCTTCTAAAACAAATGAATGAATAAAAGGCAGTGAATGAATATGATAGGGGAAAATAGTGAAAAGTGAAGGCAAGCTCTTTTGGTTTTCAGGTTAGATACACATCCCATTTCAGTTTGTCAGCTCGCATCTGATTTCCTCCAGGCCAATAAACTCCTTGGTGGAACCAAAATGAATTATTGTAGTATTATCTGAAGAGATACATGTTTCCAGAGGGTGGATTTTGTTTCAGTCAGGTTTAAATTAGATTCATGCTCTTCTTAAAGGGCAATTTTAAGTCACAGACCGAGCCTCTCAGACTGATATTCAGGGGGAAAAACGAGGCAGTATTTCATCTGAATTCAGTTATTCCCTCACTCTATGTTACAACTTTTTCCATTGCTGCTCTTCTATGGACTCAGACATGACTTTCTAGGCTGTGTGATCACAGGTATGTAAATAATAATACTGAGAGGCTAGCATCTAGCACTTCAGATACATCACCTCGTTTGATCTTTAAAGCCCCTTGAGTTATATATGCTATGATTATCTTTTATATTTGAAGTATGATGGACCAAGAATTTAAGCTACTTGCTCAGGTCACAGAGATAATCAGTATCAGCTTGGATTTGAAATCATTGTTTATACACTACATAACCACTCCTAGGGCTGCTACTGAAGAGAGAAATTTGAGAGCTGAATAAGTATTCGACTTAGGAGTGGCCCCGGGGAGGTGGAGTCAAGACAGCAGAGAGAAGCCAGGAAGTTTCCTGAGCTCTCCTGTTTCCCTCAGAAACAATGTTAAATCAAAACTCTAAATGGATCTCGAAGCAAAAGAACCCAGAAAAAGATGGAGTGAAAGAATTTTTCCAACCCAAGGTAACTCAGAAGGTTCAGGAAAGGATTGTCTCACTTGGGTAAAAGTGAAGGGCAATCTAGCCCCAAAGGCAATGGGAGGCTCTTAGTCATAGTACAGGTCAGCAACCAAGGCCCTGTAGGTCATCTTGACTCAGCAGGCCACCAGTGAGGCCTCCAGGCTTAGCTTAGAAAGTAATTGAAAGCCCCAGAACCCAGTGACCAGGCTCCTGGTCCCTAGCATAAGAAACTTGAGCTAGTGTCCCCTGAACCCCAGTAGCAGAGCTCAACTTTAAAAGTCATGGAATAGACTGAACAATAAAGAAGAAGCAGAAGAGAGTCCTGACCAAAAAAAGCTACCATAGAAATAGGGAAGATCAAAGCACAAACTTAAAAGAGCACAAAGTCAAAATGTCTCCATGTAAAGCCTCAAACTGGAGTATAAATTTGTCTGAAGTCCAAAAAGATCTCTTGGAAGAGCTCTAAAAGGATCTTAAAAATCAGATAAGAGAGGTAGAAGAAAATTGGGAAAGAAATGAGAGTTATGAAGAATTATGAAAATAAAAAGTATTCACAGCTTGGAAAAGGAAGCACAACAGTCCACTGAAGAGAGCATCTTCTTTAAAAGTGGAATTGGATAAATGTAAAAGGAGGCATGCAAGTTAAGTGAAGAAAATAATTCTCTAAAATTAGAATCATCAAATAGAAACTAATAACTCTATAACACATCAAGAATCAGACAAAATCAAAACAATGTAAAAAATAGAAGAAGAAAAAAGAGTGGCCCCATGCCCCCTACTTCATAATCTGTAGTTTGTGACTACAGCTGTTATTTGCCCTGTCTACCATTGTCTCTTTCTTTGCCTCTCAACATTGTAGACTGTCTCATGCTTCCACTTTGAAAGAGTAGCTTCATTTTCACCAGCCAAGAAACAGGCCACTATGTCTGTCACTGCTATTTTCCAGTCATATCATTTGTCACTGTACTTCCATATCTCCTTCAAATGTTTCTTCTACCTTTCCTATCTATGGTGACCCCATTTCAGCTTACCACTGAGCAATTTTTCAGATATAATGCTCTCATCCATCCTTCATACACCAAGGCTCAAGAGAATTGTCAAGATGTTACTTCGCAGTTGTAACCTAGAGGCTAGTACCACAAAACGAAGGCAGAGGAGGGGAGACAAAGACACAGAATCATACAATGTCAGTCAGAAGAAACCTGAGAGATCATGTCTCCATTTCAGTCTAATTGGCTCTCTAGCTGTTATATACAAATAGCATTTTGTCTACCATGTCCATTTATTTGTACAAGCTATTCTCAGGGTCTACAATGCACTCTCTCCTCACCTCTGTGTCTTAATATCCCCCCTTAATTTCTAAGCACATTCAACTCCAAAACAAAGTCTTTCCAAATTTCCTTAACTGTTAGTGTTTTCCTGGGGGGGGGGGGCGGGTACATGCCTCTGTGTGTGTGTGAGAGAGAGAGAATGTTTAACAATTAGTTCTCCAAAGACATGAATTGTCAGTCACAAATTTTAAAGTTTAATATGAATTATTAATATTTTCTCCATCACTCTCTTAAGCCTAAACAATCATAAAAATAACAAATCAAGCCCTGATTTGTAGCATTTGCAGATTTTACACTTGAATCCAACAATCAGCTTGGGAACAGGGAACCTCCTTCTTATCACTCGTTTTCCATATTTTGAAACTTGCTGTATTCTTCCAATAGAATTGGACTTACAAGGTTAATTTCACTCTTCTCTTGATATTCCCAGTACCAAGCAAAGTACCTTGAATGGAGCTGATGCATAACATCTGTTTATTGAATTAAATTCTGAGGTGGTTTCTAGATCCGACTCTATGATCCTATGAATTGGTATAACTCATACCTATAGAAGAATCTCCTCCACTAAACTCCCAACATATGATCAGCCTATCAAATAATTGGAAATTGACAATATCTGAAGGGAAGTCTATTTCCTTTTCAATGAGCACTAATCACTACCAAAGTTTTTCTTACATCAATCTGATCTCTGTCTTTCTACTATTTGTCAGTTTTTACCTTCAGAATCAAGCAGGAGACTAATCCTAATTTTGCAAGATATTCCTTCAAATACTTGAAGAAGGCTTCCTTTTCTCCCCCCACCCCATTTTTTTTTCTTCTGGCTAAGGATTTCTATATTTTCTAACAGTTGAGAGGGGTAGGGGTAGATATTAGCCAAAAACCTTGCATTGAAAATTCAAGGTCTCTTCTTTGACTTCTGATCAAGGAGAAGTCAATCCAAACCTTTCTGAAGATTGAAGAAATGTGTAGCTTGGAAGGCTTGTTTGACTCATTACTCCAAGAGGGAGTAACACAACTATGAGGGAATGACTGAGAAAGATCAGGAAGAGGACTGGCTCCCAGCCCTCTTTCTCCCCTAAAAGCTAGAGACAGAGCTTTAGCAAGGTATGCAAATTGTAAATCTGCCCTGTGAGTAATAAAAAAGAGAGAAACGGGCAGTGTGTTATTTTTGGCAAGAACTTTCTGGTGCTTTCTTTAAGTAGTCCCAAGGGTGATGAGGAATCTTCTAAGAAACTAACAATAACCCAATTTATACTGACTTGAGCAAAGAAGACATTTCCACAACCACCACCATCACCTCTATTTGTCAAAAGTTTAGTCATTAAAAACCATTACACTAGTTTATTGTAAGCCATTTATGTAGGGTGATGTCAACTCAAACTACCTCCATCCCATAGTACCTAGTTGTTGGCACTCCAGTTCTAATGCAGTGAGAGTTTGTTTGTGATGATGAAGATGGCTGCTCCCTAGGGCTCTGTTAAACTCCCAAGTGCCAACATAAAGGAATGCTCCTGCCTCAGTGTCTGGCTAATAAAAATTCTACTGTGAAATAAGCAAAATAACATACAATATCATTTTACAGGACAGTGGACTCTGTGTGTGTATGTGTGTGTCTGTAAGGGCGGCATTGAAAACATGTGGTTGGAAATAAATTGGAATGAGAGAAAAAGGAGAAAATACACATATATATATTTATAATGCATATATGTCTATGCATAGGCTCTAGGTTTTGAGAAAAGATTTTTCATCCATTTTGAATTCCACGGTTTCAGGGCTGTTTCATTACAGCCAAACCTTGTGTTAAAGTGATGGTTGATGGTGGGGGGGGGGGGTAGGGGAGGGTATTATGATTTCCATGGGGGAAGAGAAATTTTCATACCATTGGTTGGGAATCACATTAATGGAGGGCAGCACGTTTCCCAGGGTTCCCCTCGCTAATGGATCAGGAAGGTGATTTCAAAGAGAAGCACCATGTTATCTGAGTGCACCACTCAAAATGTATCTCTCCAAGGAGATCTCATGAAGTCCCCTCTAGCCAAGTGCTTCCAAGTGAGGATGAGTGAATTGTGCTAATGTCATTTCTGTTGTCCCACAAAGTAAACCTTCAAAGAGTGGGGGCTTGTTCATCCCTCAGAATCTAGTGAAATGGCTCAGCTTTTTACCTGTCATTATAGAGTAGCTAACATTTATACAGTGCCCTGAGATTTGCAACGTGCTTTTTATATATTATCTCATTCTCCTTGTGAAAGTTTGGCACAAAACATCTTTAGGAGAATAAAGAGAAAAGTGAAAAAATAATTCAGGGCTTTATGTGATTTCATTTTCACTCCTCTGCTGTGTTCTTCACTGTTCCCGCACATATTGTCTGTCATCTTGGATTCATTCATATTGAGGGCTGCATTTCCAAGAAAGTCAGTACTTTAATTCTCTATTAGTGAAAGTGAGATGTATTATATGGCTTTCAGGTACAGATTGTTTCGGGTTTGTCTTTGCATTTGAAGCATTCAGCATAGCACTTTGAACATAAGAGAATGAAAGCTTTTGGAAGACAAGGCCTGGCTCATTTTTTTAAATTTTGATCTCTAAAATATGGCACCATAACTGACACTCACTTTGGCCATCTTATTATTTCTCTGCTGCCTTTGACCTGCTGCTCCCCACCTGGGTCAGTGCCCTCCAGAGATCTGAATCTCCTCACTATTGTCTTCCAGCATTCAGGCCTCAGGCCCTGGGGGAGTTATTCATTCAGCTTTGTAGCTTCCACCCAAGGGCTGAAGCTGGTAGATTGCTGACTGACTGTGTGCAGACTAGGCCACTCCATCCAATCTATTAGCTGGTTGTAGCAACTAACTCATATTATATCTTTACATTCCATCCAGATATGTCCCCCCAACTGCCTGTCTTAGCACCCTCAACTCACTATCCACTTCTATAATCCTGTTTGGAATTTTCTCAGCAAAGATACTAGAGTGATTTGTTTCCTTCAGCTCACTTTAGAGATGAGGAAACTGTGGTAAATAAGGTTAAGTGACTTGCCCAAGGCCACAAAGCTAGTCAGCGTCTGAGACTGCATTTGAACTCAGGACAATGAGTCTTTCTGACTTCAGGTCCAGTATTCTAATCACTACACCTAATTTGGCTACCTCAAAATATGAATATTCAATCAAAGAATGCTCTAGCTAGACAGGATGAAGGAATGAAACATTTGTTAACTACTTCCTATGTGTAAACTGCTGGAGATACAAATAGAAAAGTAAGACCTTCCCTGCCCTCAAGGAGCTCACCTTCTAATGGGGAGCCAACATATATGGAAAGTTTCAACTGCAAGTCAGATGGAAAAGTTTGATGGTCCTTAGGGAGCAAAAGTGATGGTAATGACTCTAATGTCATTTCCACTGATATAATCCTGTCAGTTTCTGATAGTGAACCTTTTGACAGAGCTTAGGAATTTGGTAACAGAATGTGCCTTTCTGAGTCTTCAGAAGCAGCGACTGAAGCACTCACTGGAGCCTTTATGGGCCTATATTTCCACAATGATTACTTCCTAGGATGATAACTGAGGGCACTGGGCTAAAAACATTTCCATTTTCAAGGCTCTTGGGTTGAAGGTCATGGGTTGCCTCTTTTCAGATTTAACTGGAGACACAATAGATAAGATAATGTGGATGACCCAACTTGTTTTCCATCTACCCTTCAAGGTACATTATTGTTTAACTAAGTTGGCTTGACTGTTCTCTGAGTGCTAGATGGTTAGCAGTTGATGAGGATGACTGGCCCATTCTGTAGAAGAATGCACTCTCATGATGACTGTGAGGTCAGGGACAGAATCAGAAGTTGCAGGGTTTTGCGGGGGATGCTTCCATGGCCAGGGATCCTGCTCATTGGTGACATTTGTCAAGTAGCCAAATTGGTGATGGTGAGGAAGGTGTGTCCCTTCTCAGCAATGATTTTGGACCTCATTGATGGCAGAGATGGGTGTGCCAGAAACATGTCCAAAGACCTGGAGGACAGTACTCTTTCCAAGGTTTTTGGTGGCTACGTACTGGGTATATCCATCAGAATTTGAGGGGAGATGGTTATCAAGATAGTGGTAGTGATTTAACAAGCCAGACCCATGTTGCCTTCTTTCTCTCCTCCAGATCACCCTGTTGTAAAGCTTATCTACTCCAAATTTATTTTAAAGATGAGAAAACCGAGCCTCCAAGAAAGAAAGTGACTTGTTAAGGTCATGCTATTCACTAATAAATGGCAGAACTGAGATTTGTCTCCAGGTATCTGGAATATTAGTTCAATGTTTTGTTTTCTTTTCCATTATATAGCATCACCAAGAGTACCGCACTTTGAATGAAAGGCGCCCCCATTTAAAGTCCACATTTGATATTACTAAGTCAATGATTGTAAGTCAAATGTTCTGATCCTCAGTTTCCTTCCCTGTAAAAGAGGTATAATGATACTCATAGTACCTACACTTTGTTGTTACGAGGATCCATTGGCATACAGTTTGTGAAGCACTTTGGCTACTTTAAAGTGTTATGTAAATATTTCTCATCATCTTCATCATCATTATTTAGTAGTAGTAGTAGTAGTAGTAGTAGTAGTAGTAGTAGTAGTAGTAGTAGTAG
>CM053597.1:25845460-25872184 GCA_028646575.1 Pseudocheirus occidentalis | reverse complement strand
TCCTGCCTGTTTTCCCAGAGCTTCTCAGTCTTCACTTTTGATGGAGTGTTTGCATTTACTCAGATCCCATGAATCAGAACATTCATTCCTTCAAGAAAACATTTTTGATACAAACCTCACTCTATTTAAACATTTTTGAACAATTGTTCATTCTTATGACTTCCAAGTTACAATCAGTTACATCACCTAGTTCCTAAGCAGTTCTTTATAATGAAATTATGTTCTTTTTTCCTCTCATAAAGAATGAGGAGACTTGGAGAGTATAGGATGATTCTCACAATGCCTTTGGATATTTATGATCGGCTACATTGGGTGATGAGTGCTCTATTTTTTCATATATGATGTAGACATGAAAATTAACTAAGACAAAGTAAATTAATTCTATTTAGTGAATTATATCTTACAATAGTTTATATATTAAAAATATTTACTCCGTCATTCTTTTGCTGCATTCACTTCTTTTGAATGATTTGACATTGGGTTCAGCCTCAACTGGACCCTCACTGCTACTATGTGTTCCTTTTATACCATCCTTGGTTCACTACCTTATTCACTATTTTGACTCCAAACCTTTCCATCTGTCTGCAGAACTTGCATGTCTTCCCCTCTCTCACTCAGCTAAGAACTGTGTTTCATATTTTATTGAAAAAGTTAAAGTCACTCACCTAGAGTTCCCTCTTCTCCTCCTCATCTCATATTACCTGGATATCTCCTGTCACTATCTTCTCCTTCACCCATGTCTCACCTGAAGACATGGCTCAACTTGCAAAGGGAGAGCCTTCAACATGCACAATTCCATTCCATCTTCTCCAAAACATCACCTTACTCCATTATCCCTACTCTCTATATTCAATCTCCCCTTGTCTACTGGCTGCTTCCCTTTTGCATCCCTTCTTATATCTCCTCCACCCTCAAAAATTCCTTACTTGATCCATCCCTCCCCATTGATTATCATCCAGTATCTCTACTTTCTCCCTCTTGTGAATAAACTCTTGGATAGAGCCTTTTATAATAGGTTCATCTATTTCATTTACTTTTCCTTTCTTCTTAACTGCCTACAGACTGACTTCCAGTCTCATCATTCAACAAAAACTGCTTTCTTCAAATTTACCTAATATTAATGACCAAATCAAATGGTTTGTTTTCAACTTATCTCCTTCCTGTATTACAAAGCAATAATAAAAGAAAATAAATTTCTACATCAGTTATGTTCAAAACTGAAAATGCTTCAGGTTATAATTGCAGTCCTTTATCTCTCTGTGGAGGAGGTACCATTTCTTTAAAAAGAAAAGTTAAGAAAAATGGGAAAAAGGTACCATGAGGTACTATGAGACCTTGGGAATTATAAATGGTCCTCTTGTTCCTCAGAGTTCCTAAGTCTAAGTTGTTTGTCTCTAGATTATTATTGCTATTGTATAAATTGTTCTGATCTACTCACTTCACTTTGCATCAGTTCATACAAGTCTTTCCAGGTTTTCTGAAACCATTTGCTTCATTTTTTTAATAATACAATAATACTCCATGATATTCATGTACCATAATCTGTGCAGTCATTCCTCAATTGATGAGAAGCTTTATGATTTCCAATTAAAGACCTTCTATGAATATTTCTGTTTACATGAGTCTTTTTCCTTTTTTCTTGACCTCTTTGGAGAATAGATCTAGTAGTGGTATTTCTGGACCAAAAGGTATGCACAGTTTAAGATGGGAAGTATGAACACAGCTCCAAAAATATTTCCATAATCGTAATGGACTTTTAAAAATCCTCATTTTGGGGGCCTTTGTCACTATTGATCACACCCTTCTCTTTAATACACTCTTCTTTTTTATGTGTCCAATAAACTATTCTACCTTGGTTCTCCTCCTACCTCTCTACTGTTCCTACCCAGGCTCCTTTGCTAGATCTTCATTCAGATAACACTAATCATGTGTATCCCACAGGGCTTTTTCTTGAACCATCTTCTCTTCTCCAATACTGGGATCCCTATCACCTCCAAAATTAAATACACAATCTCCTGGCATTCAAAGCCCTTAACAAGCTGACTCCCTCATACTTTCTCAGTCTTTTAATGCCTCATACCTCTTCACATACTCTGTGATATAATTAAACTAGCCTCCTTGCTATTTCTCACACAAGGCATTTCATCTCCATATTTCAGATATGTTCACTAGCTGGTCCCCATGCTTGGAACATTCTCCTTCCTTATTTCTACCTCCTATCTTCCCAAGCTTCCTCCAGGTCCCAGGTAAAACTCCATCTTCTAGGAGAATTCTTTCCTGATTCCCCTTAATTCCAGTGTCTTCTCTGTATTATTTTGTTTATGTGTATCTCATTTGTACATAACAATTTGTTCTATATTCTCCATTAGACACTGACTACCTTGAAAATAAGGACTGTAATTTCCCCTTTTTTATTCCTAATTTTTCATACAGTGCTCTCCACATAGTAAGTGCTTAATAAATGTCCTTGACTGCATCTACAAAATTTTGACATTTGATCAATTCTTCATCACAAAAACCCACATCTGTTACATTATATATTAAGCATACCTTTAATGAACAGTTCATTTTTCTAAGTCTACTTTTGGAAATAGCTCAAAGGTTTTTCAATGGAATTTAAATCAAATAAATCCCCAGGCACTTGAAATTTGTTCATCTCTATCTCTTAGACTCATTCTTGGCATGGTAGGAGTCCATGTTGAAGTATTCTTTCTCCATTTGGGAGTTTCTGATTGTAGAACAATTCTGGTTCTCAATTTAATTTTCTTTATCCGATTTCACCATTTCCTCAATGGGGAAAAGAGTTCTAGACTCACTTGCAGTAAATGCCTCAAACATTTTTGAGAGGAATATGTATCATAGTCTGATAAAGTTGCCCAGATATTTCAGGCTCTCTAGAACATCCTCTGACAATGATTTTGGTATATCCCATTGAATGAAAAAGTGTGATTTTTTTAAGTAAAGATGACATTTTTTGCATCTACACAACTTTAAACCATGTATTACTTTGTCCAAAACAAGCATTTTTCCCCCTTCATGTGATGGGCTAGCAGCTGTGTGTGTTTTTAAAATGGTCTTCCAAGAATCATATAATATACTGTAAAAATATCAGTAATAGTTCCTTTAGATAAAAGGTCCTTCTGAAGGTCTTTGCTTATTTTCTGAAGATTATTTAGAGTGTTTCTCAGCAACAATTTGTTGTTGGTTCTTTGGCCAGTTTTTATTTTTGACTAAATTTCCTTTGTGCTTTGGTGAACCTTATCCTGCTTCATTACAGGCTTGACTAATCATTAAAATATTTGATTTCTTCACACTAAATGCTCTAGTGTCACTGATGATACAGATTTGCTAATTATATATGTAGAAGTAATAGCTAAAGGTATGAAAGTAAGTGTAATTTTCAGTGACAGTGAAAAGAGAAAAGAATCTTTGAGAATACTCACATTTAGAGGGTAAGAAAGTGAATTCAAATCAGCAAATGAGATTTTTAAAAGGAGAGGCAGTAAAGTTGGGATTATGAAAGGACCAGCTCTGGAGTAAATGATTATGAGTTTAAATCTCATTTCTGAAACATTATCTCTAATAGTGAGTGAAGTATGGTCTTTAAGAGCCATAGATTTGCCCATTTCCTTGAATAAGAGGTATTCCTAAAAATCACATAATTAAAAACACAACAAATGAGCAAGGAAATAAATGTCCATGTGTAATAGTAAGCACTCTCACATACCCACGATGGCCTGCTAGCACAGGTTCTTTGATCTGTTTTTCCAGGAAAAACTCCTCAAAGAGAGGTGAACAAACATACTTTTAATTACATTCACTATTTCAGGGGAAAGATCTTCACCTTGAACTTGGAGAAAATACAAGCAGAGAAAATATAAACAGAGAAATTAGCTTGAAGACCAACAGACAGGGCTCTGACTTCCTGAATCAAAGTAATATTGATATGCACTTTACATATACCGCTGCATCAAGAGTGTCTTTACATCTGAACAGTTGGGAGTTCCTGAATATACAGCCATTCAGAGTCTCAACCAAAGAATCATAAGATCCTTCTCATAAGTGAACCCCCAAAGCAAAATACCAATTCAGAGTATATTTATACACTTCTCAGAACCAGAAGGCATCACAATCCTTGTGACTCAGTACCTAATTAGGTTAGTACCAAAAGGTGTGAAAGTTTTCCTACAAGCAAGCCTTGTCTAAGCAAGCTTCTCTTTAAGCAAGTTCCTCCCCCAATGGGCTCTATGTGATTCATGATGCATCACAGCTGGGTACATAGGCCTATTAATGGGGGGGGGAGGAATGTTATATTCCATTAACCTTATACCATGGCATGAGGTCCATCATTCTACTGACAGAGAACCAAATAAAAGTATGGAAGTTAGCTCAATCTGGTTTCTTCTGTTCAAGGTCAGATGGTCTCAGCAAGCCTACTGCTAACAGAAACACACATTTATGACCATTAATTTAAAAATAATTTCAAAATCATTGATTGTTTCAAATAATTCAAGCATGTACTTCATTCTCATAGTAATTAAGCACATTAAGTAAGGAAAACTTAGTTTATTTCTTTGCTTTGCTTTTATTTGATTCCAGAATCACTCTTACTGCTCTGGGTTAATCATTTTCCATAAGGATGCCCAAATAAATATGCAGAGAGTGAAACTAGAAGGTGTTTTCAAAGAGTATTATCTGGTCATTGAGAAGGTTGACTTTGGAGTCAGAGGGTCTGAATTCAAATTCCAGCCTTTCTACTTGCTACCTATGGCCATAAAAGTAAGCCTTTCATCTTCAGCTTCAGTTTGCTTATCTGTAAAACCAGGGGTCCATATTATGTTCATCTATCTAGTATGCTAAGTGACTTGAGAAACCACCTAATCCAAATCTCTCATTTTATAGCAATAACTAAACTGAAGCACAGGGATTTTAAGTGATTTCTGAAATCACAAAGATCTCTAAGGTCTTCTGCAGCTTCTGCAGCTTAAATCCATAATTTTATTGAACCACCTAAAAAAGGAATGTTACCCTACAAATTTCGATTTCTTCCATGTGTGTGCATGTGTGCATGTGTGTGTGTGTGTGTGTTAAACTATGTATATGGCTTCTTTCAGAACCCAAAATATATCAAAGTATTTTCACATAGCCCAGGGCATATTCTTTAGTATAAGTTATTATGTGCAAAATTTTACTCAGGTCTGTGTTGCTTGTGCTGTTCATATCAAGAGAATATTATCTCTTTGAGGTCAGGGAATGATTTTGATTTATCTTTGAAATGAGGACTCGTCAGATGCCAACATTTCTCACATATGAAGATTACATTTTTCAGAGAGTCAGTCTGTGGAAATTTGATTTTTTTTTAGCTCCAAGAGTTCTTTTTAGGAATACATACACACATACAAATGTGTGATATGTCTATGTGTATATGCATGCATGTATATCTACATACATATATCTACACACATATATTAAATATATGTTTCTGTGATCCCTCCATGTATCATAAGATCATAAATCATAGATACAGACCTAAAAGGAACTGCAAATGCCGTTATCATCCATCTTCTCCATTTAATAGTTGAGGACACTGAGATCCAGAGACATTAAATGATTTTCCCTTCAGTCACATAAGTAGTAAGTTTCAGAAGTGGGATTTAAAGTCATATACATTGATTCCAGAGCTGGTCCTTTCATAATCCCTACTTTATTGCCTCCTCTTTTAACAATCTCCTTTGCTGATTTGAATTTATCTTCCTACCTTCTAAATGTGGGTATTCAGAAAAGTTCTTTTCTCTGTTTACTATCATGGAAAATTGAATTTACTTTCATAGTTTTAACTATCACTTCTACATATATAATTTGAAAATCTACATCATCAGCCCTATTTGTTCCCCAAATGCTGGTCACACATTCCTCTATCCATTCGTTCCTTAACTTCCCTTTCCTTCCCTTTTCTTTCCCTCCCCTTCCCCTTCCTTTCTTCTTTCGTTTTCTACTTGTCCTCAGTATTAAATCAAACTCTTTAGTTTCTCATTTAAAGCCCATTACAATCTGAAACTGACTTGTTTAGTCATTTTTGTTAATTTGTGTCCAACTCTTTGTGACTCTTTTTTTTGCAGGGGTGGTTCTTGGGAAGGATACTGGAGTAGTTTACCATTTTTTTCTGCAGCTCATTTTACAGATGAGGAAACTGAGTGACTTTCCAGTCACCCAACTAGCAAGTGTCTAAGGCTGGATTTGAATGCATATCTTCCTAACTCCTGGCCCAGAGCTCTACCCACCGTGTCACCTAGTAGCCCACACATCAACTTTTCTTTCTAGGCTTATTTCCAAGGACTGCCTTAAACACAGGGGCACTATAAAGGTACTGAAAATTAGGATAACTGTTCTAATTCCCAGTGTTGTTTAGAAAGCACATAGCTATGATTAGGAGTCTGAGTAGGGATAAGTAATAGTTTACAACTTGATGAGAGCCTTATATACAAATTCAGGCCTCAACATCTAAAACATCACAATAGGAAAATAATCAGAACTACTTCTCCATGCCCACCACTCTTTTTGCAAGTCAAATTCATACAACTTTTTTCACCTTCAGTGATATCCATTTTTATTTATTTCTCTTGTAAGGAATGTTTAAGGAAGGAAAGCCTAAAGTGATATTTGTCATTGGCTAGCATAAGGCCCACATGGGGTACCATAACCCAATTGAGGCAAATTGCCCACTATGAAATGAGAAAAAAACTGGGAAACTACTTTCAACTGGACTAGTCTTCTTACTACCATTCTTTCAAATACAGTTTCTATATATACTTTACTTTTGTACACCTTATTGAAGTTTCCTCCATTGATCCTTCTCCATTCATCTGAAATTCTACCCATCTTTACAAGACCCAAATGCAATCCAACTTACCATCACCATCTCAACCCATGTGCTTTCTTTCCTTTTTAATTATATTATTGTCCCTATTAAGTGGGAATGCATGAGAAAAACAGATTTTGAAGTTGGAGGGCTTACATTCATTTCCCCTTTGCTACTTACTAATTCAGAATGGTTAAATGTTCCATGATTATGTAATATAATATAATACAATAATTGTAATTAGATAATATCAGAGCCAGGATTTGAACCGATGTGTTTCCTGACTCCAGCTGTAATATTCTCTCTATTTCACTCTACTACTTCTACCAGCCAGTGCTTTACCATGAAAAGAACAATAGATTTGAAGTCATCATATCTGAATTTGGACTCAATCCTTGACACTTCCAGTCAATGTGACTTTGGGGCAAGTTACGTAACATGTTGTCCTCATTTTCCTCATCTGCAAAATGAAGGAATTGGAATTGATGACTTCTAATGTCCCTTCTAGTTTAAAAATCTATGATTTTATAATCCTATGAACTCCCTATTAGAACTGGGTGGTCCCTGAGAGCAGATACTTACTTCTTTTCACCCGGGTTATTTGACTGCTCATGAGATTTTAATGAGATGAAAGTTAACAATTGTATTCCTTCTACTAGTAGGGAATACCAACCAGCCTGTCCTGTTTCTATGCCCTACAATTCCTAGGCACTATAATCTTAACCATATGAATAACTTAACTACTTCTGTACTTCGTCATCTGACCCACCAGTATATCCATAGCACTTCTGAGACTTTCCATCTGTCCCACAGATGAACTTTCTTCTAGGTGATGTCTAGATGGTTTAAAGTGTGAACCAAGAGAAGAGACTGCCTACCTTTTAAAATTTTCATTCTCATAAGTTAGTAGAATGTTTGGCAAATAGTAAGAGTTTAAAAAATATTCATTCATACATACATTCCATCACCCATGACACTTAGCAGAGTCCTTTTAACTTGGGAGGTATCTGATAAATTCATTAATTGGTTAGTTTTATGAATTCTGCATGTTTTATTCATGGGTTTTGTTTTTATATCAGTTTTGCAGACTATCACCTCCCAGTGACATATCTCTTGTAATAAAGGAAAGTAAGTAAAACTAACAGAGGAGACCTCATCAGAAAGTGCATGCAATGGTACCTATTTCTAGCACTCCTCCCACTTTTCCATTTTTTTCTAGATGTCAAAGTTTGTCTTTACAATGTTAATGTTATTGTGTAAGTGACTTTCCTGCCATTGCACATTTCATTCATCAGTTTATAAATGTCTTCGAAATTGCTCATTTTCATGATGTCAGTGTATGCTTTTTTTCTTCTGATTCTGCTCACTTTCCTCTGCATCAGTACGTTCAAATCTTTCCATGTCTTTTTTAAAAATTATTTCCTCATTTCATACAATGTAGTATTATTTATTCAATTTGTATGTGTGTGTGTGTGTCCCTTTAGTTTCCATCTTTTTGTCAGTACAAAAGAACTATGATAAATATTTTTCACATAGCCTTTTCTATTTTTTTGGATCACTTTATATATATATATATAGATCTAGCCATGGTAGATCTGGGTCAAAGGTTGTGCATGCACTGTTTAATAATGTTTTGTGTATATTTCCAAATTGCTTTCCAGAAGTTTTGCACCCATTCATAAGTCCATCATTAGTGTAATAATATGTCTATTTCTCACTTGCTCTCTAATATTTACCATTTTCTGTGTTTGTTTTCATGGTGAAATTGATTGGTGGAAAAAGGATTCTCAGAACAATTCTGATGTATGTTTCTATAATTAGAAGTTATCTGAAGCAGGCTTTTCATATGGTTAAAGATAGTCTGGTTTCTTACCTTGAGCATTTGGTTGCTCATATTCTGACACCATTTATTCATTAGGAAATTCTCTTGTTCTTGCAAATTTGCATCTATTCATATATATTTTGGGAAAGAGACTTCTTTATCAGAGATACTTGTTGCAATTTTTCTAAGTTTTTTCCTTTAATCTTAGTTTTTTTGGATTCATTTGCACAAACATTTTTTTCATTTTATATAATCAAAATTAGCCATTCTATCCACTGTGATCCTTTTTTATATCATATCTGTTCATGAACTTTTCTTCAATCCATAGATCTGATGGACATTTTCCCCATGTTTCTTTAATTTATTTAGGGCAGCTAAGTGACAGTTCAGTAAATAAAGTACCAGGCCTGGAGTCAGGAAGACTGAGTTCAAATCTGGCTTTGGACACTTACTAACTGTGTGACTCTCAGCAAGTCGCTTAATTCTGTTTGCCTCAGTTTCCTCATCTGTAAAATGAGCTGGAGAATGAAATGACAAACCACTCTAGTATCTTTGTCAAGAAATCCCTAAATGGGATAATAAAGAGTTGACATTCTCTAAACTATCAAACAACAACTAATTTTTTATAATATGACCTAGGTCACATATTCATTTGGTGCTTTTCTTTGAATGTGGTAGTAGATTTTTGTTTAAATCTAATTTCTCCCATATTCCTGTTCAATTTTTCCAACAATCTTTGTCAAAATACTTGTCACAGTATATGATATCTCTGTATTTATCAAATACAGCAGTATTAAATACACTTGTTTCTCTATATTGCTAAATTCATCTATTTTACTGATCAATCTTTTTTGTTTTGTAACAAATACCAAACTGTTTTGTGAATTACTATTTTGGAAAAATTAGAATTTAATTTCCTATCACTTCATCCTGGTTTTTATTGACATTATATATAAATACTTGAAATTTGTATAGATTTTTTTATATCCTACAAGTTTACTTAGATTATTCCCATTTATTTTTAGTTGACTTCTTAGGGTTCTTCACATTATATAACCTGATTAATTAAAATTTAGAGCTTGACACCAGAAAATTCTGTAAAGGCAGTCATTAAGTCATGTATATGAAATAATTTCCCTTGCTTCAAAACTCCATAGTACACTGGAAATTTCTGTATGTTGAGCTTTTTGATACACAAAAGACTGAAAGAGTGAATTATTTTTTGTTATCTTGATCTTACCTTATTTCCATGAAATTCCAAAATGAACGGTCTTGGGGATTGGTTTCTTTATTTCAACTATTCCACAGGTTAACTATTCTATTCAAGTGGTCAAAATGATGCTGTTGTTGTTTTTTAATTAAATTAAAACATTGGGATGTAAATTTATCATCTGCAGGATCAATGGAAGTATTTTCCAGCTCTTTGCGAGAAAGATGGGTTGAAAGGAATGATTCTTACTTTGTGAAGGTCCCATATTGTTTGGATTTGTTCTTCTAGGTCTCTATATATTGGTGTTTTTTTCATTATTGCATCTAGTATGACATCTGTTAAAGACATCATTCATAAATGTTTCTGGATCAATGATATATCTGGGCAATTGGGAGCAGTGGTGGTTTTTGTGTGATACTCAGTTTGGGTCTAGTCCAGCTTATTTGTTAATTTTCAAATGATATTTTGTAATCTTTCTTTAGGTGTAGGGATTTGACTACCTGCTTACAAAAAACAGTGAGATTTTAATGCATAATTTTGACCACTATAGAGTTTTGCAAGATATTTGGTAGACGTTAATATTTCACAATCTGGATTAATAGGATGCAGCTTCATTTCTTTGAAAATTCATTAATTAATAAATTGGGATTGTTAAAAGGGAATCATTCTATAATCATTGGTGGCAATGACCAAATCTTGAGTTACCATCATAAAACTTGCCATTTTTTAAGAAAGTCTTTATGGCTCATACATTTGGTTGATATAATTGTTAGACCATTACTTTGTCCTATTCCTCCTTGTTGCTGATTGTAAAAAAGTATAACAAGTGGCATGTGTAAGATTCAGGCTTACAAAGTTCTTTCCATACACTATCTTCATGATGTTCATATTATGAGAAAGGTACCACAGGTATTCCTATCCTCACTGCACAAAGAAGGATCCCAACCCAGCACCCAGCACTTCAGCCTATTTCTGAACATGCTGTTGGAAGAAAAATGCCTATCAAAAGTCAGTGAGAAGCAAAATAAGTTGGCATTCTCTTGACTTAAAATGGATTTTAATGCTAATTAGCATTCCTGTCACTAATGCAAGATAGGCACATCAACCTTGGGGACAGTAGTCCTTTCTAAATATGGGAATCAGACTTAATAAAAAGTGTATGTCAAGAACTAGAGTACAACAAAGTCAGGAAAAAAGCTGTGCATTGATTTAGAAAGAGGAAATGAGTCTAAACCAACTCAAGAGCTTTATGAATATTTGTGATGGAATTAGCAAATACAGGATGGGGAAAAAGGAGTTTGTTAAAAATGACATTTAAATTAGGGTAAATCATTTGATATGGAACTCGTGACATTTGTACTTGCAAAACTCTTTCAAATAGCTTTGGATTTTTTTTGCTTTTATTAAAACAAAAAGTATTAGCCCTGTGGCCAAAATTTCTTGATCATGATAAATGAAGTTATATCAAACAATAGTAGGGTAATGTAGGAATTCAGCATTATTGTTAGTAATATTAAATCATGGGATGATGTGATATTGCAGAACCATTAGGTGTTCTTGCTGAATGGAATAAGCAATGTGGTATAGTGCAATAAATAATGGTTATACACTATTAACAGGAATTAAGGGACTCAGCCACACTACCTATCACTACCTATGACGTCTCTGGACTTCAATTTCTTCATCTTCAAAATAATGAGGTAGGATTAGATAATCTCTGAGGGTCCTTCTCTATCTAAATCCTATGACATAGCCCAGTACTTTTATCTTACAAATAAAGAAACCAAGTCTCAGAAAGGCAAAAGTCATGCCCAGAATCATAAATCTAGGAAGAAGCAAAACTAAGAGATAACACGTTATAGTAGAAAGAGCCCTGGGATATTAGGAGATAATACATTCAGAGATGTACCATAGAAAGACTCAAGATCTGGGATGTAAAAATCACATATGGCCAGCATAGAGGCTAAGTATTATGTTGGTGGAAAAATGATTGGAAATATAGATTCACTTCTAAAGATTCTAGTAAGGAAGACATGGGAGAGTGGCAATTGTAAAAAGAATTTACAGTGTGGTTTGTGAAACTAACATGAATAAAACCATTTACCATATGAAGATGGTATCAAAGTAGCTTGATGATAATATTTATTTCAAATGGTAGAAATAATAATTTGTTGAGTGCTAAGCTTCTTGAAATGTTAAATTTCAAGTGAGAATATCAGGCCAATTCAGTTCCCTCTTTTCCTAAACTAGTCAAAGTAGGTCAACCATTAATCTCCTTTCCTCCCCATACCCTCAAGGTTGTTGCCAATCTCCCATGTTATTTCTTTATTGACTATAAGAGAGATTCAGCTAGGGAAAGGTGAGTGTAAGTAAGTTCTATTGTTGGGTGTGATTTTTTAAAATATAGATTAACTAATGGATATATAAACACAGGCCCTATAATAATATAATAAATTCAGAGGCTTCATTGATGGTCTCCAAGTCCTAGACCCATGACCTTCTGCCTTTCTCTTTGCATTATAACCCTTTATTCTTATAACTTTCTCAGGAATCTAGGAAAATCATAGGATTTAAAAGAAAACAAATGCCATATTTCACCATGAAAATGTTTCTCCTTCCCCCTATCCCTTGTCATGCAGATGGGTGCCAAAGCTAATGATCAAACGTTTGATTTGTTGGCCTCGTATTGACATGGAAAATGTGAAGAAATCATAAAGGATCCACTGTCTCAATATTATGAGCTCCTTCTTGTTTTGAGCAATGTTGGGCAAAGAACTTTACATTTGATACCTCAACTTCCTCATCTGTAAAATAAAGGGGTTGAACTAGAGGATCTCTGAGGTACTATCTAACTTCTAACCTATGATCCAAGGACATTATGAGCATAAAGTTCTCTATGAAAAAGTAATGAAAGTGCTAATTATGAAGAAGGTTGCTTCATTCACTGTGCTTTAATGATGATTCTGTAGTCATATGTGAATAGTGAAAAAAAATAAATAAAATGTGCAAATGCTAAAAAGAGGATGGAATTACTAACTGTTCTAAGTACAGAAGAAAGAGAAATAGAATCAATGGAATGAGAAAGTCGATTTAGCTTGATTACCTGAAAATTTCCTGGATCACTCTGATATCTTGACTGTGGAGAAGAGGAAGGGAATTGGAGACAGGAACAGACTTCATGCAAAATAAATTGCCCACCCCTAGGATATTGTAAAAAAGGGAGTAGAGGGCCCATTACAGAGTATATTATAGTGAACTATACTGAGTTGGCAAAAGAGAGTAGACCTCTGAGGTCAATTCCATTATTATTCATTAGTTCTTAAACATACTTTTGCTATCTAAAATGATGCCAAGTTTCACAAACATTTTTCTACAAACTCAAATGCCCTCATCCACTTCCAACCCCAAGAAACCACACACACACACACACACACACACACACACACACACATGCACACACACACGCACACCTATTAAAACGTTCTACCATTAAATTATTTTAGTTGTTTATAATTTTTTCCTGAGGACACAGTTTTATAATTTAATTGCATAGCAGCAGAGAAGTTTTTCCTATTACGGTGTTAGTAGGCCTTCATCTAGCATTTAATGCCCTCTATAATATGGTTTCACCATATCTGAAGGATCATGGTAAAATAAGCAAAAGCTAGCTTTTATAGATAGTGCTTTAAGATTTGCAAAGTATGTTATGTATCCTACCTCATTTACTCTTCATGAGAACCCCATGAGGTAGATTCACTTATTACTCCTCTTGTAGAGATAAAGAAACTAAGCTGAAAAATGTAAAGGAAATTATACAGTCACACAACAAGTAAATTTATGAGAAAATATCAAACTCAGGTCTTCCTGACTCAAAATTCAGTGCTCTGTCTATTAGGGCATGACACATAGTGAGAGAAGACCTTGCTTGCATTCCTACTATGAAAACCATCCTATGAAACTTGCTAAGAGTTGGCTTCGGTAGGTCACCGAAAACTTTGGGATACAATTATTTCCAAATGTAAGTCCGAGATTTGGGTTTGCATTCTAAAATGAGAGAATGTATTTATTGAGTACGGAACTGAAGAATCAGTTGAAGAATTGATGATGACTCAGGGAATCTTTCAAGTGGGACAATGCCATAGAATGTGTCAGTCTACTTTTGAACCACTTCCTGAGGTGGGGTCATGAGTAGAGCAGATTGTCTTATCCCCAGCTACATCTGCCTTGCAGCCAGGAGTGCATGGAAAATAAAACACAGATCCTCCCCAGATAATCCTGGGATTGGTAGTGGTCTACCTATTGTGTGCTCATTCTTTCCTGACATTAGGTAAATGAGTGCTTATCTCAGGATGGCTATGTTCAAGTTGGGAGCTGATCTTATAGATTCTAGAGATCCTGAGGTCCTGGGTCCTGGATATAAGGTGAATGTTATCCATGGGGAAGAGGACCCGATAACTACTCTAGCACTCTGAGAGAATATCTAAAAACAAAAGAATTTACCTATTCCTCTACATTTTGTCAGTAGAAATGTGGTTGTTGGGGTAGCTAGGTGGCACAGTGAATAGAGCAATGACCCTGGAGTCAAGAGGACCTAAGTTCAAATCCAGCCTCAGACGCTTGACACACTTACTAGTCATGCGACCTTGGGCAAGTCACAACCCAAATTGCCCTGCCCTCTCCCCTCCAAAGCAAAGAAACAAAAATATATAGTTGGTCAATGCAGAGTTAAAAAATAAAATGTCTAATAAGCAATTTTCTAAACTGTTTTATGTTCTCACAATGTGAAGTATTCTCTTCATAGCAGATTGGGAAAGAAGTCATACATTGTTACCTATTTTAAATTTTTGTCGGTGAGTTTTTTAGTCAAATATATCCCTGTGTAATTGAATCCAGTTTTAAGTTTGCTTGGTTTTTGTCAAATGTGTTCTGTGTTTAGCATCCCTTTTGTGTGTAACAACAAACCCTCTCTCTGCTACATATTTGATTCATATTGTACATTGAGTACTGTTCTATTAGCTGCCTTTTGGCCTTTTGCGCAATTGTACATGTGAAACAAAACCTAAAGCTACAAACTGTGCCTAGGGCGAGTAAGTGAGATCCTCCTTCGATGCCAAGCCCTCCCAGGAATTAACCTTAAAGTTATCTATCTATCTATCTATCTATCTATCTATCTATCTATCTATCTATCTATCTACACACACATGAAATTTCATAGACTTCAGGTTAAGAACCTCTGTATATATAATGGAATCACATAACAATTTTCTTTTCCCCACATATATAAAAGCCTCTTCTGCCTCTGGGCTCGAATATCCAAACTCCCTGGAAAAACCTCACCTTCCATCTTTCTTTTTCCGCTTGTCAAAATTCTCCCTGTTTTCAAGCTCAAATCCTACTTCCCATGATCCATCAAATTAAAAATGATCTCTCCTTCCTCTGAAATCTCACCACAGGCCATGACTACTTCTCTTATGACATTTTCACACTCTGCCTTGAATTATAATTATGAGTGATGGTGCTTATCTCTCTCTCTGAATTGTCAGCTCCTATAGGTAGTTTTCATTTTCGTGTCCCCCACAGGGCCCATGACATCTTGCACTCTGATACTCAAGAAATGTGCATTGAGTCAATGGTTCTTTTAGTTATTTCTCAGTTCTGTTTTTAGAAATGCTGTTTAGGGAGGCTGGTAATTCCTTCAAGTTCCTGATTCATTTCTACACATTCTAACTCACTCTTTTTCTCTGACTAGTTCAGACAAGCAAGGATGACACGGTGACTTTATCATCAGAACTGTTTTGTAGGGCGGCTAGGTGGCGCAGTGAATAGAGCACCGGCCCTGGAGTCAGGAGTACCTGAGTTCAAATCCGGCCTCAGACACTTAACACAAAAAAGAAAACTAGCCATGTGACCTTGGGCAAGTCACTTAACCTCAACTGCCCTCCAAAAAAACAAAACAAACAAAAACAAAAACAAACAAACAAAAAGAACTGTTTTGTAATTAATTCTGTATGGCCTAGGAAGATTATCTTTCAACATCATTAGACTGGGATAGGCTCTGCTCTTGACGGCATGGGTAGAGGGGCACTGTTTATATATAAAGTCCCACTTTGTACCACCAGCAAGAAAGTTTAATTCAGTTTCACAATTAAATCTAAGCCAAATGGTCTCAGATTCCCTTTTGACCTCCAAAGGAAAATCTGAACTATATTACAATATAAATCAATTAACACAGTGATTTCCAAAAATACTTTAGCATCTCCATGAGATTTACTATCTCTCTGAAGAAAGTTTGCACAAACAAATGGCTTAAAGGAGGTAGCCAAAAGAACAATAACATAACAAGAGAATGGGTGAATATTTACTGTTCAAAACTATGATCATGAAGTTAGAAGAACCATCTACAGTGTTGGTCCATCAATACCAAGTTCCTTGGACTGATGTGGAGAAAAGAAGATGAGCTAAACATAAATTTGAATGGGAAGAAGACAGTGGACAAGATTGTCTTTGGGTACTTTGTACTTTGCATTAGTCAAGTTTCTCTTTGAAACAAAAGGCCATTTTAAGTAGCAATATTATCTTCTTGTTATGTTATATGACAGTAACAGGGGTATACTGGAACCAGGTCAAACTGGTTTACCAGAGTTGATTGTTAAATTTTCATTATATTTATCTCTCAGAATTCATCAAAATCTTATAACTCAGGGTCCATTTTATTGTTATATTGAGTTTTAGACTTAGGAAACTATGGAAGAAACATTAACAATGAAGATTAAATTTTATATTTGGTCATACACTTTTGGAGGAGTGGTTGTTAAACATTCACCAGCATTCACCTGGTTCTGAAATTACCCAATGTTTGAAAACCTAGGTCAGTGTCATCCAAAGTGTAACAAGGTCTCACTCTAAGTATGAACACATTATAACACTTTATCAATGAAGCACAGGACTGGAGAAATGACTTAAAGAATGTAGTCAAAAGATACACAGCCAGAAAGATACCAATGATAGACTAAGAAGGAATGACAACTGAAGGAAAGATGGCATGTTCTGTTGGTATCCAGACAATGTTAAAGGATCTAAAAGAAGGTCCTAACTCATGATTCCCCATGGAGAATTTGCAAAAGGGAATGGACAAGAGGCAGATGAGATGGTGGACATCTGCTTTTCAGATCAGCCGTAATGTGCTTCTTTGGAAGATGTACCCATGATAAAGAAGTTATGGTTCCATCAAAATAGTAAAGTTCTTCTAATGTGAAACTCCAAGGGCCAGGGTAATACCTAAATTGACTAAATCTAACTATGATGACAAAACCCATTTGAGGACTTTGAGGGTAGAGAAATATAAGAAGATTAGGAAGGCCGGCAGGGGACAGTTTGTGAAAGGCTTTAAAAACCAAACTGAATACGTTCCACTTGCTTTGGGAGGTAATAGGGATCCACTGAATTTTACGTAGTAGTAGAGCGACATGGTCATTACCACACTTCAGATAAATGTGACACCTTAGCAGAAGGAGCAATTTGAGGCAAGGACACAAATAAGTAGGCTATCACAGATATGATGACAAATGACACCAGGGTGGTGACTATACAAGTGGAGAGAAGGGGATGTATAGGAGAAATATTTTAAAGGCATAAGGTAATGAGACTTGGCAACAGAAACATAAAGTGAGTATGAATACGGAGTCAAGGATGACATTGAGGTTGTGAGCTTGAGTGATTAGGAGGATGGTGGTGCCCATGAAAGTTATAGGAAGTCTGTATGAGCGAAAGATAATGACTTTCATTTTAGATGTGTTGAATGCTAGAAGTCTATGAAATATCCAGTCAAAATAAGGACTAGAGATTAGGAAAGAAATTAGGCCTGGAAAAGTAAATTTGAATATTGACAACAGAAAGGTGATAATTGAATCAAAGGCAATTAATGTTATCATCATGTAATAAATATTCATTATAATAATGCATTGATTATATTATAAAATAATATACATTAATAAATACATTTATCATATAAGCCTATTTAATTAAATAAAATATATAAATAACATATAAAATGTAATAACTATTAAAATAATAATGTAAAGGAAAAAGAGAAGAGTAATAAGAACAGACCCTCAGGGGACACTTATATTTAGTAAATGAAAAAAGTTATTGGAAGAACAATGGTGAAAGCTCCATAGAAAGCCTTTGGGAAAAGACCAGAAGAAACAGAAATAAATGATAATGACTTTGGAATATGCTACAGAGCACTTAGGCAGAAAGGGGAAAGAGATGAAGAACTAAAAAAAAAGATCACAAGCCTGTCAAGGGGCATGGTATGGTAATGACAAGGGCCTTGGATTAGCTAGTAATTTATTAGAACGCTCAGTCTAAAGCAGAGCAGCTAATAATTGCCTGATATACCTTCAATAAGTGGAGGGAACCACATGTTGTGGTCATGATGCTCAATTGGCATGAAGATGAAAGTAGATTATTAAAATTAAAGTATCAGAGGGTCCTCTAAAAGCTTCTGAATGATTTTAGAAGGACATGAAGCTGGTAAAGAAGGATTTTCTATTTTTGTCTGTGGGAGACTTTGTTGTTTTTCCTCTATTAGGGGAAAGAGGAAGACCAAAGAAAAGGCTAAGACAATTGCTGGTAGTAAAAGAAGTAAAGGTAACTAATAAGAAAAAGAAGGTAGAATTTCTGAACTCTTATTATACTTCCATTTTCTCTGGCAGAACAATCATTGAAGAGAAAAAGACAATGAAAATTGCATCTTAAAAACTGAAAAGCAAAGGACAGAACTGCCCTTGGTGAGTTCAAGTCACCAGCTCCAAATGAAATATGTCCCAGAGCAAGGAAATGATTGATTTATACAATTAACAAGCTGCTGTCTATGATCTTTGAAAGATTTTGTAGGATGATAGTAGTGCTGAATGACTGGGAATTGAGAGTTGCATATATGTGTGTACTAATGCGTCTAGGCATCACACATATACTTATACGCATTAATATGCATACAACTTAATGATGGCAGTAAATGGAGTGCTGGGCCTGGAGTCAGGAAGATCTGATTTCAAATCCAGTCTTCGACACTTACTACCTGTATGACCCTATGCAAGCCACTTAACTCTGTTTGACTTAGTTTCCTTGTCTACAAAATGAACTAGAAAAGAAAATGGAAAACCACTCCAGGATATCCGCCAAGAAAATCTCAAATGGGGTCAGGAAGAGTCAGACACAAGAGAAAATTGATTGAATAACAAGAGATTTCTAGGTCAAATCAACTAAATACAACCCAAGCAAATATTTTACATGATCTAAGTTTATATATGTATATAGTAGCACATATTTACATGTAAAATATAAAAATATTATAAATGGAATATACATGTTGTACATGTGTGCGTATCCACTTATAGAGTTTTGTATGTGTGTACATTTGTATATATGGACATATACGTCTATGTATGTGAATATATACATGCACGTGCACAAACATATACATGCATATAGTATTGCATTATATTTTATGTTTTAATTTTCATGTGGGTAAATGCAATTCAATACTTTGTGATCAAAATTCTCTATTTTATCTTGCAAAATTGCCTCTACCCCTTGTTTAGTGAAGAATACATCTCTTTTCCAAGACTGTGAGAGTTATATGACATACTTCTCTTCTAATTATTTTTAATGCTCTGAAATTTAACATATGAAAGTCACATTTTCTTTTGAAATTATTGTACCAAATAGCATGAGATATTGGTCTGAGCCAAATTTCAGCCAGCGTGCTTACCAGTGCATTTTTAAACTAAATTTTGTGTTTGTTTCTTTGCTTTTTCTAAGTAATTTACATTTTCCAGTTTATAAAACATGGAGATGTTGAATTCCAGTTGATTCACCTTTCTCTCATCATTCCAATGGTCTACTTCTCAATTTTTTTTTAACAAATAACAAATGGTTTTGATGGCTGGTACATATTTTGAGGTAATAAAAAGTGCCTCTTCATCACTACAGTTTTTTCTATAAACTCTTTCTTATTCTAGATCATTTGCTTTTCCAGATAAATTTTCTTATTGACTTTTTGCGCCCTGTAAAATATCCTTTTGGATAGTTTGATTGGTATAGCAGTAAAATTACAAATTAATTTTGATCATATTGTCATTTTTATTATATTAACATAGTCCAGCTACAAGTACTGAATAAAACTATTGTCCACAGTTAACAAAAAAAATGGATCCATAAAAACTTAAGAAAGCATTTTCATAGAAGTCACCATATCAAATGCTCAAAAGCCTCAAACTACATGGAAGATAAAGTTTTTAAATTATAGAAGAAATTAAAATCATGTGTGAAGAGGGTGAAAGTTATATAATTTCCATAATTCTATTTGCTGTTAGAATTATAAGAATGATGCTTTCCGTGAGATTACAGAGAATGAGGAGATATAGATAAAAAGATCTCTGTGTATACACATATATTTACATATATATAAATATATCCATTTATGTGTATATGTATGTGTGTATACACACATATACATATGGCTCCCTTTTTTCTCAGGTGTTGAACTCTATTTTGAACATTGTGAATACACAGAAACATTTCCCTTTTAAGGCAACTTCTCTTGAAGTGCAAGCACATTTCATCACAGATTTTCACATCCTTAAACTTTGAGGTTGATTATTTTTTAAACTCAGAACTTTCCCAGGCCTCCAGAGGCTACCTTTTAATTATGTCATTACTTGTTCTGGTTCCTTTGTATTATTTGTTTAAATGTTATCGTTTGGACTTAGGAATTGATCTCCCTGGTTCAATTTGGAGCTGAGCACTGGCTGGAGCTCTGAGGGAACTGCTTCTGCTGTTGCCCTAAGGACATTCTCTGGAAATACGTGTTGCACTTGATGGAGATTCTCCTGATGAAAGAGTTCACAACAAAGAACAAATTAATTTTTTGTAACAATCAATGGCACCATCCGATGCATTTTCCCTTTTCATTTCTTTTTTTTTCTTTTCTTGTCTTTTATTATTGAAAGGGATAAGGAGTCTGAGAGGAGGCAAGAAGGGTGCTCTTTCTCCTCATGAAGAGAATGGCCTATAATTTATTTGTAAGGAATCCCTGTGTTGTCCTACTGCTCCTAATTAAAGCTGCTGCTCTAGCTCACATTTGAGAATAGGTTTTGGTTGAATTGCACTTTATAAGCCTCTGGCCTTCCAAAGAAATCCATGCCGGGCCAACCAATGATGTTGGAAAAAAAAGAAGCAATTACAAAGAAATTATCCAACATCTTACCTCCATTTTTTAAATGACATGAGACTACATTACTTAAGCAGAAGTTTTGTGCCCATAGATGTATGTAAGTATACACACACACATACATACATACACATGTACATGCATAAATACATACAGTATATATGGCTTACAAATATATATATAGAGACACACACACACAATATATATATATATATATATACATATATATATATATATTTAGATACAAAGACCTTTGTGCATATATGTATGAATGTTCCATAGATTATACACACACAATATACAAAAATGATCTTACGACAACAGTCGTTGAAAGAACTTTGGAGAGTGGGGTTATTTGTAGGTTTATTGTAGACCAACTTCTTTTGTTATTGTTCATCTTCTTTAGCACCTAGGAGACTTTTTTGGCAGTACATAGGGCCTATAGAAATAAAATGTAGCATTATTACAACATTGTTCAGCATTCTGCCCAACAATGAGGGCAGCAGAGGTGACCCGAAATGGCCAATTTACCCAGCTCAGCCAAATGTGGTGGTAGTCTGTATGGAAAATTATCTATTCAATTCAAAAAGAGCCATTTTTCTCTGAATCACATATTCCATTTCCCCTTGCATTATTAACTCTCTCTGCCAAGTGTTATTCTCTTTAAATTGCTACAAGGAAATCAAATGACCCTCTTTTTAAAAGGTATCAGATTGATGGAAATCATTAAGTATTCTGAATCTTAAAGCCAGCCACCTATGCAAACTGAAAGAACAAGTTTAGTTTCCCTACATTCTCTGGCACATTGTATGGTTTTACCTCACAAAGAAAAGAACCAACATTACACAGATAGGGGATAATAACAATAAAACAAGATAATATACCATTGGAGACAGAATCAAGCTCTTTTCATCCACCAAAATACTGTCTTTCCTCTGAATATGTAACTGTGTTTCAGTGTCTTAAAGAAGTTGCTCTGATACTCAAAATATCACAAATTACCATCCTGACTTTTCCTTTTTTTCCAAATCATTTTATTTTCTAATTAACAATTTTTCTCTCCCAGTCCCAAGTTAAAAGAAAAAGAAAACTCTTGTAACTAATATGCAGAGTTAAGCAAAAATAAATTCCCACATTGTCCATGTCCAAAGATTCATGTCTCATTCCACATCTTGATCATCTCTTTTTCAAGAGGTGACTAGCATAGATGAGCATCAGTCCTCTAGAATTGTTTAGTCAAGGCATTGATCAGAGTTCTTAAATCTTTCAAAGTCCTTTGTCTTTAGTAAAGTCATTACTAAATATCATTTTATTTTACTTTACTTTAGTCATTACTAAATATTGTTGTGGTATAAGAAATGAAAAGCAGAATGAGCTCAGAAAAATCTGAAAAGACTTACATGAACTGCTGCAAAGTGAAGTGAGAAGAACCAGGAAAACACAGTAACAGTAATATTGTACAGTGAAGAACTGTGAATGACTTAACTTTTCTCAGTAAAATAATGATCCAAAACAATCCCAAAGGACTAATGATGAAACATACTCTCCACTTCCAGAGAAAGAACTGAGATTTTCTAACTCCAGACTGAAAAACACTATTTTCCACTTTCTTTAATTATTTTTTTAGTTGAGTCTTCTTGTGCAAAATTATTATTATGGAACATTTTACACGATTGCATATGTATCACCTATATCTGATTCCTTACTGTCTCAGGGAGCATTGAAGAGAAGAAGGGCTAGACTTCGGAACTGACGACTTTAAAAAAATGTAAATTATTTCAACATGTAACGGGTATGGATAAAATATATATGAAAAAAGATGAAGGGAAAAATAAATAAAATAGAATCATATGTTGCAAAAAGAAACCTTGATGTCATTGCTAGTTGTGTGACTCTTGGCAAATCACTTAACCCCATTTCTTTGAGTTTCCGCATTTGTAAAATGAGCTAGAGAAGGCAATGGCAAACCAGTCCCATACTTTTGCCAAGTAAACCCCAAATGGGATAACAAAGAGTCAGACACAACTGAAAAACAACTAAATAATAAATTTTACAATCTGTTTTCCAGGTTCTGCTCACTTCACCATGATTCAGATTCTATAACTTATACAGCTTTTCCCATTTTCTTGGAACCCATCCTTTTTGTCTTTTCTCATACAACAACAGTATTCCATTACATTCACATTGCAAATTGCAAATACAAAAAGAGCTACTATACTCTTCCTCCCTCTTACATGGTCACTCTGTCCTTCATTTGCCAAGTGAATAATACAATAGTCCTATGACCCTGATTTCCAATAGAAGACCCAGAGAAGTATACCTAGTTTGAAGCAATAAGGTCTTTGATCCAGTTCAGTGATATTTAGAGGGTATTGACAGCATTTGTTGTACTACATAAGCACAGAAACAACTGAATTAAGCACATAATTAGTGAGAATAATTAGTTAAAATGGGAAATAAATAGAAAGCAAAGAAGCTTTGCCTTGGCCCAGCTCCACCATGCTTTCCATCTGCTGCCCTTGACTAAAGATGTCTTAAAAATCTAATCTTGGGTTGTTTTCACACTGTTTTCCCCAGGTGGAAAAACTGATAGTTATGTATCTAGCTACATAAAGTAGTAGAGCCTTGGGAGTTGGGATGATGGCAAGGTGTATATATATGTGTGAATCAGAAGGGAGATGAAGGGGGAGATCACTTGATGATAAATTTTGAGCTATAGGAGACATAAGAATCCATTGAGTTCAATATCCTTGGTTTGCACATGAGGAAATTGTTACCCAAGATCACATGGATAATAAGTTGTACATCCAGTTTACAAACTCACGTTCAATGGTCTTTCCATTGTATCATGAACAGCTCTGACTGATTCAACCTAAAGAATCAGTTTTTTTTTCCTTTTTCTAGTCAATTCGAGGCCACGATCTGGTCATTGCTTCTCTCTATGCCATTCTGTGGTCTGGGTGTCACTGAGTAATGCAGAAGTGAACAATACATTTATGAATTTATCTGCTTTGTATAACTCTGAAGAGCAGTCATGGAAATTAGCTGTCAGTGATAAGCTAACCTAATTCCAACTGAAAACGGGCCATTACATTCTATGCCTGGGACTTCTATTCTTTAGGCATGCTTCTTGTTTTTCTGACACAAAGAAATATCACTTCTCTTTTCTCTCTCCCCTCTCTTATTTCTCCTCTCTAGAGAGAAAGAAAGAAAGAAAGAAAGAAAGAAAGAAAGAAAGAAAGAAAGAAAGAAAGAAAGAAAGAAAGAAAGAAAGAAAAAGAAAGAAAGGAAGGAAGGAGGGAAGTAAGGAAAAAAGAAAGAAAGAAAGAGAAAGAAAGGACAATGAAAAACAAAGAAACAAAGAAAGAAATGTGCATATAAAGAGAAACATACAAATGTATGTTTGCAGAATATCCTATAGAAGATTTATATAGGTGTACAGTGTATGTGTGTGTGTGTGTGTGTGTGTGTGTGTGTGTATGTTTGTGTGTGTAAGGGTGGGGAGACCTGACCTTGAAGATTTTAAGTTTACAGTCTTCATACAAAGACTGTGCTGGTAATTTTATAGTGTCAGAAATTCAAGAATATCTTCTACCACCTGTTGATCAGCACAGGCTAGTCAACTTTTAGTCTTAGAGATTTGCCTGAGGCACTGAGGGTTTAAGTGATTTACCTTTGATCATAAATCCAGGATACATTTGAAGTGAGACTTGAACATGGACCTTTTTGACTGTGAAATCTCCCATGTGTGAATATGCACATATATGTTTATGTATGTGTGTGCAAGCAGAAAGAAACAATAAAGTCTGGACTTCTCATTTTATTAATGAAGCTAAGTCCTGGAGCATGGAAACTCCCTCTGCATCTAAATACAGTGAAATAAAGATATACACGTCTATTTTTAGACACGTGGGTATATGTATGTATATATGTGTGTGTATGCATATATACATACATATATATATGGATGCATATGTATATATGTATGACTATATTAGCCTATCCTCAGAAAGATTTTCCACTATCTTGTTCTCCATTTTAATGACCATTTGGGGAGAATTTTCTAGTAGTAGCATTTTAGCTATTGCCACATGATATTGCAATATAAGCTGAGCAAGCCTCAGGCAAAACTAAAATAGACAGAAATTTGCTCAGATAACCCTCACACTATAATATTCCCTTTCTCCCTTCTGGTACCATATCTCTGTCCCTGACTGTAACAATGTCCCCTATTACAAGATCTGCCAGGGCAAGGCTCCTTGGAGACCTCATTTTGGTTCAAGAAGGCCTCACATTGTCTATAATAGAAAGTCACCCACTGGGGCAGGAGAGTGTTATTTAACTACCTTTATCCCCATAAAGCTGAAAAATCTTAGCTTCAAAGCTTGACAATCCCATGTGTGGGAGGAGCTAAGGATATCCTATAATGAGAAAATTGTATTCAGTCATGTTGTTAAGAGAAGAAACAATCATTAAAGGAAATGCAAACCATGTCTGTCACTCTTCAAGAAGTAGCTAAGAGTGACAAACAAATTAAGGAACCTGGCCATGAAGAGAAGAGTTGGGGCATGCTGGATTTTGAATCCCATAGAGTGTCCAAGTGTAATGAGTCAATGAATGAATGAGAGTGAAAAAAGCATTTATTAAGTGCTTACTATGTGCCAGGCAGCATCCTAACCACTGCATGATTAGTAGGTGGTTTGCAAAACAGAATTTCAATCTCTCCTGATCTTTAAAAAAAAGATAATCACAGGTATCACATCTCACCAGTCAGACTGACTAAGATGACAAAACAGGAAAATGACAAGTGCTGGAGAGGATGTGGAAAAATTGGAACTCTAATGCATTATTGGTGGAGCTGTGAACTGATACAACCATTCTGGAGGGCAATCTGGAACTATGCCCAAAGGGCTATAAATAATTGCATATCTTTAGACCCAATAATACCACTTTGGGGGTTGTATCCCAAAGAAATCATAGAAATGGGAAAAGGACCCATATGTACAAAAATATTTATTCCAGCTCTCTTTGTGGTGGCAAAAAACTGGAAACTTAGGGGATGCCTATCAATTGGGGAATGGTTGAACAAGTTATGGTATATGAATGTGATAGAATACTATTGTGCTATAAGAAATGGGGAGGAAATGGACTTCATAATTACCTGGAGAGGCTTATACGAATTGATGCTAAGTGAGAAGAGCAGAACCAGGACAAATTTGTACACAGTCACAGATACATCATATTTGTGATGACCAACCTTGATAAACTGGACTCCTCTCAGCAAAGCACAGTTAAAAGACAGCTCTACAAGTCTCAAAATGGAAGGAGATAAGATCTAGAGATCTTAGAGAAAGATCTAGAAAGACCAGAGGTTAAATGGAGACGGAAGCAACACATGCTATTGTTCTTTTCCATGTTTGGTTTTGTTTCTTTTGTTTTTCTTTTTCTTTTTTTCCCCATTGTTCACTCCATTGGTTGCAACACTTCTATACAACCAGACTATTGTACAATGTGAAAGTGTTTGCAGATCCCATACATGATTGTATGCCCCCATGGGGTTGCGAGGGGGGGGGGGAGAAGGGAGAGGAGAAAATCTG
>CM053597.1:25804452-25845360 GCA_028646575.1 Pseudocheirus occidentalis | reverse complement strand
AAAGGAAAGGAGTGGATTGAATAAAGGGGAAAAAGTTTTAGAAAACATATATCACATCAGGGCAATGCCAGCAAGCAAGAAGCCACTTCGATATGTCTTAAGGGCTCTGTTTTGTGTACAAGGCCTAAGGTATGCTAAGCAAAGAAACAGTCCCTATTTTCAAAGTGCCAATAACCATGCCATTAAAAAATTTTAGATAGCCTTGGATTGCAAGCAAGAAGCAAACTTTGAGTCCATGTCATCTAATCCTCTTCGTTTTGCAGATGAAGAAATCGATATACTGGCAAAGTGACTTGCCCAATATCATACATAAAGTAAGGAACTGGCATAGGATTTTAATTCAGTTAGTCAGTAAGTTCCCTCTATGTAACAGATATGGTGCTAAGTGCAAGGGATACGAGCATAAAAAATAAAGATAGTCCTGCCCCGCAAGAGCTTATAATTCAACGAAGATGACACTATGCTAATGCAAAAGGAAAGGGTTGGGGGAAAAGGACATAGGCAGATGAAATACAATGAAGAATTCCAAAGTGGTGAAAACATGTGGGAAATTAAGAGATGATTGACTTGGGGGTCCTAGTTAAATGGAGCTTTGGTGATGAACTCATCACTTCACCTTCAATTCAAGGAAATTCCAGGGGTAGAGAGTACTGGGGAGGTATCCTTTGACTTCAAACTCAGTACTTTTTCTACCATATAACTGTGGCCCATGAGATATTCTGATTCAAGAGAGATCTTTGGCTGACTCCCTCCAAGTATATCCCTAATGGGCATTGTCATTATTCACAAAACCCCCTTTTAATGCAAACACTGTATTATCTGGGAATCTTAAACCTTAGCAATTATCAGCTATTAGCACCAAATCTTTAATGAGTTTATCTGCTGTGATCTGGAAGAGGAAAAAAAGGTTATGAATTGGAAATGGGACTAGTAAGTTTTTGATAAGAGAAATCAATTAAGAAAAATATAAGTTATGGGATATGGGGCACTCAAACATTACCTTGGTATAGTGCGAGCTTCCTAACACTTGGGGAATTTCAAGGAAACAGTACATAAGAGAAAACTACTTCAAAAACGGTGAATCACAACCATTACTATCTCAATAATTTTGCCTTTAGTCTAGCCTTACCTGCATTCATTTTCTTTCTGGGCGATGGGGGATGAGAAAGTATCACAAAGTTTCCTTTTATCCATTTAAGTTTGCCTCTATTTATGTCATCTTTGTAATTATTCTATTAACATTCTTAAATTCTAATTCTCCAAACATCTCAAGTGCCCTGAAGTTAGCACAGACATTACAACTAAATTAAAATGCTACAATAGTAAAATGTTACAGTAGTTACATTATAATTCTTGGTAAAAAAAAAAAAGGGTATTCATTATCTTAAGATTCTGTTAGCAAAATGTCTTTCTTTTGAATTACAAAGAAACCAGTAGTCAGGTTCTATCATCATGACCTACTTGGGGCAATTTATGATTTCAGCCTTTAGAAAGGGTTTTGTTTCTTTTTAAGGCAATGAATATGTCCTAATTATATCCCTCTCTGAAAGTCTTACTCTTCTGCTTTATTGTAGGACTGTGGGTAACCTTGAGTTCTCAAAGGCTACACTATCAGAAAGCAGCAACGGTCAGGGCCTACAAAGTTAGAACAACTTTGATTATGGGTCCGGCACCAGAATAAGACTATTTTAAGAGGACCAGCCAGGCTAAGGTTGAAGAGGTTCATCCAGAGTAGTCCTTATTATAAGGCACTTTTTAAGCACATTCTTTCACAAAGTCAGGTTTTTAAATCACTGTAGGGTTTGTCATCAGTCATGAAAAGGGTAGGATTGACACTCCCAGAATTAAATATGATGGACATATTGATAGGGATTTTTTTTTTCTAATTACCTATGGTCACACACTGCAGATGCACAAGAATAACCAAGTTTTGGCTGAGGGAGGACTTTCTTTAATGCTCTTTAAGGAAAGGTGAAGAAAACAATTTTTCCTATTACAAAGGAGACTGATGCGTGGTTAAATATGGGGAGGCAAGATGGAATAGTTAAAGCATGCTGGATTGGGAGTCAGAGGACATGGGGTTAAATTTTGTTTCTCCCACTTGTTGCCTATGTGAGCTTAGAAAAGCTGCTTAACCTCTGTGAGTCTCAGTTTACTAACTGTAAAATGAAAGACTTGGACCCTAGGATTAAAGTACATTCTAGCTATCAGTCTATTATATTAATGTCTTTTGATTTTGCTCCTTCTGAAAAACAAAATGAGAGAGATTTAAATATCATTTCAACTCTAATTAGTGAAATAACTAAAACATACTATTATTTGTGGGAAGAGAAGAAAGCTGGCTATTAGAGAAGTTTGTAAATTCTGGTTTATGCCTTCATTCAGGTTGGTCATCTTTGTGGAAGATTTAAACACCATGATGACTGAGTGGGACTGTGGGATTGTAGGTGCGCCTGAGTCCTCAAATGTTATGCCATCAGAAGGCAATAACTGTCAGGGTCTACCTCATTAGAAAAGCTTTGAATATAGGCATGCCAACTCAATTTTTAATTCACTTTCCTCATTTGTAAAATGAAGGTGGTTGGACTGTATGACCTCTAAGGGCCCTTCTAGCTCTAAATCCACATTTATGTGATTCTGTAACGTGACAGGTTCCTCTACGTTTAGAACCAACCAAGTTTTCTCATTAGCTCCCATTTTGATTTGTGCTGGCCACTATAATGAAATAGCTACAATATGGCTACCATCTACTTTTATCAACTTACTTCATATTACAAACTCTCCATTCCAATCAACTACTAATTCTTCCCCATATGCGACGTTCTATCACAAACTTCTATGTCTTTGCCAAGGTATGGAATGTGCCGTTTTCCCAAATCCCTAATTTCCTTCAAGGCAAACCCAGGTTTCACTTCCTACATGAGACTTTTCCTGATCTTTCTACTTCATGAAATTGCTTTGTATTGTTCTTTAAAGACTTAACATTCATTTGTCTCTGTACATGTTGAATCCACTCCAGGATGGTATGTTCTTGAGGACTAGCACAGTCTTGCTTTTCTTTTGTATTCTCATCCCCTAATGCAGTGCTGTGAACCCAATGAGTAGTTAACAAATGTGTGTTGAATTGAATTGGTGTGATGCTGGTGTCCAGGGCATTTTTTTCCTAAAATAGGCAATATCAAAGTTGGCATAAATTAAAACATGAGAATGTGTGTGTCTATACAGACAAGAAATGGCAAAAAAAATGAAATAGAGAAGAGGTATGAATTTAAAGATCATAGAAGCACAGTTTCAGAAATACAAGAATTCTTAGAGGTCTTCTGGTCCAACTTCCTACCCAAATAAGAATTATAGTAATCAACATTTGGGGGGAGGGCACATCTCCTTTCAGCATGATCTACATTAAGTCCTGCACCCAGATGGCTCTGGAGGATAAAGTGAGGCTGGTGACTTTGCCTAACCTTCCCTCACTTAAATCCAATTCACATGCAAGTCATGGCATCACCTTCTCTTTGAGAATAAAACACAAACAACAATAGTCAGCATTCACACAGAGCTTGAGGTTTGAAAAGCACTTTAAATACAGTCTCACAGTTGAATGAATCTTAAATTCTTTCTACAATATTCACAGCAAGACTTTTCTCAAAGATGTCCCATGGTCAGGAACTTACTCCTCTGGAGAGGCAGCTTATTCTATTTTTGGACAAGAAGACTTTCAATATCCCTTCCATCTCTGAGTCTTGGATTCTGTGATATTTTTATATCTACACATAAACATATATGCACACCCACGTGCATATACAGTCATTGTATATACTTGAAATGCTAATTACTTTATGGCATTATTAAATGGGATGGGCAATCTGGTTCTTTGAGTGCTCACCAGGAAAGACCACAATGGCAGCAGGAACTAATGCTTAATAAAGTAAAATCATGCTTTAATATCGGGGTACAGGAGCAGTGGTAGAAAAAGAACATACGGTTTGAGGGGAGAGGCACAGAAGCAGACAGCATGGTGATGGGGCTGGGGATGGCGTGGTGGAAGAAGGTAGGAAGTGTAGGGAAGAAAATGCGGAAAGGAATGGCTTCTTATATAATCACAATGTGGAGCTGCAAGCAATCAGCTGCATGGACCCATATGGGAATGAAGGAGTGCTTGGGGAGCATGAGTTTGGGGTCTCATTGTTATAGGGTTTGGGCAGAAGACAAATTAACTCTTATCTGAGCCACCTTGGAGTTAGTTCATTAGCATATCTAGTTCATTAGCATATCTACATTTGGTGCTCAACTGGTGTTAGTGTGAATGTCTGGAATAAATCTGAAAGTCAGAAAACACTGCAGTTAGCAGGACCAAAAGGTCCTAACAGCAAGTCCTGGTTGGCTTCATTTGATCTAGCACACAGTCTCAGGATGTTATTTTTTTAGTGAATTTATGATGCAATTTGCAAGTAACCATGAAGCTCCTTTGATCTATGGGACAGTCTATAATTGACTTCCAAGATTCCCTTTGCATTCTTACTTCCTGCTATGGTTGTTTTATACTGATTACTTACAAAGTTATACTAACTAGAAGAGGATGGTGACCAGGGGGAGCAGAAGATGATACAATTTTAAAAGAGAATTCACACACATACATATTAAATACGAGGAAAGACTTGGGCAGTCCTAGAAAAATCTGTGTCTGATAAGGTTGCTGTAGCATTACCTGTTCAAGTGACAAATAAATTGGGCTCTGCTTAAATATCAGTACATACAATCTTGGCAAGAAGTGACTTTAAAATCTCAAACTATATAAATTATATTTGACTAGAAAAAGTAAGAAAGATCCAATGGGGCCTCCAGGACATAAATACATTCACATTCATTCATGTACATACAAACACGGATATGTGTATATATCTAAGTCTTTATATATGCATGTGTGTGTGTATATTTGTGATCTGTTATATAATACATGTGCAGGTATATGTGTACACATGAATATGGATAATATATAACTTTCTGCTTGTATGTATGTGCATGCTTCTATTGATGTATGTATTGCCCATGAAAACTGAGCCCTTTCAAAATATGATTTAGGAAATTGAAAATATTTCATCTCAATCAAGATTTTTTTAAATTTTTAAATATATAACTAAATTCTCCCTTCCTCTTCTCTTTTTCTGCTCCTTTCATGCTCTTCTTATAAGAGGCTGTCCCTTTTCACACCAGCCTCTCCTCTCCCACAGGTTGCAAATGCAGAACATATTTTTTTAATATTGTAGGTTTATTCAATTGAGTCTGGCTCTTCCTTTCATCCCTGGTATGCTTCAGTATAATGATGCCTTCAGCCCTCAAAACACCCAGTACACTGTGGACACTCGATAAATATTAAATGAAGGTGATAATGACAGCCTGAGCTAGGCATTAAAAGATGCTATTACTCTTGACAGTTAGGTAATTCCTTCCTTACAGTGTCTTTTTCCTCAGACAGCTATCATTTCCCAGCTTTCAGAGGCACAGATGCTACTCCAAATTAATTCTTGAGAGTGGCACATTACACCCTTATGACAACATGTGTGCGTATGAGTATGATATTCGCCATGTGCACATGCCATTGAAAGGCATGTCTATTTGGCAAAATTGTTTTAAAAGCTGTTTCAGATTGACTGCCAGCCTAATTCTATCAGCTGTGCAGAAAAGAGTCAAGGTGTACGTGTTTGCCTAACATCAGAAAATTTTGTCAATTAGGAAGAATGGATTGAAGAAAGGAAGGAAGGAGGGAAGGAGGGAAGGAGGGAAGAAAGGAAGGAAGGAAGGAAGGAAGGAAGGAAGGAAGGAAGGAAGGAAGGAAGGAAGGAAGGAAGGAAGGAAGGAAGGGAGATTCAAAAATTTTCTTTTTTTTTTTAGCCAAATAGACAATTTCCCCACTTCTCTCTCATTGTAACATGCATGCTTGTCCCCTGTGCCCTTTTCACCCTGAAAAATCCATCTGCTTTTTAGCCCCACCTAATTAACAAATTTCATCTTGAAATTCCATTTTGAGGAGGTACAAAGGCCAGTCAAGTTCACTTTCATGTGTCTCCTGATTGTCTAGCCTTCTCTACCACACTCCAAAATGATACCACCTTATCCCTCTCCCTGCACTTTTCAATTCCCTGTTTTACGTTGTTTTCCTCCAACAGAATTTAAGCTCCTTAAGACACAGGCTATGTCCTAGAAGAGTATATAGAAGGGCCATACATTCTCCAGGTTATCACCCAGAATAAGTAAAAAACCAACAACAGCAAAGATTTAAAAAGACCGCAGTCAACCTTGAACCTCATCAATATGTCTTTTTTGGGGGGGTGGGGAGAAGAGGTGTTTTAAGGAGATGGAATAGGATTTGATACCTAGGAGACAGGCAGAAAGAACCATGCCTAAGAACTAAATGTGAAGCTCTTCCAATAGAAGTTTCTTCTAGAAATTCTGAGGAAGAAGCAGACTAAGGATTGATAATGTAAATCACTCCATAGAGACATCATGAGAGATATCATCCAGCAAGAGCCAAATGAAGAAGGGATAAGTAGTTGTGACTGACTGATGATTTGTAGCTGAAAGGTACTTGGGCAGTGATCTGGCACCTTGAAATTACAATAACGCCCCCCTTAGTTTTTCATATCCATAAGCAAGACAAAGCTCCTGTGAATTGTCAAACCTGATGACAACTCCCTACTTCTGGTGTTTCACATGGGGACAAGTATAACTTGTTTAGAAGTCATTTAGGAAATCATTTTAAGGATTATGAGGTTCTTAGGGGCACAGGTGGTGTTTTCATCACTGCTTCTGATTAAAAGCAGGGACTTCAGAAAAAAATAGAAGCTTAGGAAGAGAACAGATGGTTGAATACGTGTTGTTTGAGAACAGGATGTGAGTAGAAAGATCAGGACATAAAAGGGAGGAATGATGGGCTTTTGGCCAGTGAGGTGTATGCTCATGACTTCTTCTAAGAACATATTTGGAAAAAATCACATAAATTTAAGACAAATAAAGCAGATGAGGAACAGATAGAATGTAACCCTACATATATCTACCAAACTGCATATCAGGAAAAGTAAAAATGGAGACTGAAGAAGGTAGAAATATGTAATTTAATTGAAATTGTAATCTTCTAGATGAGAAAACTCCCTAGACTAGTGAAGGTTGGTACCAGTTCAATTACAGTGGTAGAGAGTTGCTTGAAGTGGAGGTATCAAACACTCAGTTACAAGCATCCTGGGTAGTTGGGAAGGGGGAGAAAACAGATTAAAATTTAATTGGGAAATTTTTAAATGAATAAAAATATACAACATAATGTACTGTCCCTATCTAGTCAAAATGATATTGTTTTGGTCAAATTTATACTTAGATGTAAATGTGTATATATCTAAGTGCAAATTTGACCAAATCAGTATCATTTTTGACTACGTGGGGACAGGACTGTTTCCTGGAACAATAACAACTAGCATGTATACAGTGCTTTAAGGTTTGCAAAGCATTTTCCAAATATGATCTCATTTTATGCTTGTAACATTTGTTAGCTAGGTGCTATTACTATCTCCATTTTTCAAATAAGAAAGAAGAGACAGAAGGGTTAAATAACATTCTCAGGGCCAAACAGTTAGTTATTATCCAAGACCATATTTGAACTCAACTCTTCCTGCCTACATTTCTTTTCTTTTCTTTTTTGTTTTTTGGAGGGGGGAGGGCAGGGCAACTGTGGTTAAGTGAAGTGCCCAAGGTCACATAGCTAGTAATTGTTAAGTGTCTGAGGCTGGATTTAAATTCAGGTCCTCCTGACTCCAGGACCAGTGCTCTATTCACTGTATCACCTAGCCTCCCCCATTTTTATTTCTGATCCTCCACTGAGCCACTTCACCATCTTTATTCAAAAGGAGAAGAACAGATTTCTTTTTTTAAAGAGGAAATAATAGCATTAAGTGTGAAAAATATGTGAAGTAAATCATTAGTTTTCTTGGGGGTAATGTTCCTAGAATATGGGGGTGAGTTTCTATGATCACCAAAAACTAACCCTTCACTGGAGATTGCTGAAAATACACTTTTCTGCACATATTTTATAACTAAACATTAATTTTGATAATATGCATTTTCCCTAACAAAGTAACCAAAAAATAATCCATAAAATACAGAACACAAAATAAAATTGATAACATGGAAATCATTTTTCTTATTAGTAATTTCCTAGAATTCTGTGACTTTCCATGCTAATATTTCAATGAAAAAAACGATGCTGATTTTAGACAATATGCACTTTTCATAACACATTAAGTATACAATACCATAAATACCGTACAGCAAATAAAATTCTTAAAACTAAAACATTGTTTAACCCGAGACTTACCTTTCACCGTGTCAGAGGGAAACATGAGGGCATTGTACTGTTGAACACACTTATTCAGGATTGCTTGTACTCATGAGGAAATTGGGAAACAGTAGCAAAAGTATGGTCGAGAGGATGTAGGAGAGACTCAGAATTGAGATTAAGCTATAGAGCATTTGGAAAATAGGAAAAGATTGATAAGGAATTTGGGAAATAGAGCACAAGCCCTACCTGGAAGCATTTACCTGCAGAACCAGGAAGAACAGGTATGAATTTGAGAAGGGCAGATTTAGGCTGGATTTAAAGGGAAAACCTTCCTGAAAATTGGAGTTCCTCAGAAGAACAGAGGGAAAGCTTTAGGTGTCACACAGCTGTCCGCTCATTAGAGGTCTTTAAAGGAATAATTGATTATGTTTCAATGCAGATGATGCTATAGAGGAGATTCTTGTTCAACTGTACTTTAGAGTAGGTGGGCCTTGACAGGATAGTCTGTGACTGTGAAATGTATTTCTACCCAAGAAAAGGCAAGTCATTTTGTTTGCATTTACAAATTGAACTCTGGTCATTTTTGGTAAAAATTCTTCTCTAATTATATAGTAATGCAAAAATTTCCAAATAGTTGATTATGAAGCAATGAGAGAACTAGTAATGATTTTCCAGAACAATTAATAGAAGATAATTTGTTAAACTTTCCTTTTTAGCAGCTAATTTCTTCTTTAATTACATATTGCTAATTTTGTGTTTATTACCATATTGAAAAACAATAAGGGTAGAAATTTGAGAAGGATGATTATGACTTATGTGATTTCTTATTTACATACTTAATTTTCTGGTGCCTTGCATTTTAATTAACCCACCACCACTATCTCAATGAAATTATAATTTAGCTCAATGAATTGGAAAAGCTGTCAAATGTTACACTTAGTCATGCAGTTCTAAGTTTCATTGTCTATTTGGCAAGATTAGGGACTGTACAATTAAGACAATGGATTTGATTCATGAATTTGCCAGACATTTCCAGAGCTTTTCAGAGCTTCTCCTCTGTTACCTTTTAAGCTGGTATGAGAAAACAAGCAATATCATGAAGAACAGGTTGTTGTCTTAAGAAAAGGTATGAATTCCTACAAGTGTTATTGAATTGATGGTGGAGGTAACCTGCTGGGAGGACCTCCTGGTGCTTAATGAAGGAACTTCATTAATCTGGATGTTGTCAGTGGGAGTAGGGGTATGCTATGAAATGTTTAACAACCAGCTCTCCAAAAAGAAAATACGTTTATGACAAACTCTGAATTTTAATCTTCATTCTTAACATCTTTTTTTCATCCCTTTCTTAAAACTAGACAACAGACAAAACAAGAAAGGAAACTCTTTGTAGTATTTGCCAAGTGCTTATGATGAAAATTGCCCATATGAGCAGGCTCCAGCACATTCCTGGGTAGGAGTGACTCTAGGAACTCTGAAAGGAGTGGACAAAATAAGAAGCTATGGGGACAGGAGATTTAATTCTCCAAGGCAGGAAAATGGGAGCTAAATACAAGTGATCTAGTGAAATCTTCAGTCAAGTAAAGAAAGGGATGAGGTTAGAGATGGGATTGTTAAATGTAAGGCTAGATAGGAAGGGAATGAGACAGGGAAGCAAACTTTGCTGCTGTCAGTCAGCAAGCATTTCTTGAGCACTTACTGTATGCCAGACTAAGAATACAAATCTAAGTTCTAGGTGAAAGCCTGGAGAACACTTCTCTCTCACTATCCTACAGAAACAGCCATTGGCTTTTAATATTGAAATGCATCCTTTTGTTTCCAGAGGTTTGTTTTCCTGTCTTTTTTCTTTTGCTTTTATTTATTTTCTTCTTAATTTGTGAAATAAAACAAACATTTCTGTAACATAGTATAAAAAAAGATTGCACATGAAATTGCAAATCTATTACATACAGCTTGCTATTCCTTTTAAATATATAATAAAATTATCATGTACAAATATTTCTTTTTTTTCTTTTTTTCTTCCCTCCCCACACTGTAAAGATGACTACCATTAGACATAAGTAGGTACATACACACATACAATGTATATGTAAAATAATTCTATACATAGTTTATTTATCAGGGTTTTTTTCTCTAGATGGAGATAGAATCTTCCTTGATAGGTTCTTTATAGTTGATTTAGGTATTTATAGTAGTCAAAAATGACTTATTCACTCAAAGCTGTTCTTACAACAATATTCCTGTTACTGTATACAATGTTCTCTTTGTTCTGCTCATTTTACTCTTCATTATTTCATGCAAGTCTTTCCAGGTTTTCCTAAGCTCATTGAACTCATCATTTCTTATAGTACAGTACTATTCCATCACAATCATATACCACAACTTGTTTAACCATTCCCCCAAATAATGGCATCTCTGCAATTTCCTGTTCTTTACTACCATAAACAGAGCTGCTACAAACATTTCTGGGGTTTTGTTTTTCTACTGTTGTTGGTTTGTTGTTGCATTTTTGTTGTTTGGTTTGGTTCAGTTTGTGTTAGTTGGGTACTATGTTTAAAAGGACTATCATTTCTATTCATAATGAAATGATATGAACTATTTAAGAATAAGATTTATTGATGCATTTATGCAATACTATCCACTCGCCCCACTCCTCCAATGAATCCTCCCTTGTAACAGCAACAATGAGAAAATAAAACAAATTAGGCAAAACCGACTGATACTTTCATAGCTTCCAATAATGTATGCCAATAGTACCATCTCTCTATCATGAGAAAAGAGGTCTTGTTTGTTATACTCTGTTCTCTAGGACCAATCTCATGTGTTGCTGTTGTTGCTGCTGCTTCATAATTACTCAGAGTTAACCTTAGTTTTAGTGTTCATTACATTCAGAGCATTTATGTTGAGTTTCTAGTTCTCTCTGTATCATTTCAGAGAAATTTCCCCATTTTTCCTCTGAATTTCTCAATTATCTGAACTTTTGAACTTAATTCCAGGCTAAGTGTGGCTCTATATTCATGAGTCCCAACTCAAGGACTCAATTAAACTAAATTTAGTCCAAAGACTAGGTGAGGGTGAGATTTCAGGATCCAAATTACACAAAAACTCCTCTTCACTTGCCAAACCACAATGATTTGTGGGCTCTACTGTAGCACGCCTGCATAATTTGGCTCCTATGCCATCTCACATTTCATTTGAATTTATTCAAAGCTAACCCTCTACAATCTTGCCTATTTAGTCATAATAGTTGGTGATAGAAATTATGCAGTATTTTTACACGTTTAAATTATTATGTTGTTCAGGTATTAACTTCACTGTTCAGGAGCAAATATACCAATTTATTGCAATTATTGCTCAATTCATTTTCCTTGGAATGCCAATAACAAATGGTGCTATATTTTAAGGGGTAATCGGTTTTGCAGTAAAATGATCTCATATATGGTCATTCTATGATTGTGACTATTGACATAAACATTAGTATGAAGATAATTAATAGGAGCTGGGCACTTTACAACCATAGAGGGCAAATTTGATTCGCTCTTCCTTCCCGTGCAATTGCACAATCTCTCATTTGTGATAGAAAATGCAACTGTGATGATTTAGACAAGGATGTAATTTGGTTATTTTCTGGCATGGTTGGTCACTGTTCAAGATGGTATCTAATGTAATTTGTTTCTTACTATATTTATAAAACATTCCATCTGGGCACAATATCTCTAGAAGACAGAAGATGATGAGATACTAAAGGTGCAATAAAACATATAATTACCTACCCATTGACAGCAAAATTTGAAAATTGGATATTCTCTCTGTCTCTGTCTGTCTCTGTCTCTGTCTCTCTCCCTCTCTCTCTTTCTCTCTCTCTCTCTCTCTCTCTCTCTCTCTCTCTCTCTCTCTCTCTCTCTCTCTCTCTCTCTCTCTCTCTCTCTCTCTCTCTCTCTCTCTCTCTCTCTCTCTCTCTCTCTCTCTCTCTCTCTCTCTCTCTGTCTCTCATGTTGTACTTCATGCCTGTCCTGTCCTCTCTATGTAACTCTGCCTATTGAATTCCTACACATCCTTTAGAGCTCAACTCAGATATCTCCTTCTTGAAGAATTTTTCTCCATTCCTTAAAGTGATTGAAAAACTTTTCCTCCTTGAACCACACACAGCAGTTTTTTTAATAACTTTCTAATGTACCTTTCAAGTGCCCTCTGAATTCCATAAATTCTTCCTCCAATGTTTCATTATGGCATGGAGGTGACAGCACTAGGTTCTACCAGGCTAAATTAGTGGAGTGAAAGCTCCAACAGGTTTTCCTGGAGAATCTTCAAGTGCAATCCCCCCAAAATTTTGAGTTTTCATTTTTGGGACCTGCTTAAATATGTTGGGAGAAATTTGTTCCCATTAAGATGGCCATTTGGGCATGGATTCTTTGTACATGACAAACAATGAAACAGCAAGAATACAGAGTGTTCCTTAGTGATATACAGCCCCTTTCTTCTTCTGTGCTTAAGGTAGTTAGGTCACGCAGTGGATAGTGTAATGGGTCTATAGTACTGGACCTTCATTCAAATCTGGCCTTAGATATTTACAAGCTTAGCTCCATGATCTTGGGCAAGTCAGTTAGGCACAATTTAAATCCAAATCCTCTTAATGACTAAGCCATGTTCACTGATGCTCTTGCTAGCGGGCAAGAGGGCACCAGACTAGAATTACACTTACATAATCTTTTAAATATGGTTATTCTAGGGAAGACAATTGGGTTCAATCTAACTTCTGATTGCTATGTAATTATTGGAGAAAAGTAGAATTCCAAGCTTTATAATCAAGGCTTGACCCCTTTCCCACCAAATATCAGTTCCACAATGAGGGCATGTAGCAAAGATACCCATTTATCCAAATAATAACAAAACCAAAATCAGAGAATATATACATAGGAAGACAGATACTGGACAATAAAGAGTGAAGATATCTATCAGGAGTAGCTAAATCAGCTCAAACTGAAGGAAAGTTCTAGATTCCACCCTACAGGAAACTCTCTGAAGTCTTTAGTGGGCATAGGGACATGATGGAGACTGCCAGCTTCTCTCATGTCTTCCCCAGAATCTTTTTCCTTCAGCAACCTAAAGTAGGGTCTATCTCTCCCTCTTGAACCTGGAAGTCATAAGGTCCCAAACCAACTTGAAGTTCAAATATTGAAGAAGGTTGGAACACTCCTGCTCTCATCAGTTCTTCTATGTCCTTCATATAGGGCAGGTGATTCATCTGTACCAATAGGGAAGAAGTCCCATACCGATGAGCTCTGGAACTGGGATTATATGTATATTGACTGTGTAACCACAGGAAAATCATTCAGCCTTTTAATGACCCCAGACAACTCTATAAGAGTGTAAGATATAGGAAAAATGTCTATTTCAGGGGTGGGGAGCCTGTAGACTCATTTTATATGGGGGATTTTTTTCTCTGGGGCCACAGGCTCCCCACCCCTGGTCTATCTCATCAGTAGGGGGTGCACTACTTAGTTTTTCACACTAATAAAAATTTAAGAGTAGACAAAAGAGAAAAAGACCAGAGACGTATATACTAGATGTTTTCTCTAAATCCCTCCAGATTTTATAGATCTATTCAATAAGAGCTCACATTTCAGTAACACTTTAAGTTGCTATCCATGTGAAGTAGAAAAGTACAAATGGTATTCCCATTTTAAATGAGGAAATTTAAGCTTGGAAAGCTGTTTGACTAGTCCAGAGTCATACAGCTTATGGCTGAGCCATGAATACACCTGGATCTTCTGTGGCCCAGGGCACTGTTTCTTATACTACAATGAAGGCAAAGAGGATGTAAGAGAAGCAGGGGATACCATTATGACCCTCTCTACAATTTACAAAATCTTTTTGAGAACATTCTATCATCTAATCCTCCTAACAATTTTACAAAATAGTTACAGACAAGTATCATGTCCATTTTTCAGATGATAAGACTGAAGTTCACAGTTTCAGGTAACAGGTCAAGCTAGCTACACAGGTAGGGAGGGCCAGAGTTCAGCTTTAAATCCAGCTATTCAGAGCTACAAACTCAATGTGCCTCCTTCCACCCCGTCCATCATGGCACCTTCCTCTCACTGAATTTGTTTGGCACCTTCCTCTCACTGAATTTCTTTTCTTTCATCATCCTTGAATAGATTCTAGCATCATCAAATGATTCCAGGTTTAACAAGGAGCTTATCTTTAAGACAGAAGTCTCTATACAGGTTCCAGCTTCCTTTTGCTTAAAAGAAATTGTCGAAATCATTAACCTTACTAGACCTCAAATGGCTTTCATGACTCATGTTGAGCATTTTCCCCCATAAGTCTGAGATGGGCAGATGTCCCTTCTCATATCTGACTCTATATCATTTCAGAAGATTGTGTTCCTATGTCTGAAAGCCAAGTAAGAGAAGATAAAGGCTCAAGGCAATGTCTGTATTTCCACAGATGCCTTGCTGCTTTCCTGATCTCTGCCATTCAGCCCTTTTCCTCTCCCTTTTCTGTCTCTACTTGCCTTTGTTCCAGTCCTGATTATTTAAAGCCCTCAAAATGTACATCAATGGGAGCTAATTTAGTCATGGGAAGAAAAGTTGTGTATGTGTGAGTCATTGGTCCAAAGCCCCGAAGCTGGGTTTGAAGAGCAGGGATGAGAGGTGTACAGCCCTGGGATTTTGCTATTGCTTCTCGAAAGCAGTACACCTCCTAGAGATCACTGTGCAGTTCAAGAAAGGGAAGAGGTCAAGGAAGTCAACCTACAGGGGTGTGCTGGAGGGATAAACACTGCAGCTGCCTTTAGGAAGGAGATGGTGCATCTAACAAGCGTTCTTTCTGGGTCACTCAGTCTAAGAGTTCACGGAATGAGGCTGTCAGCACTAGGTCTAAAAATATCAGAGGCTCAGGGGCTTGGGACTCTCTAAAAAAGCTAAGACAGCTTGGTTTATAGGGCTTTTGGAGCTCAGACAGTTAGGGATGAGAGCTAGGATATTCCCTTCTCCATTTCCAAGTAGAATGGGCCCCAAAGAATAAAACAAAAATCTTTTTATCTAAGTTCAAAACTTTAAAGTTTCTCCCTGCTCTCCAAAGTTGGGTCTTTTGCCATCTATTATCTCTGTCCCTTCTTACTGGCCAGCCTCACTGTCTGTAATGCACCCCTTCTTGCCTACTCAGAGCCCCTCTATTCAAGTAAAACACAGGTTAAGCATGATATTGGTCCTCCTGCTTCTAGTAACAACTAGTGCCTTCTCTACCAAATGACACTGTATTTGATTAATTTGTGTAAAAATGTTTTCATCACAAAATTAAAGAATACATTTATTTGTATATATTAAGTTTATATTTATATGTGACATAAAATGTTATATATTTGAGATCCATATTTGTCTCCTCATTAGAATATGAGCTCATTGTGTTCTGGGAATGCATTTTTTTCCTTTTTTTGTGAGGGTACTTTTATCTCCAGTACCAAGCACAGAATTTGGCACATAGTATATTATATACATATACTTGCTGTTAGGTGGCATAGTCACCTAGACTGCTGGGTCTGGGGTTAGGAAGATTCATCTACCTGAGTTCAAATCTAGCTTCAGATGATTACTAACTAACTATGGAACTCTAGTCAAGACCTTAATTGTGTTTGTCTCATTTCCTCATCTATAAAATGAGCTGGAGAAGGAAATGACAAAAAAACTCCAATATTTTGCCAAGAAAAGCCCAAAAGAGGTCGTGAAGAGTCAGATGTGACTGAAATGACTGACCACTAACACTGTATGCCAGGCATTCTGTTAAATTCTTTACAAATATTATCTCATTTGGCTATCAAATAACTCTGAGAGGTAGGTATTATTGGTTATTCTCATTTTATAGTTGAGGAAACTGAGGCAAATGAAACTTAAGTGGCTTTTACAAGATCACACAGCTTATGTTTTTGGCAAACAATGATTGATTGATAGATAAATAGAAAACTAGCTATCTTGGGTAGAGTCAAACTTAAAGTCTAGAAGACTGAGCAGGTTCAATTTCTACCTCTGAAAAGTAGGAGTGGGATTCTGCACAAGTCATAACTTCTATATGAGTGAAGTAACATGATAGGATTTAGCTACTAACTCAAAGAGGATTTGTGATTTGTACTCATGGAGGAAAGGTAAGGGAGCAAGGACTTATTTAGTGCCTGCTGTTTTCTAGTCACTGTACTAAGTCCTTTACAAACATCTGATTCTCACAACAATGCTGAAGGTAGGGGTTATTGTTACCCTGTTTTTACAGATGGGGAAACTGAGGCATATAGCCATCAAATAGACTTGTCCAGGGTCATACAGCCAATAGATGTCTGAGACCAAATTTGAATTCCTGTCTTCCTCACTCCAGGTCCAGAATTCTAGCCACTGAGCCACCTAGCCTCATTATACTGTTGTAGCTCTTCTGATAAATAAGCTCTTCTAAGCTATACTTGGTGAAAGTGATCTGTTCACAGGAAGGCTACAATTTATTAACTTCCTGAGGGTTTCTATGGCTCTCTTCATACCCTTCTGACTACATCTTCTGTGTCTTTCTTTTTTCTTTGAGGGGGAAGGCAAGGCAATAGGGTTTAAATAACCTGCTCAAGGTCACACAGCTAGTAAGTGTTAAGTGTCTGTGTCCAGATTTGAATTCAGATCCTCCTGACCCTAGGGCTGACCCCAGTCTTCTGTGTCTTTTGTAGGTTCTTCAATATCTTCTCATGCTCTAAATGGGCATGTTTTCACAAGGTTTTGCTTCTATGTGCCCAAGTTTCCTCAGGTATAAAATATGGAGATTAGACAAGATCCTCCAAGATCCCTTCCAAATCTTGGGAACTGACATAGCTAATAAATTCAGCACCAGGAGGTTGGTCAACAAGTGGTGACTTTTTTTTTAACCATAGAAATTTTTTTTAAAACCCTCCACTAAGGCAGTATGGGTACAATAATCTGCATCAGCCAAAGAAGTCCAAAGAAATCAGAGATTTTTGAAAGTTCTTACTATGTTATATGTATATGTTTACTACGAGATGAGATCACACAATGGAATCCAACATGCTTTTAAAAAAAGTCATTTGCTATAGAATAAAATGTAGTAGGTGATGTGGTAGATAGAGTCTTGAACTTAGACTCAGGAAGAACTGAGATTCAGTCTTTTCTCAGATTCTTTCTTGTTGTGTGATCCAGGAGAAGTCCTTTAATCTCTGCCTGATTGAGTGATTGAGTTTTCACATCTGTAAAATGGAAATTACAGAAATATCTACCTCACTGAGTTACTTTGAGGACTAAACTAAATCAAATTAATTACATGAAATCCAATGACCTAATATGTAAAGCATTTCCCAAACCTTAATACATCATAAAAATCCAGCAATAAATGTAATTTTAATAATAATAACAACAATAATAAGTTATTCCTATTCTCAGTAGATATCTTATTTACTACTTGACTCCAATAACTCTCTCCAAGATACAATACAAATGACATAGAAATAAAAATACAATTTCTTTAAGCTTATTTCCTTCTATTTGCTAAAGCAGGTTCCAATAGTAAGAACCATTTGAAAGTAAGAGGTAAAACCCTGAAGGAAAAGTACTACTATTTACATTCCTGTGATTCATGTGGGAATTCATGTGGGAAATTGCTCTGATCTCTGTGGGAGCTTAAGGATCTGTTCTCTGTTGAAAAACAATTTATATAATAAAAAAGAGAAAAAAATGAAATGAGGAGGTGCATTTAATTCCTTTCCCTCTTTGAAAAACATCCCATTCAACTTCCTGGGTCAAATTTGTTCATGTGGATGAATGAGCCATCGCTGGAAGACAAGATCTACTCAGTCTGTCATTTGGCATTACAGATGTGTGGTTGAACGTGCAGAAGTAAACATCTGCATCCCCAGAGACTAATTGTAAGGAAAATCATTTGCTTTTGTTGTGACTTTACTGAGTTCAGGCCACATTTCTTTTTTAAACATATTATTTAGATATTTGTACTTGGAAATTTGTCTCTTTAAACACAAAAAAAAATTTAAAAAGAAAGAAAAGATGGACCTGAAAAAGGTCTGAATTTGCTTACTAATTAGACTGTCCCTCAGAATGAAGTATCATATATTTACTAATGAAATGAAACATACAGGAGATGTGGTCATATAAACCATCTGGCAGGAAATTTTGGTAGATAATTAGCTAATTGAATACCTGTGACAACCAGTTAATTTTTATAATCAGTGGATAGTGTATTCAGGGCATTAACTCATTCAAACCTCTTCCTTAATATGTATAAATGAACCTTCTGCCAGATGGGTCTGAAATCTGAATATGGTTCTTTCTAGAAAATGGGCTTTGATTAAAAATGCTAGACTTGCACATCTTGAATATTTTAGTTGCTTGCTTTCAAAATGGTTATTTAGAGAGAACTCTTGAAAGATACCACTATATGAGGTATATAAATTGCATAGGAGACATGGGCTTCACCACAATGGCAAGAATTTCAACCAATATCTACCTTTTCTCCTCTCTATTTTTAGTGTTTCCCATCCTGTTGGACACTTCCAAGTTTCAAATCCATTTGCATAACCCAGAATGTTGCTAGAGGGCACAAGTTGAAAAGGAGGGAAAGGAGGGAAAGGAAGGGAGTATGGGCACTTATTTCTAGCTTTAAAAAGATGCAGAAGAAAATGATGTGTGAGATTACATACTGCCTACATACCAGCAAAAAGAAAAACAATATAGAAAACTGGTAGCTTTGAATCAATGTGTACATTTAAAATTCATTCCTAATTGGTATGTGGCTAGTGCTAAACTGTTAACATCCTTCCCCACCCACTTTCACCTTTGAGTAACTGGGAAAAATAAATGAGCCAACAGAAAAGACAGGAATCACTATAATGGGCATGCAAGAAATTTGTGAGAAATGGAATGAGGTAGAAGAGATCAAAACTCTGTTGAAAAAAAAGAATAAGAGGAGTCTGGACTATAAAAATCTCACCTTATACTAGGGAGATAGTTTAAAAGATTCTTGAGTTTCACTCTAAGCTGGAACTTCTGAATCTTTTTATATCATGAACACCTTTGGCAATCTTATGGAGTCTATGAATCTATTCTCAAATTATTTTTAAGTACAAAATAAAATGTTTGAGACTAGAAAGGAAACCAATTATTTCAAAAGACAATGATCACTATTTTAGCATGTATATGTTCACAAATTCATATATGTGTAGAAATATCATATATACACATACATATATAAAGACATACATAATAGATGCATGTGTGTATAGTGTATATATATATATATATATATGTAAGATATTCCTTCATGAAGCCCAGGTTTAGAACTTTTGCTCTGTCTTGAGATACTAGTGCATGGAGATGTCATGACATGAAGACCTGAAGACTGGAAGGATGCCAGTGAAGTTGAAGGGGTGGGGTGAGAGAGAAGAGAAAAGACAGAAATATGTAAAGACAACACTCCTCACCTCTTCTATTGACAGGGAGAAGACAAGGATCAAAACTCTGAGGTTTGGGGAGGAGCAGTCCTTCACAATACTTGGGACTATAAATGGTTTGGAGAAATTTATATATCTTTGGAACTGATGGCTGTCCATTCTGTGATTTCTAGTTTTTTACTTATGTAAATAAAATCATATTCTCCAGTAATGTGAACTACACACTTATGAATGAATTTCAGTACAGAAATGGGGTACCTTGAATCAATTTTACTTGTGAAATTTGTTTTCTTTGACTAAAAACCAAAGAAGTGATATATTGTCTACCAACATATACCAAGAATCATCAACCTGTGAGTCTCTGGACAGGGACTAGAGGCATAAAGAAAACAAAAATTGCCATATCAATGCGTCTTTAAAATGATTTGTTCTGTTGAAATAAGCTTCACAGTTCTTTTAATTAGTAGAAAATTCTGATAAATATATTGGCAGACAAAATATTATTTCTGGCTCCTGGTCAAGTTACTGTTGACTTTTCTTCCCTTCACCCCACTCTGTCTGAGTTGGCATCTTCCTGATCAAGATAAAACAACTAAAATCATTTATACTAAAATGTGACTGATGCTACCTTTCTTTAAGGAATTTGGAATTGTTTAAAGGATGTCTTTAATTATAACAGAATTCTAGGGGTTACACCTTAAAAGGGACTTTAAATAATGTTTCATAAAACAACCTCACCTAACTGATATAAACAAGCCAAGCCACTGCACTCAGTTGTTTATGAGCATGTGCAGAATGCCACTGACATAATTCTCTACATGGAAGAAGCTAGGAAACCACATTACAAAAGGGTTGTAATGATGTATAAAGGAAAGGCCTTGGAGAGATTAAGAGAATGAGTAGAAATCTGCAACTGGTTCAATAACTTCATGATGAATAGGAGACTTTTGATTGACTGAATCTGTGGAGCAAAGTATTGATGGAGTGGGGAGAAGGTAGGACAAAAGATCTTGGTTCAATAACATCAAGGATAAAACAAGGATGCCCATTATCACCACGATTATTCAATATCATACTAAATTGTTAGCTATAGGAATGAAAAGAAAAAGAAATTGAAGGAATTAGAATAGGAAACGAGGAAACAAAACTATCATTCTCTGCAGACAATATGCTGTTAAACTTAGAGAATTCTAGAGAATCAGCTAAAAAGAAACTAGGTTAAAGAACTAACAATTTCATCAAAATTGTAGGATACAAAATAAACCCAGTAAATCAGCAATATTTCTATAAATATTATGAGAAAAGACCAACCGGAAGAGATAGAAGGAGGAACTCTATTTAAAAATAATTGCAGACAAAATAAAATACTTGGGTATCTACCTTCCAAGACAAAGCCAGAAACAAAATGAGCATTATTTCAAAATATTTTTCACACAAGAAAGTCAGATCTAAACAACTGCAGAAATTTTAATTGCTCATGGATTGGCCAAGACAAAAGAATAAAAATGACAATTCTACCTAAATTAATTTTACTTATTTGGTGCAATGCCAATGAAACTACCAAAATTATTTTATAAACCAAGAAAAATACTAATAAAAATTTGGAAAAGGAAAAGGTCATGACTATCAAGGGAATCAATGAAAAAGAAATGTAAATTAAGGTATCCCAGCAATACCAGATCTCAAACTTTAATATAAAGTCATAATCATCAAAATAATCTCATACTTTATAAAAGATAGAGTGGTGAATCAGGAGAACAGATTAGGTAAACAATGCACAGTAGTACATGACCATAGTAATCCTGTCATTGATAAACCCAAAATTCAAGGTTGGGGGAAAAAATTTTACTCTTTTACAAAAACTACTAGGAAAATGTAAAACAGTTTTGAAGAAACTAGGTATAGACAACTTCTTACACCATATACCAAGACAATGTCAAAATGATTTCAGCATAAAGAATGATATCATAAGCAAATTACAGAAGCATGGCATAACTTACTTGTCAGATCTATGGATAAAAAATTAACAACCAAGGAAGAGATAGAGAGCATTACTAATTGCTGAATGGATAATTTTGATTACATTAAATTAAAAAGGGTTTCTATAAATAAAACCAACGCAGCCAAGAATGGAAGGAAAGCAGGAAACTGGGGAATTTTTTTTACAAGTTTCTCTGTTAAGGGTCTTATTTGCCAAAATATACAGAACTGAGTTGAATTTATAAGAATAGATGTCATTTCCCAAATGATAAACTATCAACAGATATGAACAGGCAGTTTTCAGAAGGAGAAATCAAAGCTATCTGTAGTCATATGAAAAGTACTCTAAATCACTATTAATTAATTAGAGAAATGCACATTAAAACAACTCTGGTGTGCCACCTCACACCTATCAGAATAGCTAGTATGACATAAAAAGAAAACACTAAATGTTGTAGGATAACATGGAAAAATTTGGAGTGGTTAACTGATCCAATTCCTCCAGAGAACAATTCATAACTATGCCCAAAAGACTACCAAATTGTGCATACCCTTTGATCTAGGAATATCACTCCTAAAACTGCAACCCAAAGAAATCAAAAAGAGGCGTTAAATAGTCACAACAGCTATTTTTATGGTGGCAAAGAATTGGAAATTTAGGGGATGCTGATTAATTAGGGAATGGCTGAAGATGTTGTGGTATATTATTGTGATGGAATACTATTTATTGTACTATAAAAATGATGAACAAGATAGTTTAAGAAAAACCTGGGAAGCCTTATATTCATTAAGTGTCTTGCCAAAGGTGGCCCAGATTAAGATCGCTGTGATTGCTGTTTATGTTTATCCATTCTGAGAGAAATTTATTACTGAGAAAAGAAGGGGAAAACTGGACTGCTCTAGGCAGCCAAAAACTTAGCCAAGAACTAATAGAGAGCTGGTAAGCTATCAGAATAATGAACAAATAACTGTACTTAGGCCTCAAAGTTACAGGTGAACTGGCCACACTTCAAAAACAACTTCACGAAAGCAGCTTACACCCACCCTAGACAGCATTTTAGACTTGGGAAATTAGTCTAATTTACTTGAGCTCAGAGCCAAAATAGTCAATTATAGTGTCTCTGTTACCAAAGGCATTACCAATTTGCTTCCATTTTCCCCAAACTCAGAGACTATGAAATGAGGGATGAGCCATAACAAACTTAAAACTGACCTAGGGAATGAGCTACTGTTTTTGCATTAGTTCACATTTTTCTCCCTCTCAAACAATGGGTTCTATCCTGTCTAGACTAGTTCTTTGCCCCTGTATACATCCTGTACTTTTCACCTTACTGTTTCTAATTATAATATTCTTTACCCTCAGAATTATAACATTTAATTATAACATTCATTACCCCAATTCCTGCCTAGTGAATTCATGCCAATCCTTCAAGTCCCAAGTCAATGTTCTCTCCTCCAAGAAACCTTCCTTGATTTCCTTCCCCTCCCAAGCCACCTCACTCAGAAATTATTTGTTCCTTCTTGGATCTCAAAGCATATTGTTTGCCTTTTTCTTGGAATGTTGAGAGATCCCTTTTAGTAGAGTAGACAATTGCCCAGGTGCAAGTTTTAGTCTTGTTGGGTTCCAGTAAGTGAAACAGAAGAGAAAACACTCTAAGAGTCAATCCATGAGCCTAAAGAGATAGGGGGAAGGAGACCATATCATATTCAAGTTCATCTAGTCCAACTATTTTACACATGAAAACGCTGGGGTCTTGAAAACTGAAGTGACATGGTTCAGAGGAAATTAATAGCTGACAGCATTTGAATACAAGTATCAAAGTTTGTAACTAAGATGTCCAACACTGGCTGATCTTACCCACTGATGGGGGACAGAAATCAGCTGTGAAATATCTCAAACAAAGTTCTGAAGACAAGTGTACAAGACACTAAACCAGTAGTTCTCAGCCTGTGGGTCATGACCCCTTTGGGAGTCAAATGACCCTTTCACAGGGGTCAGAGGGGTTGCCTAAGACCATTGGAAAACACATGTTTTTCAATGGTCTTAGGAACTGAGTCATTGCTCAATGAAAAAGAAATGTAAACTAAGGTATCCCAGCAATACCAGATCTCAGACTTTAGCCCATCTCCAGGTGGGTCTGCCCACGTGTAGATATACTCACATACAAGTCTTAAAGGGTCACAGCATTAGGAAGGTTGAGAACCACTGCACTAAACAGATCCTCTTTGAGTTATATTTTTGCTCTAGTTCCAAAGAAGTACAGGGCCCAATCATGAATCATACAAGAACCCCAGGGGAAAAAAAAGCAAAGACATAGGAAATAAAGTCCTCCTAATTGACCTTCATGAAGGCACCAGGTATGACAGAAGAACCAAAGAAAACTTTGATCCACACTTCTGGAATGCTGCAAAATTTGTGTAGCTTCATCTGAGGGTACTTCCCTACTCTTTCACACACTGCTCCCTAATTAATGTACAGCTTGGGCCATTCCATTGCAGGTACACCAGAATTAAAAGCTGTTCTAAGTTCCTTTAGCATCTGTCTAATAGGAATAAGTGGAGTCATAATTATCTTTTTGAGGAAAAGGAGAAAAATAACAAAATAGCTAAAAAATTTTTTTTGAGGGAGAAGGGTGGGGAGAAATGGGGCACTAAATGGCTCATTGATTGAATGTTTCATCATGATCTAGTGACATCAGTAATGAAAACAAAACAATAGAATGAAACAGCTCATGAAGGACAGCACTAACCTTCAGACTTCCTCTTTTGTTTGATTCATATGTACCTTCATGGCCTACAAGTCTGGCTCAAATGTATGTTGGACTGAATGATACACATAAAAAATAACTTGGAATGTCCTAGTTATTCAATGACTTGGTATATAATTATCACTCATATCATTTTGAATCATTTCATATACAGAGAAGACTAATTCTAAGTGATAGGTACACATGTGAGATTCCACACACAAGCCTACAAACTTGGGTTCTTTCATATAATTTATGATGACTTTTGTAGTGATAATTTTGCTCATATAAATGATATATCAAAGACAGTATATGGCAATGAAGAAAGGACAGGTCTTGGATTCAATAGAATACTTAGACTCAATCCCTGAAACATACTTCTCATTTGAACATGAAGAAGCTAGAATCTCTCAGTTCCTGAGGCCAAGTTATAGATGATCTGCCTGTCTATGTTAGGATGTAGCCTATAAGTCTACTCTAAGATGTTTGAAGCTGCCTCACATCAGCAATGAAATATTTTCTTCTCTTGCCTTCCCTGGAATTGTGTTTGGGCACAGCTTCTATACTTTTAAGGAAAGTTTCAAGACAGAAGAATATCATTTACCTAGAGGACTTGGTTGCCTGTAATGGTAAGAGGAATTTGAAGATCTTCCCTGTTCCTTACCAGGCCAAATATAATCACATGGAGCCCATGGGGGGAAGAGTGTGGTGTAAAGGTGGAGCAGGAAGGCTGGAGCAGGAAGGAGCAGGAAAGAGCCAGAACAGAGCTGGGAGCAAGCAGCATGGAGGCAGAGCAGCTAGTGTGAGTGAGAGAGGGGCATTTTTGCTTAAAGGACCCTGTTTTGTTTTGAAGGCCTAAGGGAGGGAAGGCTTTGAAATGTTGGTACTTGTTGCATTGGTTGTGTGTACCAACTTCTTTGTTTCTATGATAGATTTGGCCTTCTGTTGTTGGGATTCAGCTTTCTCACATTTGAATATATGTTTTGGTTCTGTCTTCCATGTGGAGAGTCTATTACATTTTGTGATTCACAACTACACCAACATAATCATAGCCACCATGGGTGCTGTGAATATTGCATTGGCAATTATAGTGCCCAAATTTTTGGTTACATTCTTGAGATCTAGGACCCAAAGAGGAGGCTGGTAAGCTTGTTGGGAAAATTATACAGAACATTAAAAAGGTGTGACATAAACATTTAGAAAGGAAAGCAATGATAGCTAAGAGTCATACAACATTAGACATACACACATACATAGTGTATCAGGTTATCAGGTTGACCTCTTTCTTTTCTGACAGAATTTTCTGGACTGATATCAGTAGAAAGCTGTAGGCAAAGAACAAGAAAGCTTTCATTTTTTAAAAAGAAGAACCTAATTCCATCCAATTGAACAAAATGGAAAAAAAAACATGGATAGGTCATGGTAGAGGAATAAACTTAGAGCTCATTAAATAATTGGATCCAAACTTAGTCAATGTCAACTTAGAAGACAGTTTCTAGCAGAGGTACCCCAGGAAAGTGTGCTTAGCTCGAGTACACACATACATGTAAACGACTGCTTTTCTTAGTAGCCTAAGGGTCAGCCTTAGGTGGTAGTCTCAGGGAGGATTGAATCAAGAGAGAGGTGTACAGCAGCTGACCTTTATTGCATCGCAGCATCCTTCCTTAAATACCCTATAGCCTTAGATCTAGCATGGTTCTCATGTGCACTGGAGGGGAACTAACCAATGGGGGAGGAGATTGATCAGTGGAGGAGGAGCCGAGCCAGCTGTTTGCCACTCTTCAGGCAAATAATTTCTCCAGAAACCTCCCTGTGAGCTTAGCAACTAAGCTCCAGTCATGCTTCATTTTATTTAGTACCCTTCTCTTAACTCTCTTCTTCTTGAACCATGATCATATCAACTCCATAATCACTGCTAAATTGATACATCATCTCGGTGGCACAGTTAATAGAGTACAAGACCTAAAGTCAACAAAATAGGAGTTCAAATGCAGTTTCAGATACTTGTTAGCTGTATTATCTTTGGCAAATCACTTGACCTTATTTGCTCAGTTCCTTTATCTATAAAAGAAGCTGGAGAAGGAAATTTCAAGCCACTCCAGTGTCTTTGCCAGCAAAACCTCAAATGGGGTCACAAACAGTTGGACACAACTGAAATGACTGAACAAGAAATCTAGGTGGCTCAATCAGTAGAGTGTTTGACCTAAGGTCAATAAAACAGGAATTCAAATTCAGTTTTAGATAATTACTAGCAAGGTAACCCTGGGCAAGTCATAATCTTTGGTTGCCTCAGTTTCCTCAATGATAAAATGTTGATGATAGTCTACCTACTTCCCAAGGTTGTTGTGAAGATTAAATGAGATAATATTTGTAAAGTTTTTAGCACAATACCTGATGCACAATAGACACTATAAAAATGCTAGCTAGGTTTTATACAAGGAATTCCAGGTTGGTTCACTATCAGGGAAAATATCAGCATAATTAATCATTAACAAAAAAACTAACGGAAACCATATGATTATCTCAATAAATGCAGAAAAAAGCTTTAACAAAATGCAACACCCATTCCTATTAAAAACACCAAAGAGCATAGGAATAAATAGAGCTTTCTTTAAAATGATAAGTTGCATCTACCTAAAACCATCAGCAAGTATTATATGTAATGGTGATAAGCTAGATGTATTTCCACTAAAATCAGGAGTGAAAGAAGGATGTTATCTCCATTGTTAGTCAATATGATGCTAGAAATGTTAGTTTTAGCAATAAAGGAAAAAGAAATTGAAGGAATTAGAATAGGCAAAGAAGAAACTAAGTTAGCACTCTTTGTAGATACTTAGAGAATCCTAGAGAATCAAGTAAAAAAAACTACTTGAAATAATAAACAACTTTAGCAACGTTGTAGGATATAAAATAAAAATCATCAACATTTCTATATATTACTAATAAAATTCAACAGCAAGAGATAGAAAGAGAAATTCCCTTTAAAAGTTATTGAAGATCTTATAAAATATTTAGGAATCTACCTGCCAAAACAAGGACAGGAACTATATAACACAATTACAAAACGCTTTTCACAGAATAAAGTCCTATCTAAATAATCAGAAAAAAACATCAGCTGCTCAGGTAGGATGAGCTAATATAATAAAAATGACAATTCTACCTAAATTAATTTACTTATTCAGTGACATATCAATCCAAATGCCAAAAACAATATTTTATAGAGATAGAAAAAACATTAATAAAATTCATCTGAAAGAACAAAATTTCCATAATATCAAGGGAATTAATGAAAAGAAGTGCCAGGGAAGGTGGCCTAAACATGCCAGCTCTTAAATTGTATTCTAAATCAGCAATCATCAAAACTACTTGATATTAACTAAGAAAAAGAGGGGTAGATCAGTGGAAAAGATTAGATACACAAGATAGTCAATGACTATAGTCCTCTACTGTTTTATAAACTCAAAGACCACAGATTCTTGGATAAGAACTATTTGAAAAACATTGCTGGAAAAACTGGAAAATAGTATTACAGAAACTGGTCATAGACCAGCATCTGGCACCTATAGCAAAATAAAGTCCAAATGGGTACAGCAAATCAGGGGAGCAAGGAATAGTTTATCTGTCAGATTTATGGAGAATGGAGGAATTTATGATCAAACAAGAGATAGAGAACATTATGAAATGCAAAATGTAAAATTTTAATTATGCTAAATGGAAAAGTTTTTGCACAAAGCCAATACAACCAAAATTAGGAAGGAAGCAGAAAACTGGGAAAGAATTTTTACAACCAGTGTCTCTGATAAAGCCCTCATTTCTAAAATATAGAGTCAAATTTATAGTACAAGACATCCCCCAATTGATAAGTGGTCAAAGGATATGAACAGTTTTCAGAGGAAAAAATTTAGGCTATCTCTAGTCATGTGAAAAAATTCTCTATCTATCTAAATGCAAGTCAAAACAACTCTGAGGTATTGATCAGATTGGCTAATATGACAAAACAGGAAAATGGTAGGTGCTGGGGAAGATGTGGGAAAATTGGAACATTAATTCATTGTTGATAGAGTTGTGAACTGATCCAAGCATTCTGGAGAGCAATTTGGCACTATGCCCAAAGGGTTATAAAAATGTGCATACCTTTTGACCCAACAATATTACTTCTAGCATTATGACCCAAAGAGACCATACAAATGGGGAAACAGACCACATATCCAAAAATATTTATAGCATCTCTTTTTGTGGTGGCAAAGAATTGAAAATGGAGGACATGCCCATCAATTGGGAAATGACTAAACAAGTTATGGCATATGAATGTAATGGAATACTATTTCACTATAAGACATGATGAACAGGCAGACTTTAGAAAAACCTTGAAAGATTTTTATGAACTGATGCTGAGTAAAGTGAGCAGAACCAGGAGAACATTGTACATAGAAATAGCCATGGTATTCAATTTTAAAAACTAAAAATAAACTTTTAAAAATGCTAGCTAATTAGTTTCCTCCTCATCATCATCATTGTCATCATCATCATCATCATCATTATCATCCTTCTCAAAGGGCTGTATGAATTTACTCCTCTGTGACCCTACTCAGTAACCTGCCTCCATAGTTATAAATTGATCTGGTAAATTTCTAGCCCATGTGTCACTTTCTGACCACTCCTCCTCATATATGTTGTTTACTTCCTTAGAATGCAAACTTCTTGAGGACAGAGAGTGTGTTTGCTTTTGCATTTGTACCCCTAACATTTTTCACAGTGCTGGGCACATAAAAAGTACTTAATAAATGATTTTTTTTCTTTTTAATTCATAGATTCATTCACAAAGTCACACAAGGATAACACTGCAAAGATGTAATTTAAACCCAGATCCCTGACTCTAAATCCATCATTCTTTCTGTTGTATCACAATGCCTCTGCATATGGAACAAACATTTGGTTCTTAGGCTCTGAGTAGCCCAAAACAAAGGGCCTCTCTAGTACCTTGGGTATCATGGGGCTCAGGATCTAAGCTACAGCTGCTCAGTATCATTGATTATTTCAGTTTCCTTTGGGTCACACATAACAGTAAGCCAATGAAAAAGCAACCTTAAAGAGATCAGAAAAATCTATTTTTTGTCTAAGATCATCTACACAAAAATAGGTGGAAAAAAGTGTTCCTTTGTTTGAAAAATTGAAGAAACCACTAAGAGTCTTCTCTCTTGGCATATCCATAGTCAACCTTTGGTCTTCTAGTTTTTCATCTTTCCAGTTTCCTCCAACTCACTACTGGTGCTGACATTGCAATCATTTCACTGCTCATTGGCTTTTCCAACTAAAAGGAAGAGAAGTCAAGGGTGATGAGATTCCAGATAGCTTGGTCCATTGCTCACAGTTCTGCTAAAATATTTGATGGACTAATGTAAAAATCTAAAAAAGACTTATTATTTAATCTACAACTGTGGAGTAAAAAAAATAGAATGATTTAGCAGAAGTGAGGTTGCCGAAGATAAAAGCTTAGACAACTTTTATTCTGATTGGAGTCCAGCACAACGAAGGGTGTTTGAAGGTTCAGAGAATGATAAATTTTGACTGCTATGTTTTCTTTGGAACTGCAAGTTTACACCATAATCGGGTCATAGATCATAGAATTTAGAGCCAGAAAGGACATCAAGGTCATTTAGTCCAACCCCCATAATATTACAGAGGAGAAAAATGAGACATGGAACACTTAAGTGACTTAAGATCACATTATTATTGTGTGTTTGAGGCAGGATTAGTGATTTGTATGTATTCTGTGGAAAGAGAATAATTCAAAGGATTCTGGGCTTTAGTCTGTCATGGCACAATGTTTTCCACAATCAGGGGTAGTTTATTCCCCCTATTGCAATATGAGTGCCTTTAAGAAAGACCCATGGAATGTAATGGAATACTATTGTGCTATAAGAAATGGGAAGGAGATGGACTTCATAATTACCTAGAGAGGCTTATATGAATTGATGCTGAGTGAGAAGAGCAGAACCAGGAAAAATTTGTACACAGTCACAGATACATCATATATGTGACAACCAACCTTGATAAACTGGACTCTTCTCAGCAACACAAAGTTAAAAGTCAATTCTACAAGTCTTAGAATGGAAGGAGATATCTACATTAAGAGAAAGATCCAAAAAAACCCAGCATTTAAATGGAGACTGAAGCAACACATGCTATCGTTCTTTTCTATGTTTGGTTTTGTTTCTTTTTTCCCATTGTTCACTCCATTGGTTACAACACTCCTATACAATCAGACTATTGTATAATGTGAAAGAGCTTGCAGATCCTATACATGATTGTATGCCACCACGGGGGAGGGAGGAAAGGAAGGGGAGAAAATCTGAAACTCAAGTGATTCTGGAACTGAATCTTGTAAACTAAAAGTAAACATACAAGTCAATTAAAAAAAAGACCCATGGAAAGAGGAGGGGGAAAGGGGATGAGAGGGAAGAGGATGGAGGGGAGGGCAGGTTGGTGGGAGGACTGTTAGAAGCACACACTTCTGTAAAGGGACAGGGACAAAGTAGAGAACAGAACAAGTGGGGGGGTAGAATAGGAAGGAGGGAAATATAGTCAGTCTTTCACAATATGTCCATTGTGGAGATGTTCATCCTGTATTGAATTGCTTGTCCTTCCAGTAGGGGATGGGTGATGAGGGAGGAAGAGAAAGTATCTAGAATTTAAAGTTCTAAAATCAAATGTTAAATATATATATATATATACATATATATACACATACATATATATGTATATGTATGTGTGTGTGTGTGTGTGTGTATATATATATATATATATATATATATATATAATCATTATTCTTATTTACATGCAACTGGGAAATAAGACATATAGGTACTGGGGTAGGGAGATCCATCTTGCCCTACTGGAAAGACAGAGGGGTGATGGAGGAGGATATAGGAGAGAGCAGATTGGGGAAGGGGTTATACAGTGGGATGGCTGCTTAGAGGTAGTGGGTAGGGGAAAGACAGGGAGAAAATTTGTAATTCAAAATCTCATGGAAACGAATGATGTAAACTAAAAAGGAACAAAAGTTAAAAAGAAAGACCCATGGACTCAGGCTCATATCACTGATAGCACTCAAGGATGCTTAGAGATGGTAATGTACTTTGTCCTTTCCATCTTCATATAACCAGTGCCTAGGACAGTGCCATGCATGTATTTGAGCCCTAGGAATCATAGTGTCATAGACTTGAGCTGAAGTTCATAGATAATTCAATTGAAATCTCTCCTCTCACAAATGAAAGCAGTTAAGTAATTTTGCCCAAGTTCACAAAAGCAAAATCAAATTGTGATTTGAATCCATCTTCTCTGATTCAAAAACTGATGTTCTTTCCATTGTAGAACCCTGAACAGTCTCTGCCCCCATTACTATAACTGACATAGTGTCCCTTGCTCTTAATGCAATGATGCCAGCCAAATTAAACTGAATCATGAATGATCCAGTCACTCCCAAAGCAGTAGTCCTCAAAGTGTGAGTCACAGACTCCTGGGAGGCTTTGAGATGCCTTAAGGGTCTCCACAAGGTCAAAACTATTGTCACAAAAATTCTAAGACATGATTTAATTCTTAGAATACTCTTCCATTTTCCAATTTCATATCTGGGTGAGACCAGATTTTCTTTACAACCAAAAACGGCATATGGGGCCAGGTTGAAAACAGAAAGAGCTATGAGAATCCAGCTGTCTTCTATTGTGCAGGAATTAAAGAGACTGGCAAAACAAATGTGTAAAACAATAGCATCCTTCTCACTAATTTTTTGGTTCTGGAAAATTGATTTATTTTTATTAATATGTTTTTGTTAACACTAATGGATTTACTCTATTTTAAAATGAAGTAATAAATATTTTTAAAACTAATTGATAATACAACAAATAACAAGAGATAGAACCCACACAAACCAAAGCCCTTTGGAATCATCAACAATTTAAGAAGGTAAGGTTTTCCTTGGACCAAAAAGGTTGAGAGCTGCTTCCCTAAAGGAACTGAACAACTGTTGGGATCACCCAGCATTCCTAAGACACAATGCCAAAAGATGTCTGTCTTCACAATGTTTCTCTGGTGAATCTTGATATCCAAGTGTTTAATTGTACAATCTGAACTGTGACTACTGCTGACCAAATCACAGAAAATCCCTGTTTAGTAATATTTAGTATTAACAAGAAATGGAATTAATTTGTAGAACCATTTTCTTCTCTCAGTGAAAATAACTCTCCTATTGTGTTAATGATCCCAAGAGATTATAGACTCAGGCACAAGGCTTTAGAAAGTGAAATGTCTAGGACAACAGAATAACCCAGTACTGTTAGATAAAGTTCAGGAAATATCACAGGGAATGGATTATGCCCCAAATACTGCCAAGATCATTGACAACACCCTAAGGAGTCTACGAGCGGGAAGAAGGCTGGCAGTCGCCGCGTTTCATACTTCTTTTTCACATTCTGAACTTGCCTTTTCTGAAGGACAAGAGTATATACTCTGTCTGACAAGACTCTGCTGTACAGAAGAAAGTTTACATTCAGAGCTGCTGAGTTTCCCAAAATAATCATTTTCCAGTGATGATTTTCAAAAGAAACTTTCAGGAGGAATCATAAGAGAGAACTTTCAAGGAATATGAAATTGGAGGGCACGACTTGACAATGTCCTAATTTTCTGCCTCACTAGTCTTTTTTATCTGTGTATATGGGAGACAGACTGAGGGAGAAAGGAGGGAGAACATAGGGAGGGAAGGAGAGGAAATGGAAGAGAAAGGGGAAAAGAGGGAGAGGGAGGAGAAGGAGGGAGAGAGGGAGAGGAAGAGGCAGGAAGAGGGAGAAGTTAAGGGAGAGGGGGAGGGAAAAGGAGAAGGAGAGGGAGGGAAAGGAGAAGGAGAGGGAGGGAGAGGAGAAGAGGGAGAGGGAAAAGAAGAGGGAGAGGGAGAGCAAAAGGGAGAGAAAGAGAGGGAGAATGAAAGGAAGAGGAAAAAGGAGAGGGAGAGTGAAAAAATTCGCAGGTTGAATGTTCTCTCCACTGGCATGAAAAGCAGCAGTTAAACACAGGTGAACTGGACTCTGTGGACTATTTTTCTTGGGTATAGCTGAACCTGAATGTCTCACAGAAAGGAATTTTACCAGAAAATATTCAGTGCCAGAATTAGAAGTGCATCTTGATCTTTTAATAATCCGTTGAGGAGATCATATTTTTCCATATGTCACCTTGAATAAGAAGATAGGTACTTACCTAGGACACCAGGAAGCAAAGTCCCAAGTGGATATTGCTTGACTTTTTTTTCAGGAACACAAAACAAAGTTTGGTGGGGAATAATGGTTCAGTACTCAAAAGACCTACACTAAAAAATTATCCATGGTTATTCTAGCCATCCCAAATCTTCCTAGATCACCTCAACCTTTAATATTTATCAGAGTCCTCAATGCCAGCTTGAATCTTTACTGCTGATTCATCACTCATTCATTCTGCTTTGGGAACTTACACTGGCACTAGTTGGAATTTGGGGAATATGCATAATGATCAAGGGAAATTTGCCACAGGACCCAAAAGGGAAAATCTTGTGCTGAAAAAGATTACATAATTCAATAGGGCAGTAGGGGTTCCTTTGTGTGACCTTGATTCAGCCAGAAATGGCATCTAGAGTCTGTGATTTCACTTGCTTATGGTTCTAATCTACACAAGGGGTAAACAACCAGATATTTGAGAAATCTAGTCACAAAGTCTGTAGTAAATTATTATCTCCAATCTACCACAGAGATATTTTACTGGTACATATTTATTTGTACCTTCTCTCACTCATTATAGTGTAAGCTCCTTGAAGACAGGGATTATTTTTGCCTGTTTTTTTATATCTCCAACACAGCACGGTAATAGGCACAGAGTAAACACTTTTAAAAAATCCTCATTGACTTGTTAACTTATTGACTTGCTGAGTTGACTTGTATGCAAAAAAAACCTGAGTCCAGAATTAACTTTGAGAAACGTACAGCTGTGAAGAGTGTATGTTGAGTTGTGGTAAAAGAAGAACTGATACCCTCCCCCAAAAATCATCCCTTAGGCATTTATAAGCCCTGGCATAGAGGTCAAGAAGGGAAGAATGGAGGCCAGGAATGATCATACAATTCAATTCTGCATTTCCCCAAATCTGGAAATTGTCACTGAATAGACATTGAGTACACCAAGTCATTGTTAGGTGAGTTTACCACCTTCTCATTCTATCTTGCCTTGGGGAGGAAGGTGCTAGAGAACCATAATACTGAGTAGTTGTTTTGAGAATCAATACCTTTGCTGAAGCCTTTCTGAGCCCCTATTCAGTGAACTGGATATATGTGCCACAAAGATATGCAAGTAAAATCCCATTAGCTGGTCATTACTGGAATGAATTATGGTGCATAACAAAACTATTTTCATGCTTCATAGTTTGGTCTCTTGCTTTTTAAATCTGATCCTAAGAGATTTTTCAGGGTCTTCTCCTGATGAAAAGTTCCTAAACTGGAACAGCCTGAGGTCACAGGTTGGCCACTGTTTGGGAAGAAAATCACTGGATATTGCTGTAGTTAGAAAGGTATTAAGGGTTTTCTCTCTTGAGTCAGATCTTGTTTCACATTCAGGTTCTGAGTTCTCAAATACTATATCTGCTTAGAATCAAAGAATCACAGTTTCTCCAAGCTAGAGAGAACCTGAAAGCTCCAAGTCATACTCAAATCTTGATTCCTTTCTATAGCATCTCTGACTTCCACTTTAAGAATTGCAGGAATGGAAAAGTCATTCCCTCCAAGTGTGCACCAATCTTTGGACAGTTCTCATTATTAGAAAATTTCTCATTATGGGTTGAAATCTATTTCACTGTCACTTTGACCCAATAGTCATACTTTTATCCTTCAAGAAGGATCAGAATAAATCTATTGGCTCTTCCCAACAATTCTTCACATGTTTGAAAACTGAAATTATGCTTTCCCCAATCATGGCTTCCCTTCTTCTGGCAAAATATCCCAGTCACTTTAATTATGTATGCTCTAGATAATCATGCTCTTCTTTCTGAACTATGAGTAGAGGAGTGGGAGTCTAGAAGGTAAAGGGGATTTGTGTTTCCTGACATTCTAGATACAGTGAACCATGTGAGACACTCTAGCCAATCAGGGAAGCAAAGGCCCCCAAATATTCCAGAGCTGAAACAGTTATTTGCCCTAGGCATGGCCTCTGGTCTAGAAGGCATAGGAACAAGTCTGTCCAGGAGAGTAAGATAGAGAAAAAGAATGAAATGCATTATGAAAGAACAGTCTACTGACTGAAAAATTCTTATTCACTTAGGCCATTTCTTTGACAACACACACTATCACCATTACGTAATATGATTATATATAGTGATTTAGTACCTTGATGGATTTGTGATTGAATCCATGTGAATGATAAAAGAATATCACACTAATGGTATAAATTCTTTCTCTGTCTCTGTCTCTCTCTGTCTCTCTGTTTCTCTCTACCTCTGCCTCTCTCTCTCTCTCTCTCTCTCTCTCTCTCTCTCTCTCTCTCTCTCTCTATCTCTCATTATCATTATTATATGGAACTCTAGGTATAGCACCCTCTGCCCATGTCAATCAACAACTTTTCTGTAATGTACTGTCTCAGGGAGTTGCCTAGGTCACTTAGAAATTAAGTAATTTGCCAATAATCACAAAGCTCATTACAAAGGTGATAATTGAACCCACACCTTTCTGACATCAAAGTCTGCTCTATCCATTACACCATACTGCCTTTCTTTTCATCCATGTCCTATCATAGATCTTGGCTCTACAAAGTGAAGTAGAAGCCTTTGTCTCAGTCAAGTATTCTTAGACTGGAATCTATAAACTTATTTTTAATTGATTTGTTTATTTACTTTTAGTTTATAACATTGAGTTCCACAGTCCCTTGAGTTTCAAATTTTTTCACCCTTCTTGTCCTTCCCCACCCCACATCATGGTGGCATGCACTCAAATATAAGATCTACAGATATCTTCCCATTAATCATTAGTCAGGTTGTAAAGAAGGATTATAACTGGTGGGATGATCAATGGGAAAGAGGAAACAAAATGAAACAAGAAAAAGAAACATAGCAAGTAGTTTGTTTCAATCTGCACTCAGACTCCACATCTCCTCTGGATGTGGATCTTTCTTTCGATCATGAGTCTTTCGGAGTTGTCTTATAATCTTACATTGCTGAGAGGAGCCCAGTCTATTGAAGTTAGGCATCACATATACTTCATGTCTTTGACTGTATACAGATTTATCCTGGTTCTGCTCTTCTCGCTCAGCACCAGTTTATTTAAGTCTCTCCAGGTTACTATGAAGTCCGTCTGCTCATTTTTTATAGCACAGTAGTATTGCATTACATTCATATACCACAACTTGTTCAGCCATTCCCCAATTGATGGGCATCCCCTTGTTTTCTAATTTTTTGCTACCACAGAAAGAGCCACTATAAATATTTTTGTATATATGGATCCTCTTCCCATTTCTCTGATATCTTTGGGATATAACCCTAGAAGTGGTATTGCTAGGTTAAAGGGTATGCACTTATTTATAGCCCTTTGGGAACATAAACTTATTTTTATATCTGAAATTCCATATTATAGATTTTCTTCTTCATCTTAAATATTTTCTTTTATGCATTTAAAAACATTATCCTGAGAAGGGATCCCATAAGCTGCACCAGAGTAACAAAGGGGACCATGACACAAAGAATTAGGAAGTCTAGCCATAAAAATTTTGATGTTTTGTGGATCCTGATAGAGCACAAGAGTTGTCTTTCAGGGATTCTTCCATCTGGCCTTCATAATAGCCTACTTCCCTTCCTAGTCATATGTCTTTAAGCCCCTTCATTTTCATAATTCTTTTCCTTGGCCTCTCTTCCTTTTTAATGCTCGATTATATTATCAAATCAAAGTCATCAAGTATCAAAGTATATGTGGACCTAATTTTGACATTCTTACTTTTGAGATTTTTAATAACATTTGTCTACTTCCATCTTCAATGACTGACATAGATGTATAGTTGCAATTATTTTTATGGTGATTTTTTTGCAAGGCCTCATGGCAATAACTTTAAATGTCAGATACCCAAATGTTTCATGAAATATTTTTTCTTACATATAAACAGATGATTATTATTATAAACACATATTATATATGATTATATAAAAATATAAAGAATTATATAAAGATTATTATATAAAATTCAGCTCTTTCATTTTCCTTTCTAAGGAGAACTTGTGTGTCACCTACCTATTTCACTTATTTGTAGTGAAAATGTCAAGGTAGACTTGGTTCAATTTCTTCAGTAGTATGTCCATATGTTAATGAAGAAGAGTTTCATCATACCAATACCTCCATTAAGATGTTGATGGTCTAAAAACCATGTGATCATTAGGACTCTATTCTCCCATCTCTGCCACTAACTAAGTTGAAAGTGGCTGTACAAAATCATTTTATATTTTTTCTTTGTTTCAAGAGTTTCCAAGAATTCCTCACCATATAACCACCTGCTGGTAATGAGCCTCTATTTTCCTGGGCCACTTTTTAGACCACTGATACAGTCTGTTGAAAGAACATCACCCAAAACCTAAGTGGTACAATCCAACAGTTTGTGTTCAGCCATTATCATAACCTTGAAGAACCCAGGGTCACTTCCATGTTATGATTCAGCACAAAATTATGTCTTTTTCTGGAATTTTATTTACATTAGAATAGCTAGTGAATTCATTTGTTTCCTAATCAATAAAGTTGTTCCAGATTATATTCAATTCAGCAAACATTTGTTAAGTGCCTATTGTTCAGAGGACTGAAATAAATATCAGAGAAAAGATAAAATTTTGATGAAGAAAAGGAAAGAAAGCAAGCATTTATTAAACTCCTACTGTGTTCCAAGCTAAATGCCTTACAAATATTATGAGCTTTGATTCCTTAAGACAATATTTGTACCTTCAGAGTTTACAGTTTAGTATAAGAATGAGACATATAAATACATATATACATATATATATATGTATATATATACATATATACACACATAATATTACATGATCAATATTCTGGGTATGGATTTATGCATAATATGCATGAAAATGGAAATGATTTGCATAAAACCCATGAATTGAGTTCATGAATGGAGAGAACTGGAATGATAATTATACACAAATCACTCTTTTACAAGTGTTCTTAGCCTGGGGTCCTTGGACATCAAAGGGATCTGGGGATAGATTTTAGGGACTCCAGGCACTTGAATGGGGGAGAAACACATATTTATTTTTACTGTGCCTGGAACATAGTAAGCATTTAATGAATACTTATTGACTGACTAAACTGTAATTGAAAGCCAGTCTTGTCTTCAATTAATTTTTTAAAAATTGATCTGAGAATGAGATCATGACATAAAATAAAGTTAATCCCCTCTGGTATGTGGTATCTGCATAGATTTTGCCAGTATTGTCAAACACATTTTTCACATGGATTATTTTGGGTGATGAAAAATTAAAGAAAACTATTTGCTGTTCCCTGGAAAGCCATGGGAAAATAAGCAAGTTTGCCATATGCCCTGAAGTCATTTCGGCAAGATCCAACACAAATCTCTCTGACCTGAGAGCAGTGCCCTTCTCACTGTCACAAAACACCCACCCACAAAGACTAGCATGGTCTCCTTAGAGACCTCCACTTTCCTTGCTGATGTAGTGGCATTAACCTCTGTGATTAATTTCTCTAGGTGAAAACTACAAAGAGACACAAGGAATTTACACACAATTTTAAGGAAGGAGCAAATGTCAGTACCCACTATCGGTTCAGAAGCTGACACTGACCTATTCTCAACCTTTTATATAAAATAAGCTGTATCTTTTTTTCTTTCCCCTTTTTGTTTTTTTTTCTTTTAAGAAGATGTATCTTGCTTTTAATTATCAGAAAAAAAATCAGCCTGGTCACAGTAATCACTAGAGTTCATGGAATTATGGTGATGCCTTTTAAATGTTATCAGGAACCACCTCCTACAGGACATGATCAAAGGAAATTGACACTGCACTGATGGTTTTTGCCTCTTTTTACCTGTGTTGCCACTATCACCATTGACAGTTACTACCCTTGAGGTGTTGTGTCTACCATGGTCTCCATCATACTCTGGTTGTTTGTTGCTGTTGTGTGTTTTTCTTTGACAAAACAAAATATCACAACCCCACTTAATTCCTTTGGTTACAATACCAAGAACAGGAAATAAGCAACTGGGAACAAACAAATAGTTCAATGTTCTTCATGCTTATGGATTTCTACAGGAAATAAAGTGGGAGTAAAAGGGTCTGACTAAAATTCAGTGACTTTCATAAAGAATCACATTAAAAACTCTATTATGTGAGTAGTTTTGATTTCTGATCCTCTGTGTTCTTCTATCCTCTTAATTCTTAGCTTTCTGAGTTTGAATGCTGCTGCCTAAGGTCACTGGGCAAGTCTAAGTGCCATCAAACTCTACTTTCAGAGTTCTAATGCTAGTTCTGCTCATTACTTGCTGTGGTAACTCCATGCATGTCACTATATGCTCCCTGGGCCTCAGATTCCTCACCTGTAAGACAGGAATAATTACATTGACATGGCTTCCTAGAGCTTTGGTGAGGAAGAGCTAATGATAATGATCATTAAGCATTTTCATCATCCTCAGATATTAATTAAGTGCCCAGTGCATGCTGAGCTCTGTAAGAGGCACTCAGGGATAACAAGGAATGCCTCAGATATGTCCTCCATTCTCAAGTCTCTTATGTTACACTGGAGAAACAAGAAATATCTACAGAAAAAAATGTGAATTACTAACAACAAAGAAGTAACATGATAATCTTTGTTACAAAACAACTGGGAAATTGGGAGGTCAGGCACGGTCCCAATCTCCCCTTCTTTACCACATACCTTCTCAGGTAACAAGTAGATGATGGTGGTAGTGATGGTGATGATGATGATGATGATGATAAATGGTGTATGTATGTGCGTGTGTGCTTGTGTGAGTGTGTGCATGTGTGTGTTTGTGTGTGTGTGCGTGTGTGTGTAATAAACACAAGGAAGTGGGCAAGAAACCCTTATGTTAATAGTTGGGGAATTAGGAAAAGTTAAGGTGCATGATCTGACTCTTGGAAGGAAGACAGAGATTCTAGGAGGCAGCAGTAGATAAAGTGGGCATTCCAGACATGGAAGTTGGAGGTGTAGTTTCTTGTGTTCATCTCTAAATATGACTCACCAACCTTCAGCCCACTCCCATAACAAAGAATCAGGAAGAGAATAACAACAACAAAGTAATTCAGCAAAATGAAACAACACACAGAGGTGAATGACAACACAGTTAGTAGTCAGTGCATTCAGCCATGTGATCAAAGAGCCTTATTTCTAGTA
>CM053597.1:25674737-25803952 GCA_028646575.1 Pseudocheirus occidentalis | reverse complement strand
GCAACTTATATTTTTGTAAATATTCATCCATTTCACTAAGATTGTAAAATTTATGTGCATACAGTTGGGCAAAATAATTCCTAATTATTGTTTTAATTTCCTCTTCATTGGAGGTACATTCACCCTTCCCATTTTTGAGAGTCAGAATTTGGTTTTGTTCTCTCTTTTTTTATCATATTGACTAAGGATTTATCAATTTTGTTGGTTTTTCATAAAACCAAGTCTTAGTTTAATTTATGAGTTCAATAGTTTTCTTACTTTCAATTTTATTAATCTCTCCTTCGGTTTTCATTATTTCTAATTTAGTATTTAATTGGGGGTGAGGGCATTCTTTTTGACCCAAGATTTGAATCCAGGACTTCTGAATCCAGAATTAGTATTCTTTGCATTTTTTCTTCACCACCCCCTCTATCTGTGAACTATCTTAGTCTTTCCAAAGCTATGTTCTTGTGGTGGCGGTGGCAATGGCAGTGGTGGTAGTGGTGGTGGCGGCAGTGATGCTTGTTCAATAGTTTTATTTACATCTTATTCTTCAAGACCCCATTTAAGGTTTTCTCAGCAAAAATACTAGAGTACTTTGCCATTTCCTTCTCCAACTCATTTTACAGATGAGGAAACCGAGGCAAACAGGCTTAAGTGACCTGTCCCAGGTCACCCAGGTTGTAAGTGTCTGAAGCTGGATTTGAACTGAGGTCATCCTGATTCCAAACCTGGCACTCTATACATTGTACCACAAAGTGTGACAAAGCCAGGTAGAAAGACTTTAATTACTAACCTAGTTATATACTATAAGCTAATCACTGATCCATTTCACTAATTAAATGCAAACCCCCCCACAATTATCACCAGAATGCTGATGGCCATTTAATTACTTTTTTGTGTTGGGGGTGGGAAGCATCATAGGGGAGTTAAGGAACAGTAACTTTTGAAGATCACATTCTAAGATTTGGAGTGGTTGCCATCTATATCACTAGAAGCAACATCTACACTCAATCAATTAACAGACTACAGTCAGTTATTTAACAATTATTAAGCGCCTACTGTATGCTAAAAATTGTGCTAAGCCCTTTGAAACCACATTATTATAGAGCATTTGTGGAAGCATCAATAATTAGAAGAGATGCAAAGCTCTATAATAGATCCACCAATGGAAGGCTTACTCCTGGCTATGTGGGAGACCAGATAATGCTTTATAGAACAAGAGATAGCAACAGGGATGGACCTTGAAAGATGGGCAGAATTATGGCAGATAAACAAAAGGGAAAAATGATAACATAAGACCATAGATTTAGAGCTGGAATGAATCTTAGAAGCCATCAAGTGCAACTATTTCATTTTACAGGTGAGGAAACTGAGGCACAAAGGTAGGTGAAGTACAACACATAGCTAGTAATTATCTGAGGTCTGATTTTGAACCCAGGTCATCTTGACTTCAATTCAGGGCCCTATCTACTTACTAACTCATAATAGCTAGCTGTTCCAGGACAGAGATATTAGCTAGCAAATCTAACTAACCCAGTATATTCTTCCTGCTTCAAGATGCAGAGGCATGGTGAAATGGCAGGGAATTGGGTCTTTTTTCCCCATATGATATGTAATGTTTTAGAGATAAACTTACAATAGACTAACAGTAGGAATTGCATTGGGATACAAAAACTAAGATTTACCAGGGACAGAAAAAAAATGTACACACTCAAAGAAACATGTGTGAAGACTGGGGGCGGTGGTGGGATTGCTAAAGTAATTGAAATCCATGGAGCTTACTGGGATAGAGCCAACTCTGTGCAGAGTAAGCCAAGTCCAAACTTAGAGAAAACATCACCAAATGTCTTTACCTTCTTTTCTCATGTGTGTTTGGAACCAACCACGCAGCCCTAAAGTAGCCAAAGGAGCCTGCTCTGATACACACACACACAGACACACACACACACACGTACACACATTTAATGAGGTGATATTACTGACCACATGCTTTTTATTTTTTTTTATTTCACAGATGAGGGAATTGCAATTTCCAACTTTTGAATCCTCTGAAAAATTATGACTAGTTTAGAATATGACAGCAGTTTCCAGGAGCCGTTTCCCATGCCTCTGGCTAAATTTGATTTCATTGCTTTAGTCTGCTCTTTCTCCCGTAGCTTGAGGAACAGAAGTGAATTTCATAAGAGATTCTTTATTGTTTAGATATCACTGGTTCCCCTTAGTTAAATTTGTCTAAAAATCTCCAAACATTTTAAAAGAAGCCAAATGTTTCATAACCATAATAACCAATCTTGTCTCTAGAAGACAACGACGTCTTCTTCCTTTGGTTAAATAAGTGGAAGACTCAGGGTGCATGATGTTGCCTGTATTTGTCAGAGAAGATTCACTGTGTGTGGAGGGTAGGATGGGAAGTGTATATACATGTGTATGCATGTATGTGTGTGTTCATGTATGTATGTATGCACATGGGTATGTGTATTGTGTGTGAGGGGAAGACTAAAGTTTAAAAACAAAATGCACCTGGAAAATGTTAAATATTTTCCTGAATTTTAAAAAAGTTTAATGTTTAAGGGTAAAGTTCTGGAACATTTCCTAGAAGCCTATGAAATATGCGCTTCTGGATTTTTCCATCTTTATGAATTTTTATCATATTATTATTATATATCCTATATTAATGCATTATAAGTTGATTCTATTTTTGCCTATCTTCTTTGTTATCTGGTCACTGAGTGCTTGTTTCTTAGCCATTTTCCCACCTGTCCCCACATACCACTCAATGGACCATTGCATAATAGAATTTATAGCTGGAAGGGACCTTAGAAGTCGTCTATTTAAACCCTGCCACTTTACAGGCATTATGCAACTCATCTCAAGTTGCATGAGTAGTAAGTGGCAGAACTGAGAGTCCACCTTTCTTTCCTTCCTGTACCACGCATGCTCTACTGCTAGGGCAGATGTGACACTGATTATGTCCCTGATGAGAATAAAAGGATGCTACAAGGTCTAGTCAAATCAAAGATGCCTCCCGTAGAAGGTGTCAAGAGAGGAGCAATAACTCCAGGACAATGACTGTCATGAGCAAGCACTCAAGAAAAGCTCTATCTAGCGACCTACCTATAGCTCTATCTGTCTGTCTGTCTATCAGCCTATCTATCTACTATCTATACATCTGGTGCAAATAGGTGGCACAGTGGAGAAAGTGTCAGGCCGGAAGTCAGAAAGACTCATCTTACTGAGATCAAATCTGGCTTCAAATACTTACTAGATATATGACCTTGGGCAAGTCACTTAACCATGTTTGCCTAGTTTCCTTATCTGTAAAATGAAGTGGAAAAGAAAAGGGCAAACCGCTCCAGGATCTTCACCAAGAACACCCCACAAGGGGGTCATAAAGAGTGAGACGTGACTAAAATGGCAATAGCAAAGGCTATCATCTATCCATCCATTTATCTGTCTTTGTTATTATTATCATCAAGTCCTAAGTCCTTCATTCTCATGCCTTAGGAATCTGGGTAGAGAATTAATTAATTAAAATGCCCACAGAGCTCTAAGTTTGTCTTTCTGGTCAATTCGATATTTGTGATTCCACCACTATCCAGTCATTAGAACCACAATTAACTCATATGAAAAGCCAAAGAAGCTACATTGTTCTAGAAACAAGCCCTTTTTTTTAGCATTCAAACTCAGGATGACTGGCAGGGAGGACAATGAGAGATGCATTGACTAATCTTTGGTCAATTCAGTTCATCAAATATTGATGGTCAAAGGACCTAGAATATGAAACAGTGTGGTATAAGGATCAAAGGGCTAAGATTCCAAGATCTGCACTTCAAATTTGAGACTGCTGAATAAGCATCATAACATCTTTACAGTAACATACTTCATCTAGTTAGAAAACTGGGCTAAGTGCCCAAGCTTCTTTGAAACCCAGAAGTTTTTTTTTCCCTAAAGTAAGGTTTCTTTCTTTTTAACAAAACTCCTACTCAAGCCTAGCCCCCTCTCAAATGAGGGTGGGAAAACTGAGGAGGCAGATTCCTACTTCCTTTTCTTCAAAGAATTCCCTCCTGAGAGCAACCCAAAAAGTTTTCAGAATTTAAGTCAAAACTGTCACAGTAATCCCCTGCCTTGTTACAAACTTTAAACATCTCGGCAATTTCCTTCTCATTTTCCAGAATGGTTGTCATCTCACTCACCATTCAAGTTGGCCTGGAAAGTCTGAGCTGGTATCTAATGTTGTTTTTCTGTTTGGTTTTGTTTTTGTTTTGCTGTTTCTTTCCTTTGGATAGCCTCTGTGAAAAACTTTCCACAGGAAGTGCTTTGTGACTTCTGGCTCTGAGTAAGAAGGATTCTTTTATGTCTTAGAGGTTATGTGATTACAGAGGACTTAGAATGACTGTCATTTATAGCCTAGTAACTTTCCACATCGATTAGAAACACCTGGCAGATGTATTAGAGGTCTGGATAGGATTATTGCTTCAAAGCAGGTGTTTAACAGAATGGAGCAATAAGAGTGATTGCAATTAGGGATGCCATTGGGTATATTTGAAAATCGGCACATCTCTAGTGTCAATTAAAAAACACTGATCTAACCAAAAGCCCATTACAAATTGGTCTCACAATATTCAGGAAAACTAATTTGACAGGACTTGGTCACAAAATAAATGTCTTTTGTCTCTTATGAACATCCTTGTAATCACTTTGGAGTTGAAAGTTCTTGAAAGAAATCTGTAGATGTCCAGATGGTGCCTGTACTGAGTTTGTTTTATGATAATAAAAAGGAAGGTGAACAAATACAATTGAAAGATGAACCAGAAGAATAAACAATTAATGAGATGCTATGGCTCCCTAACCACAGGAGAAGGGATAGAGAAGGCTTAGCCCAAACTAAAGATAATATCAAGAAGAAGAGGAGAGAGATGGATATTGAGGAAGGAAAGAGACGAGACAAGTTGCTGCTGTTCTGTGGACTCCACATTCCCAAAGATCAGCACATATGCTCTCAGAGGGGTTGGGAAGATTTCCTATAGATAAGAAATGGGCTCCAGATGTTCTATCAGCCCACATAATTTTATATCCCAAAGGAAAAAAATAGTCTTGTTAAATTATATCTTACATGTCGTCAAGAAGGTCTCTAAGATTTTTAATATCTAGAGCTTATAATGTTGGTCTAAACACAAACATTCTGTTTAATTGAATGTTTTCCTCTGACAGGGACTTAAATCATTATATTCATTTGCCTTGTTTTCCTTCGAGCTCAATCATGTGACAGCACATACTCAGTCCAAGAAGGGAAGTCTGCTGTTTCTTTTCTAGGCCTTTGTCTCTGATGTTTTGACATGCTTCTTTGTCCCTTATGACTTGCATTCAGTTACCTTTCATTATGCCTTTGCCTTTGAACTAAATGCTCCTAGCTTCCAACAGTAACTCATTCCATAGACATGTTATGTTCTAGTCAAAATTTTAACCCATTGTCTCAGTTAAGCAATGCCATTTATTCTTACATAATAAGCAATCATAGAATCATTAAAAGTCAGAACTGGAAAGAACAGGTCCAAGAATGAAAGGCAAACTTCTTGCTTTCAATATGAAACTGAGAGGCAGGAACTTGAGGTGTAGAGGATAAATTTACTCTTCCAAGAGCAGGTAGTTGATGATGATGACGATGACAATGATGATGATTATGATGGTAACTCTTAAGATATATAAACAATGTATAGGTATACATATATAAGTATAATACATATGCTGTATAAACTATAGCATATGCATATATAGTGTATGGTATACAATATACTATGACATACACTGCATCTGCTATAGTATCTATGATATATGCATGTGTTATATGTGCACACACATACATGAACAATTATTACAAAGAATCACAAACTATTAATAGCCATGTGAAAGTATGCTCCAAATCAATAATAATAAGAGAAATACACATGAAAGCAACTCTGAAGTTTCACCACATATGCTGTAAGTTAGCCAAGATGACAAAAGATGGGAATAGTAAATGTTGGAGGGAGTACAGGGACGATAGTCACACCAGAGCATGCGTGGGACTGCAAATCAGTCTGACCATTTTGGAAAGCAAATAAAGTGACTAAAATAGACATAGTCTTTGAACCACAGATTTCACTACTGCAGTTATACAGTAAGGAGCTCATTAATAAGAAGGAAGTCTCTAGAAAATATCTATAGCAGTACATTTTGGAAGTAGCAAAGAACTGAAAAAGGAGACATGTCATGTAATTATTAGTATATGTCCTGCAAATGCATGAATAAGTTGTGGTATATGATTGTGAGGTAATACTACTGTGCTGTAAGAAATTATAAGTGGCAGCCCAGTAGGGCAGTGGATAGAGCTTGGAGCCTGGAGTCAGGAGGACCTGAGTTCAAATTAGACCTCAAAGACTTACAAACTGTGTGAGATCAAGTTGTGTAACACCACTTGCCTCCCACAAAAAAGGAAAAGAAAGAAAGAAATGATGAGCAGGTTGATTTTAGAAAAGTATGGAGAATTAGATGATATAACAAAGAGTGAAATGAGCAGAACCAAGAGCAATATTGTTCAAAGACTAACTATGAATATCCAAGTAAGGGGTAAGGAACCTGAGGCCCTGAGGTCACATGTCACCTTCTAGGCCCTTGGGTGCAGCCTTTTTAATGAGTTTAAGTTTTACAAAACAAATTCTTTTATTATGTGAAGTTTGGATTCAGTCAAAGGGCCACACTTGAGTACCTGGAGTGTCACATGTGACCTCAAGGCCACAGGTTTCCCACCCCTGGACTGTTATTCTGAATTATATGAATATTCAAATCAACTACAAAGGACCTAGGAAGGAAGATGCTATCTACCATTAGAGAAAGAACTAATATATGGAAGTATGTATTATATAGTTTCACATATATGTGTGTGTGTGTGTGTGTGTGTGAAATATTGGTTTTCTCTAGTGTAGGGCTAGGAAAGAAGGAAAACAGCTTGAAATTTAAAATGTGACAATAAATAAAATAAAATAAATATTTTAAAATTACAGAAACCATAGTAGACCTGAATCATATAATGACCCACAATAAACATTTCCCACTGCTGCTTATCATGCTGTGAGAAGACCTAGCAAAAGACAGGTCTATCATGCTATATATATATATATATATATATATATATATATATATATATATATAACAATCTATGCTAGTTGATGTGGCCACTTCACTAAAAGCTGCTACTCTTCATGATCCTGCCTCATTACCTCTATTGACTTTAATGTGCCTATTGGCAATAAATCTGTTGGCATTTCCTGAATTTCTTCAGCTTCATTATTTTGTCCAAAGTAAATGTCTCCTATCATTCATTGCCTAATGTGATCTCCAGGTGGACTTGTACTAGCATGGAATCATAAAATCTAGAGCCACAACAGATGAGGAAATTGAAGCTCTGAGACGAGATGATTTGCTAAATTCCCCCAAGTATTACTAAAGGAACCAGATTTAGGCCCAACTCATAAATGACGATTCTATACTCTTGCTGCCCTGTCACAGCTTCTCCCATGAGCTCTACAAGCACCACTTGATATCGAAGAGAGGGCCTAGAAATCTCTGGTGACTCAGTGGTTCTGATAGAAACTTGTACTTACTAATGCCTATTATCTCAGTTGGATAAAATTTGGTGCTAATGATACCAAGGTCATAGGTTTATGTGGAGGTCATAGGTTTGCTTCCTCCACACCTAGATGGCACAGTAGACAAAGCTAGACTTGCAGTCAGGAAGAAGGGATTGTAATGGTAAGGGAATTTGAAGTTGCCTTTGCTTGGCATTACAGGGATTTAGGCACTTTCTAGCTGTAGCACCCTGGGAAAGTAACAACCATTCTGTTTACTCATCTATAAAGTGAGGAAGTTGTTCTTGATGATCTCTACCATCCTTTCCAGCTTTATATATATATGACTCTTGCAATCATTAGATGATTTTTAAGACCAAGTCCAGCTCCAAGAGTCTAGGTTTCTAACAATTTCTTGCCAAGTTCTTTAAACAAAGTCATACTATGCTGCTCAGGTCAGGTAGGTTTCTCTTTTAGTCTTCTCCCTGACTCTAAGTCCACAACCTTTGAATACACTAGCTTCACCAAAGAGTAAAAGTGATGTGCCCACTAAAATGTCTGACTCTTCTCTAGAGTTTGCTTCTCTTATGAGCAGCAGGAGACGAAGCATTTCTGAATTTCTGCTCAGCCTCACCACTATCCTGGTGACCTTTCAATTCCCTCTGGATGTCCTGTTCCTACAGGAAAACACCCCAGCTGTTCCGAAGATAGAAAGGCAGTCCAATTGTTGTATAATTCATTTACAACAGGCACTTGGAGCATGCAGACAAATTACCTAGGACCAGAAATGCTCTAGGGAGACACCAGGAAGCTGGATGCTAAGCACATTCTCCAGTTTCTAAGTCCTTAGGGTCTTGCTCTCAACTCTGCTTGATATGAGCACCTGGAAGGTCAGTCTTGAGAATGCTTGGTGTAATTACTGTAGTTCCATTTATTAAAAAAAATAGAAATAAAAGCTGAAGTCCTGAATTTTTCTAGAGAATAATAAATAAGCCTCATGAACTCATAAAAAAGGGAGTAGAAGACAGAAAGGTGCAGTCAGGGAAAGAATGGGGCAGAGAAAAAGAAGCAATGAGGGAAATGAAGAAAGATTTTTAAAAAGACTACATTTTGACTGCATAATAGTAACTTTTATATAACCCCTTAAAGCTTCCATGAAAATTTTACATGTTACACCTCCACATCCTTAAAACAACCCTTGAAAATAGTAAGGTAGCCATTACTGCCATCTTTACAGAAGAGAAAACAGACTTTTCAAGTTGTTCATTGTTTCTATAAGGTCACATAGATACCATGACCCAGTGCCCTTAAATGGAGAGGATCTGATGAGAATGAAGAGTCAGAGAATTAACCAGTGTCTAAGAAGCAGGAATGATCAGCCCGTAGAAGTGGGAAAGCCACCTCATGGGATATGGTTTCAGTGATTTGGGAGATGAAACTGAAATTGAGTCTAAAGATTTAGAGTATAAAGCATTCTTTGCTGGTAAAGATCTATCCAAGGACACATTAAGTGCATCTTGAGCCAGTGAATTTTAATAATAGCCTATTGTATGTTTTAGATGATTCTGCTTTTACCCAGTTAAACTGTTTCTTCAACTAAGGCCAAAATAATCCTTCCCATTTCCTTTTCTCTTTTTCTCAATTTTTTTCAAATGTCTTTTGTTTTTACATAACAGATAGTTTACCATATCACCTTGCTATATATCCTCCCTTATAAAAAGAAAACAAAAAAATCAGAATTAAAACCGAATGACCAAATGTCTATATGACCATGTCTATCAAAGTATACATGCACCATTCTGTGGCCATAATCCCCCACTTTGCAACAAAGTTCTCCTGAAATCAATGGATCTTCATGTCCTTCTCTTATAGGCATAACAATTAATCAGTTTAGATGCTGCAGTTTGGTTGCTTTCATTCACATTACTGTAGTCTTCATGTTTATTTTTCTCTCATATATGTTTACTTAACTCTGCCTCTGCTCTTAGAAATTTTCTTACGATTTTCTGAATTCCTTATTTATTCAGAAGCACTCCAAGTTATGGGAACTTTATTTCCATTATTTTTAAATCTCAAAAAGTGCTACTATAAATATTTTGAAAAATATAAGTTTTGATTTTTGTCTTCGACTTCCTTCTAGAATCCAGAAATGGAACTTGTAGACCACGGAATATAAACAGTTTAATGACTATATATGCAACTCCAAATTCAGACTGACAATAGTTAGCCCATTCTCATCATTCCACCAACACAGTAGTATGCCTATTTTCCCACAGCCTTTACAACATAGACTCTTTCCATCATATATCATTTTTACCAATTTATTGATTGAGAGTGAAATCTCAGGGTTGTTTATTTGTAATTTAGAGTATTTTCTCATATGACTGTTGACAGTTCTGAGAATGTCTGATGTAATTGCTGGGACTCCCCATTTGTATTTTCTATTTATATTTTTGTCCATCTATCTCCTAGGGACCATTCCTATTTTATAGATGAGAGACTCAACAAACAAAAAAAAATGGATGACCTTCTCTTAGTCACACGACAAGGCAATAACACCATGAAGATCAAAATTCAGGAATTCCAGATGGTGAATCTTGTGTTCAACTGGATTTGTTCCATATGATTATCCCTTCTATTTCTAAAAATACTTCAGAGAGTGCATCTGCTTTATATTGTGAAACCTTACCATCAAGAAAGATCCTTAAACATGTGCAATCTATAAATTATGTGAGGGGAAAAGATTAGAAGATACAGCACCACAATCCATCAAGCTATAATTCCTTTCCTTCTGTTTCTAATATCCTGACTGACCCACATGGTTTCAAATTCATTGAGTCAGTCAGAGCAATACCAGGCAGGGACAATCCATTTTAGTTTATTAAGCACACTTAAAACAAATTGGGTTCAATCCAATTTTAAATTGTATCATGATAGTCAAGCCTATCCAAACCCAGGCAATGATTCCTGGCTTTGATTCAGGTGCTACACAGATGTTACATTTTAATAGCCATTTTAATTGAATAAATAACAAAAAATATCCATTTGAGTTTCTGAATTTTTATTCTATATCTGCATTTTGATATGTGACATTTACCAGAACATTTAATGATGAATTTTTATTTCCTTTATCTTATTTTCCAAATGGAAAATCTTTGTCATCAATGCCATCAATTTTCTATCCAGAAAAGCAGCTAATAGAAGAACTAATGGTCACTTCATGTCTCTAGGACATAAGAGACCCATTTCTGGCTCTATCGTTCTTCTACTGCATATCTTTTTAGATTGATATAGTTACTCAGGTCATGATCTCATTCACACGTTCATGGATAAAACCTTTAGCAAAGTTTCTCAGAGTAGGGATACCAAGAAATAACAATGATATGGTGAAAACCAGAGCTACAGAGTTCCAATTAAAGGCTGCAAAGACAAAGTGTTGTTGCACATATAATGCCAACTCTAGTCCTGATCCTTTTTAATCCAAGTTCTATTTGGATGTCTCTCCCCAGTCACTTGGAATAGTAAGACCTAAAGCAATAGGTCAGTGGTTCTCAACCTGTGGATCATGACCCCTTTGAGTGTTGCTCAAGACCACTGGAAAACACGTATTTACAATGGTCTTAGGAACCAAGATACTACTTCTCTATAGGTCTCCAGGCAGGTCTGCACACATATGAATATTAAATGGGTTGTGTCACTAGGAAGGTTGAGAACCGCTGTGATAGGTCTTCATTCCCATAGATCACTCTTTTTTGTGATTTTCCCAGAGTCCCTAACTAGTTGATCTATATTTATCTGTTTGGGCTCTAGATATGAAGTTATTCTTTATTTCTACAGTTCTTCTTTCCATGCCAAGTTTTACTAACCTGACTCTAGCTGGTCATCTATCTTGAACTCTGATATCCTTAGTTTATACTAAATACTCACTCTATTTCATTTACTTAATTCGTGTTTCCTTAGTCTTCTACCTTTTTTTTTTACTATTTATTTCATGGGATCTCATGCTACATGGCATGTTTTTATGTTTCTATCACTTTTTTTCTTCATAAAAATGATGTGCTAGTTCTAAGGAAGATTACAGTAGTCTTTAACTACTACTGGTTAAAACCTCTCTCATGCACTTCTGTGTTCTGTTCCTGTGTTTCTTTGTGTCTCCAGCACTTAGAATAGTGACTAGCAGAGAATAATCAATGTCTTTTGACTGGTTGAGAATCCATTCTATCCTGGAGCCTTTTCGTTGTTGAGTTGTTTCAGTCATGTCTGACTCTTTGTGGCTCCATTTGTTTTTTTTTTTATTTTTTCCCAAATTTTACTCAATATCAAACATATCTCTACGGTTTTTATTGAGGAGGCTGACAACGTCCATGACCAAATCCACCTCGAAATTGCAGTTCTGTTGCTGACCCAGCCGCAGCCTTATCCTTCTTCTCAGCACCAGGAGGAGTAGCATGTGTATGTATCTCTGTCAGCTTCACCCAGATTAAGTCTGGCAGGTCACTCACCCTGACTTTGGACCTTGGCCTTCCTGTGTTGGGATGACTTCTGTGAAGTATGGCAGGCATGATCTCAGGACAAAGGTTATGGTAATCCCGGAGGTACTGAGTGCCCTCATTGGTGAGGTACCAGTAGAAATGCTTCCATGTGAACTGCTCCTTAACATAGCCACAAGACTTTAGAGACTGCATGGCCTTCATGACATGGAGTTTGGGCACATTCTTGTCTACCAGCTCAGGGTGCTTTGGCATGTGAACATCCTTCTTGGCTACCATTACTCCCTCCTTAAAAAGGACTTCATAGATGGCAATTCAGTTCTTCTTGGGCATCAAAATCTCTGTGGCAGGGTTGTTACTCTAGATGGAGCCTGGGATACAAAGGCTATTTGGGGTTTTCTTGGCAAAGATACTGGAGGGGTTTGCCATTTTCTTGTCTAGCTCATTTTACAGATGAGGAAACTGAGGCAAACAGCATTAAGTCACTTGCCCAGGATCACACAGATAGCAAGTGTCTGGGGCCAGATTTGAACTCAGGAAGATGCCAGAGGTGGGGGGGGAATACCAGTCAATATATATGGAGTAAGTAGCTTGGAAGGTGTGGCAATGATAACCAGGTCGGATCATGGGCCTTTAAAAATTTCATTAAATACTATAGATTGTCAATCCTTGCTATTGCTAAGAAGCAAAATTCAAAGCCAGATATAAAGAGCTATAATCACGAGGACAAATTCTAGCACTTCTGTCTATTATCCTTTATTAATGTTTAATTGAACTTTGACTCTATGTTTGAGATTGGACAGAAGAAATTATCTTGAATCTCCCAGTGTCCATCTCTCAATGTCTACTCCCAGGCTCTCCTTCCCTAGTAACAGCAGCTTGGAAGTAGACTCAATTCATGTATGTCAGATAGGCAGGCCTAAATTGAGCAACATCATCATTTTATCCTCACACAGTATGCCATTTTCTGTGCAAGGACCTGGAGCAACACGATCATAGCCCTGAAGGAATCCAAATATATGCAAGAATCTCTACTCAGGATAATGACACAAGGAGAAAAACACGCAGAACTGACTAGCCCAAGCAGCAAAGTTTGATTGTTCTACTCAGCTTCAACCAATCCCTCCTCTGTATTACTTCCATTCACTCTCACCATACATTCTTCTCACCATCCCAGATACCAAGATTTACATGAACTGATGCAAAGAGGAATGAGCAGAAGCAGGAGAACACTGTGCAGAAAAAGCAACACTGTACAATCATCAACTCTGAAGGACTTAGGGATTTTCAGTAATACAGTGATTCAGAGCAATTCCAGAGAACATAGGGTGAAAAATGTTACCTACCGCCAGAGAAAGAATTGATGGTGTCTGAATGCAGATTGATGCATACTTTTAAAAAAATTTTATTTTTCTTGGTTTTGGGGGGGGGTCCTGCATTTTCTTAGATAACATAACTAACATGTAAATGTGCATTGCATGACAGCACATGTATAACTTATATAAAATTGCTTGTCTTTTCAATGAAAAGGGAGGAGAGGGGAAGAAGGAGGTAAATTTGGAACTCAAAATTTTAAAATAAAGCAAACACATGTTAAAATTTTGTTTTTACATGTATTTGGGGGAAAATAAAATACCAAATATATTTTAAATCCCGGGTACCCTAGTTTTATTTGCAACACACCATCACTTTTTCCACCATTTGATTCCCTTAAAAGCCTTAGTCTAAATGCTAATGTCAATGGTGTCCAGTCAAATCTAAGTTTACACTAACATATAAATGACTAACAATAGCCTAAAGCTACCATTTCCAGGAGTATTTGTCCTTTCATGTGGTTCAAACCTGTGTGTTTGAGGATGAGTTTTATAGTGGTGGAATTTTAAATGATCAAGCAATGAATAAAGAAGGTAAGTTTAGGGGTTATGTTGCTTCCTAGTATTAAATTATATGGGTTATAGGCTACATTTTCTACTTGTACATATAAGGCCAATTCTGACCAGTGTCCACTGTTGGAAGGACTAGCAGCCATTAATATCTCTCCCCCACTCAATTCTGAAACTCCCCCCTTCCTGGATGTGCCTTACAAGCAGGAGGAAGGGAGAAATAGGCCACCAGGATGGCAGGGGAACTAGGGAATAAGTAAGAGGTTCTGTGACTCTACCCTCCTAGCTTGGTTTCTGACTCACCAAACCTTGACATTATCCCTCAGCTTTTCTCATAAACTGCAACCTCCCCTAGGGTCTGGGACCTCCTCACCCTGGAGGGTGTCCTACATAGTCCCTGTAGTCTTCTCACCCTGGCCTATTCCTTCAGGATAATCTTTTCCTTCCATTGATCAATTACTCCTAGGGCCTCCATTTGGGAGAGGCATCTAGATTAACCAGCTTTCATTCCCTACATGGCTCTGCTTCTGACTTTCTGGACTTGAATACCAAGCCTTTGTGAGGGGTAACTTCATTCTTCTCCAGGCTGCACTCCTGACATTTATTTCCACAGGACTATCTCCACTTTGCTATAGAAATATCTTTACCTTGGAAGCTCACTCTATCCAGGGACAACTTCTCGGTTTGGAAGTGTCATCTGGCTCTGTGGCTTCACCTTCTGATTGGTTGCTTCCTCCCCAAACCCCCAATTTAAGGAGGCCCAGGCCACAGTTTTCATCCCTTTTCACAATGTACTGATGACTAATCCCCACAAGACTTTATCTTGTCCAGTGCTGCCCCTCCCCTTTTATGTGCAGTCTTCCTCCATTAGAATGTGTGTGTCTTGAAGGTGGAGACTGTATTTATTTTGGCTTATATTTGTGTCCCAAGAGTGCCTGATGTGGTATAAGCATTTAATCAACACTTGTTGCTTTTCTCATTGCCTTGCCTCATATTAATGTTGCTATGAGTTCTGGTGAAGGTTCAAGGTTTTCCCCTGAATCATATCCTTCAAACGTTAAAATGCATCTCATGAAGTCATCTAGTCCAGTAGTCTCAAACTCAAATAGAAACAGATCCTTACTGCCAGATATTGACTTAGAAAACTATAAATTATCATTATCTATGTGGCATCACATTTTTATTTTGTTAAACACTTCTCAATTACATTTTAACCTAGTTCAGATTAAATTTAGGATTATGGTGCACTGCATGTCAAATGGGCTGGGAGATTGACTCCTCTGATCCCACCTAGCCTGAAGAAAAGATGATATTTAAACCATTTCTAGACAAACAGAATTCGAGTCTGATTAGAACAGAAGCTCCTTTAGACTAAGATCAGAGGATAACAAAACTAGATAACAAAACTAGACTTAGAATGTCCCTTAGAGAATGAATTCAATATCTTAAGTTCAATGATGAGGAAACTGAGGCCCAGAGAGTTTAACTGGCTTACCCATAGTCACACAGGCAGTAGGCATCAAAAGCACAATTTAAAACCAGGTGCTCTGAATCCAGAATCTCTGTCCTTTCCACTATACCATACTGCCAAACTAAAATGCTTCTTTTTTTCTTTGTTTCTCCATGTGCCTTAGTACATTTTTAAATTGAACTTGTGACTTCATTGCCATATGAAAGAAATGCCTTCTATGATGCAGAAAAGAAGCTCCTTAGAATCTTGGATAAGTATCTTCAGCTTTGAAAGATGAAATACCTCTTCCAAGGTCACGCAGTATGACTCAGAGTTAGGATCTGAATCTACATCACCTCCAGAAGCCAATCCTAAATTCATGCTCTCTATCCATTAGGTCAGGTTGCCTCTCTACACAAGACAACACACCCATAATCATACTATATATCCAATAAACATTTGTGGTACTCGTTAGAACTGTTTAAGCAATAGAATTTCCCTTACAAGTTGGGCAGTGTCCTTCTTTTGATGTTTTAATCCCTATTTCTCTCTAAAATGGTCTGGAGCAGCTAGTGGTGAAATGGATAAAGCACTAGCCCTGGAGTCAGGAGAACATGAGTTCAAATCCAGCCTCAGACACTTGCTAGCTGTGTGATGCTGGGTGAGTCACTTGACACCAATTGCTTCCTCTTCCTCCCACCAAAACAAAAAATAATTAAAGGTAAAATTAAAAAGCACATACTGTAGTCTCTGGATCAGAGCTTCCTACTGCACCTTCTCTTGAATATCATCAGGTAGTCACTAAGTAGGTCTCTTTTTCCTTTTCAATCACTTAAGTCTTTGGTCTGAATTTTCCCTTCTATAACTCCAAAGGAAATGACATAATTGATACCTTTATTCAATGGGACACTTGCATAGGCATGAAATTGACCCTCTGGGTCCTCCACACAACACACACTAAGTGGAGCTATTACGGTTATTCTCCAAATGGATTGTCAGTATAATCACCATTGTATGAAACCCATAGGGAACATTAGAGTGACAATGCTTTGACAGCAGCCACTTTGCAAACTTGAATATTTCAGCAATTAAAATCACAAACATAATCACAGCAACAAAAGCCCTGTCTTCAATTTCACTTTCCTTTTTTTTTTTCAATGATGTTCAAGGGGTGGGTTGTTTGGAATATATTTTTGGCTTTGCATTTAAATGGAATGAAACCTTCAATATGTTTTAAGATTCTGTATGGAACAGAATTGGATAATGTAATTAATCAGTATTTTCAGTCCCACAATTATACTTTGTCCAAGTAAATCATTTTATACATCAGTTTGCATTCGTTGGATTAAATATTTCAAAATAAGCAGTTATCATTGAGATGGCTCTATGGCACTTAAAAAAATCAATGGTGTTTGTCTATGATAATTGGGAAAATAATACAACACTCTACCCTGCCCCCTCCCCATTCCCAGTTTCAAGAAAATTCCTGGTACCTGATTTACTTTACTGTTTTGTAGCATGCAGCACCTAAAGAGCCATCTGATAGATTCAGGCCAAATTCTCATCAAGAAAGAATTGCATGGATTCCAGGTTGTTTCAGCCTGATTTGAGATAAAATGACTGAGTCATAAATCCTGGCCAAATAGACTCCATAAAGAGACCAGCAACTGATTCTTTCAATGGTACTGGCCTGTGGTGTTCAAATGACATCCAGCAGTCAGATACTGGAGAAGATCTGCTGGGCAGTTAGAGATTATTTCAGAGGGCATTGTCTACTCACAAACAACTCAGAAACTACTACAAGAGATGACTTGGGGAAGCAGTTAGAGATAGAGGAAGGCATAGGTGCCTGTCATGGTGCCTGGGAAATAGTAGGTATTTAAAAAGCATGTTGATGAACTAATAAGGAAGATCAAGGAATCAAGAAGCATTTATTATAATTCTTATGTGCCAAGTTCTGTGCCAGGTCTGAATTGTGGAAAGACAAAAGGAGTTTACAGTCTATATGGGGGAGACCAATGTGCACATATAAGTGTACATAAAATGATGAAAGAGGAAGGAGGGGGCAAGTTAGAGATAGTGACTTGCCTCAGGTCATAGAGCTAGTATATATTTGAGGTAGGATTCATATTCATTTCTGCCCAAATGTGAATCCTGAATTCTATCTACTACACGAAATAACTGCATAGAAATAGTATTATTAAAAGAATTATTCATAATATAATTTATAAATGTTAGTAATTATTAATAAGCTTTTTAAAAACTTAAAAGAAATTAAGAAGGGTTTTTAAAGGCAGTCTTTCTAAATCTCTTAGTAATCAGAAAGATGCTCCAGTTGATCGACCTTGTAGCATCTGTATATATCCCCTTCTCTCCTCTAGCATAGCTACCACCTTGGTGAAGGTCCTCATTACCACATCCACCATCTTGGACTATTGTAGTAACATGCTAACTGATTTCCTTAACTCCTTAACCTATCTCCCTATTTCAGTGCATCCTTCAGTCAAGTGATAAAATGATCTTGCTTAAAGCACAGATCAGACCATGTTGCCTCTATTAAATGAATGCCAGTGGCTCCCAATTACATTAAGGATCAAATATAAAACACTGTGGTTGGCCTTCAAAGCCTGCCCTCTTCCTGCAACCTGATTTCTCCCTGTTCCCATATTGTGGGATCAGTAACATTGTTTCCTGGCTGTTCTTTGCATAAGACATTGAATGACCTAGCTGTTTCCATGCCTGGTATTTATAATGGTTATGGGATTTGAAAACCTTCCATGCCCTTTGAAATTGCTGATATAGCAGGAAAGGGTGGGGCAGGAGGAAGCCAGAGCGGGGCTGGAGCCAGTGCAGTGACCAGAAGCGGCAGCAGTGGCAGCAACACAAACTCCTTTTTTTGAGCCAGCCAGAATTTTTGCTAAGGACTCCTGCTGAGGACTACTGGGGACAGGAAATTCAGAGGGCCACTCTCACTCTCTTTGCTAAGAGTGAGCTGCCTGGATGCTGAGCAGGTGCTGTGAGAAAAGGACCTTTACCCGAGGTAGCCTGTTCTGTTTTGAAGGCTTGAGAATGTGAGTTTACTGCATGTGCCAACTCTATAGCTATTGTGACAGCTTTGACTTTCTGGTTTGGGGACTTAGTTTTCTGGTTTTTTAAAAAATGCTCTAGTTTTGTCTCCCATGTAGAGAGCCTGCTATATTTTGTGATTAATAACCATATCAGCATATTTATACTTACCCTAGGCATTGTGAATACTGCATTTTTGATATAGTATTCTTCTCATCTCTGCTTCCTGGCTTTCAAGTCACAGAAAAAATCCCACTGTCAGAGGAAGACTTTCCTCTTTCCCTCTAATAATGCTAGTGCCTTCCTTCTGTCAATCAACTCCAATTTACCCTGTCTCTATCTTGCTTTTATGTAATTGTTTGAATGTACTCTCTCCCATTAGAATATAAGCTCCTAGGGGGCAGGAACTGTTCTTTGCTTTCTTTGTATCCCCAATGTTTAGCAGAGTGCCTGCCATGTTGTTGTTGTTCAGTCATTTCTGACTCACTGTGACCCCATTTAGGGCTTTCTTGGTAAAAAATATAGAATGGTTTAACATTTCCTTCTAGAGCTCATTTTTCAGATGAGAAAACTGAGGCAAACAGGGTTAAGTAACTTCCCTAGGATCACAAAGCGAGTAAGTATATGAGACTAGATTGGAATATGAATTCCTGACTCCAGGGTTGGCACTTTATGCACTGTGCCACCTATCTGCCCCACCTGGTACACACAGTAGGTGCTTAAAAATGCTTATTGACTTGGTGTACCATTGGATGTGTTGGCTTCTTTGGGTATCTTTCTATATTGCATTATTTCCTTTCAGTTCTTTACAGGCACAGCAATTTTAAGTTACCATCAAGTGGGAATCACTAGCTATAGACTTAAATTAAAGCTTATATTTCTTCCTAATTTTGTTCAAAGCTACCAGATTAAAAAAGCATTTAATTTTGAGAATCTTATATAAGTACCAGTGTTGGAGTAAAAGGCCATTTCAAGTTTATGAGCTGCTTTAACTCAGCATTAATTGTGCAGCTTCTAACCTGGGAGCGTACAGTATGATCTATAGAAAATTCATAGATAATTGGTTCCTCAGGTCCCAGAGACTCACTTTTATCTGTATTTTTTAATATATCTCTGTTCCTATTGTGTTATGGGCAAATGGGTATCCAGTGTGTATACATGTATAGACAGTACTCTGCAAGCTGACTTTCAGATTAACAGTAACCCCCACTAAAATGCCAAAATGTCTCACTTACTAGAACAGGAGGAGTGTGACAGTTGAAATTATCTGAACTTTATATTATCTCTTCCACAATATGCCTTCTTGTTATGTTTTGGTTTGTTTGTTTTATTTTTCCCAGAAGTGCCCCAAAGTACATTGGCTTCTACATCAGTAGGAATTAGGGAAGCCATTATGGTAGATTATTCTTATTCCCTCAATACAATCTTTGGTCCTAGGGCCCCAACCCAAGGACTGTGGGATAAATGAGGGTTCACAGAAAAGGGAACTTTTCAATACCCCTCTAAGCCAAGTTGTTGCTGACCTTCTGCTGAAGACACATCTCATTTGAGAGAGAATGCATAAAAGACCAAAGGTGGTTCTTGGTGTGGGCTGAGGGGGTAGAGGATGAAAGCAACTATGGGACATAGTAGAGACCATAGAATTAGAGTCAGGATGGCACTGAGATCAAATTTTGCCTCAAATATTTCCTTAAGCTCAGTTATCTTAGGTTCTTTAGCCTCTGTAAGCCTTGGTACTCTCATCCGCACAATGTGGACAACAACGTCTGCCTTCCAGGGTGGTCGTAACAAACAAATCACTCTCTTTCTCTGTTTCTCCATACACATACATAAATATATATGTGGATACGCATCACGTGTATATGTATGTGTGCATAAATTATGCATGTGTACATATGCATACACATATATCCACATACATACACTCATATATACACATACGTGTATGGCACATATACTATACATACACATGTGTACTCGTTGTGTATGTGTGTTTATATGTTATTCAGCAAATATTGAAGGACTGTATAAATGCCAGGGTTGCTTTTTTCAGATGGAATCACAGTTTTTATACCATTCACAAGTATGATTCTCTAGAAATTGTCAAACAAATGCAGAATATAATGGACCTCTCACACCCCTGGTTGTAGACACCATTTTAATGTAAACCAGTCAATGATCTCATTGGCTTTCTTGGACACCATATCCCACTGCTGACTTGTATTATTATATTGATATTGTTGACTCATATTCTGATGTCTGTTTTACATTGGTTATGCTTCTCAAAAAAAATACTGAGCCTCAAAGTCAATACCTTTGTCCAATTGCCATTTTTCTGAGTTGGCCTTTTTAAACAGTTCCTGCTGAGACTACTCTAATCACATGTAGTCTCTCTTCTTTATTCCTTTTTGGAAGTGGTATTGAAGAGCATTTCCTTCCATCGGAAGCTTTGATAACATTCTGAAATGATTGCTACCTTTTTATAAATTTGTTTGTTGTCTCTGCTATTACATTGTGAGCTCTCTGAGGACAAGGTCAGCCTTTGGCTCTTTCTTTGAATCCCTAGTATCTGCCACATAGTAGGCAGTAAAGGTTTATTGACTAACTTGGTTGTTACCTAATGTATACAAAATGAATGTGTCTGTGGGTTTCTGTGCATGCAATGCCATTGGGATTTGACAAACCTAGTGATTTTTCCTCTTTGGGTCTGGCACATAGGGAGACAAGACTCTCCTGATGATTTTGTTGGTATAGGAAACTCTCCTGTGAAGAAATCCTCTCTACCAAAGCAGGTTAGCAAAAGTAAAACTCCTTTCTGCACATCCAAATCACCACATAGAATATAGACTAGTTATCAAGTTTTCTCCAACTCTTGTTGAGATACTCTTATTATGCAGAAAACGGTGTTGCTTTCAATATCTACCTGGACAGTGATCATAAAGCACCATTGGTATTTATATGTGCTAGACAAGAGCCAGCAGGAGAGAAAACTAGACTAAAATCAGAAAGAAAGAAAAAATGGAAGGGATTTATGAATCACAAACTTCACTAGTGGGAATGTGGCTGCTGGCAGATCACCCCAAGGGTTACGTTCAGAACATCCCTTGCTTATAATAGCAGTAAATAATTTAGAGAGACTTGGAAATGTAACATATCAAAGCTGGCAGTCACTAACAGTCAGCTACAAAACCCAGGAAAGGAAAACTGTACACAAGCTGAATGCAGATAACAGAAAAGCAGGAATGTGGGAGGTGGGAAAGGAGGACAGCAGAGGAAAAGGAAGTCATATAAGACACTTAATCTTAACTTCCCTAGCCACTTATTCTTATTATAGTTACATTTCAGAGTATAAGCTCTTTGAGGACAGGTGTCATAGTTTCCTTGTACCTTACAAAATACTATGGGTTGATAAAGATTTTTTGAATTAATTGGAAATAGTTCATCTCTTCCTATTACAATACCAGGTCCCTGAGGGCAGGAACTGTGTTTCAGTTCAATTTCTCTGCTCAGTGACAAACAAATAAGAATCCCTTAACAAATCTCTGTTGTTGAGACAATTGAGGGGAATTTTTACTGTAGAAATATCCTTAAGGCTATGTATTTAGTATGTGGATTCAGTGACAATAAAGTGGAGAAAAAAAGGAAAGAGCCTATCTGTCTATCTCAACTGAAGGAGAAAAATTATCCAAAGATGGTTTGTCCTTTAGGCTGTTTACTTTGACATTCTTTATTTATTTATTTGCTCAGCTCGGAGTTTGCCTAAAACGTTTGTGAATTTCATAGAAGTAAAGTGCTGCTGTAATAGACTTGATGGGCGAAAAATAAAACAAAACAGTGTACAGGCAGTGGGAATCAGAGAAAAAAATAAACATCCAAAGAAACAAGTCTGAAGTCTCATATGTTATTCTTGTCTGTAATAATCATCATCTTTGTTCAAAGACAAATCTAGAGACAGAAGACAGTGAACAAGACCAATATTGGTCTTCCATAGGTCATGCAAGATCTCTCTATATTTTGACACCTAGATAATATTCTTTTATTTTAAAATCAGATTGATGTGAATATTATTCCTGTTGCAATAACTGTTTAATTTTCCTTCTGAAATGTGGTGATTGCAAATGATAGATATGAATGGAGGATCCTTTGATGGATACATGGTCCTTCCTTCCACTAATGAAGATCACAAAACCTCCATGACTTATCCTACTGGGCGATTCTTGTCCAGATCTTTTTTCTTTTATCATAGGTAGCACAGTGGATAGAGGGCTGGGCCTAAAATCAGAAGAACCAGAGCTCATATTTAGTCTGAAACACTTACTAGCTGTGTAACCCTAGGCATGTCACATAACCTTGTTTGCCTCAGTTTCCTCATCTGTAAAGTGAACTGGAGAAGGAAATGGCAAACCACTCCAAGATCTTTGTGAAGAAGACTCCAAATGGGGTCATGAAGAGTTGGACATGACTGAAAATGACTAACAACAAAACTGATTTAATAATCCTGAAAAAAAATCAATGAGGTTAATTTGACATCACCAGTTCTTGCAGAAGCCATGTTAGGTTTGCAACAACCATCCCTTTAATGATTTCTTCGAAAAATTTTCCCAGGAATAAAAGTCAAACTCACTGACCTATAGTTTTTTGCCTGTTTATATGTATATTATATATGTATACATATGTGTATGTATAAATATATATGTGTGTGTTCTGTATGTGTGGAGAAAAAAGAAAATGAGAGAAAGAGAGAGAGAGAGAGAGAAAGAGAGAAAGAAAGAGAGAGAGAGAGAGAGAGAGAGAGAGAGAGAGAGAGAGAGAGAGAGAGAGAGAGAAAGAATGAGAAAAAGCAGCAATTGTTTTTCTGTTTTGGAGGCAATGAGAGTTAAGTGACTTGTAAGTGTCTGAGGCCAGACTTGAAGTCGTGTCTTCCTGTCTCCAGTTCCAATGCTCAGTTCACTGTGCCACCTAGCTGCTCCTAGAATCTACTTTTCCTTGCTTTTGTGGTGCCTCATCTATTTTCCACAATGTCTCAGATATTGTTGATGATGGCTCAACAATGACAGCTGCCAGCTCTTTTCTCTTAACAAAGATGAACTTTGACTGGGCCAAATGAATAAAATTCACAAAGGTAACTTTATTTATATATCCTTAATTCCTTTGGATATCAAATTCTCCTTGACCATTTTCAGAGCCAAGGTCATTCTCCTTTGTAGGGAAGTCAGAAACAAACAAGCCAAAAGGACTAAGCAACTCCACCATTTCATTTTATTGTTGTCCAAGGAATGTGGTCCCTGGTCTTTTGAAGTCTGCAGGAAAAGAAAAGCAAAATCTCAAACTGGCAGCTTACCTGTGACCCCTGATCATTTTTTCCCATTTTCCAGATGGTATAAAACAGGTAATTATCAGCACAGCAAGAAAAATATACTTTTGACCTTTCTTAAGGTTTTGAAACCTATTCAGGTTTACAATCTACTAGCATCATAGCTAGAGATGTCCCTAAGATTTGATTTGTCAATGTGTCCTTTGGTCTTAGAGTACAGGTATGAGTGAAGAGAAAGGATTTGGGGGCTTAGTGCAAGACCTCCTAGATACACAAATAAGACAATGGAAGGAGGTGGAACTTATGGGTTCTAGGCTGCATCACACAGCATGAGGTAAGATTTTGGGGGTAGGAAGGAAATTCTTAGGAATCTGAGAACATAGTTATGACCAAGGGAGCAGCACAATGTACTTATTCCTTGACTCTGAGAATAACAGAAAAAACTGAAAGGGTCAGTTAAGAATTGAACAACCCATGTTATCACATAGACTTGCTTTTTGGCTACAACTCCTGAAAGGCTTTGCACAAGTTCAGAGATGTAGGGGAATATAAGAGATCACAGGCAAATCACGGGCAACCTGCAAAGTGTGCAGTGGACCTGACCACACTTAAGACCTCTAATTTCTTTCTTCCTCCATTCTATCCTTATTTCTTTCCTTCCTTTTCTCTTCTTTCTTTCCTTCTCCTCTTCTTCTATTCAATAAACACTTATTAAGAATGTACTGTATATAACTCCAAAAGACTCATGATGGAAAGGGCTATCCAAATCCTGAGAAAGAACTACAGAGTCTGAATGCAGATTGAAGCAAGCTACTTGTTCTTTCTCTTTTTTGTTTTATTTTGTTCCTTCTTTCTCATTGTTCATGCCATTGGTTATAATCTCTTCTTCACAATTGGACTAATGTTTAATGTGAAGGTATTTGTAGAACCTGTATCGGATTCCATGCTGCCATGTGGGAAAGAGGGAAGGAGAAGGAGTGGGAACAATTAGAATTCAGAAGCTTGTGGAACTGAATGTTTTAAACTAAAAGTACATAAATAAATACATTTTTAAAAAGAATATACTGTATAAAAGACATAAAGATGCAACTCTCAAGAATCATAAAACCCTCATATAGTTTCAATTTTATTAAGGAAGACAAGATCATGATGAAAACAATGACTTTCTGTTTTCTCAATACCTCTGAAAGCTTAAAATTTCTAAAAGTTCTCTGAGAATACTGCCCTTGATTACCCCCCCCAAATAAAACATCTAGGAGACTGTAAAGGTCCTCAATCTACTTAGGAATTACTGATTTCTTACAGTTCTAAAAACATTTTATAAATTTAATCTGAAGAAGTGACTCTATCTTGTCCTTTCCAAAGTTCCTGTGACACATGGCTAAGGCAAGTCTTTTCTACATAACTATTTCCCCCTATCTGTCCATGGCAGGTACCTTTTCTTTACCCATTACTCTGCCCACTCATTTTTAGATCCCAGGCCTTTATCTAGGAGCACTTATTATTCATTTTGCTTTTATGTTTCTCAAAATCCATCCATTAGTCACTTCTGGATCCAAAATTTTGTTTTAATCACTCAAATATTAAGATCATCATTAAGTAAGCAATCTGAAGGAATTATGGAAATGTGTTGAAACAAACCAGTGTCATTACTTGTGGCCCAAGCAAACTATATTATCCCTTTTCAATACCTCTGGGGATAGAAGCCTATGAATGTTAGTAATGAGAGTTAGTGTAAGACATGAGTTTGGTCTTGAAGAACTGGTGATATTTGAAAAGTAACCACCATTACCACATTAAGGGCCATTTTTTACACAATTGAGAAGCCATGACTACTAACCATGAAACTGGCTTTAGCCAAGAAGTCTACTTTCTCATTGAAATATAATTAGCTTAGGGTCTGGGCAAAAGGGAAGGAGAAGGAAGGAGAAGGAGAAGCTACAAAAAGAAAAATAGCTAATGATAAGAGAACTTGTATACACTAAGCATCTAAGAAAAATACATAACGGTAGTATATCAGTATCTTTAAATAATACTTTAATGCATATATGTTTACATGGGTTTGAACTAAAGCAGGACAGTTGAAAATAACTTCTAATCAAAAGAAATAGGAAAACATGAGAGCAAGACCAATAAATTACCAGTACTTCCAAAGCTTTACAATTCTGTTATTTCATTGGTGTGGGTGCTCCCTCAAACAACGAAGATCCCAATCCCCTTTCATTCAATGGTTTTCAAGAGCTGCTACAGAAAAAAATGCATGCTCACACACACACACACATCCAGGACCTAGGAAAACAAAATTGTAAAGATTGTCACCAAATCGTATTCTCAAGCCATTTTCAGTGTGTTTGGATCTACCGAAGCTTGTGCTCTCAAAAGTAAAGTCTTTGTGAATACAAGGTAACCTCATGCCACAATGAAGCCACAATTGGCTAGTCTTTTAAAATAGAGATAGTGTCAACAATTGAACATCCTGATAGCATTTTCTTCTCTATTGTAAATATTTTTCGTAGCATTTGGTGCCATGATAGAAAGATGTTGCTAACAGTATGAAGCAGGAAGTGCTCTTTTGAAATAATGAGCAAATTTCAAAGAAAAATAACACCTTAGGGTTCAAATGAGGCTTTAGAGATGATCCATATCACTGTGTGTATTCTATTGTTGAAGAAACCAGGGTCAGAGAGTTGCATTAACCTGCCAAAGGTTCCAAAATTAGTGTCAGTATAAGACATAGAACCCAGGTCTCCTAATTCCCAGGTCAAAGCTTCCTTCTCTGCTTTTCTGTTAAAAACAACAACAATTCAATGTTATTTCCCTGCTCTAAGAAAAGGACTGAAATAACTTTGAAGGGAAGAAGTAATCTTTAAGGAGAGGTTCTCTTGAAGACTAGGAGCACCAGTTCCTCATTTCTATGCTGTAACAGATATGGTATTTCCTTTGTGTTTCTTCATTCTTTGAGCTATGCTAAGGTCACTACAATCGCATCTCTGTTTACATTCAAACTTTGTCTTCATACTGAATCAGGAAGATGATCACTTGGGCCAAAAAAAATACTAAACTTTGACCTCAGAGGCCACTAATCTGAAATGTTGGCATTGAGAAGGACTCATGGTTTTGCTCTGGCTATGACTGGCAGGACTTCAAGCACATTTGGAAAACTGAATGTCAGGGAATTGGAGCGAGAGGAACTGAGAAAAATGTAAGTAACCATACTCTATTGTATTTGAAATGGATGTTTCATCTGGAGAAGGAAGGGGAGGGAAGGGAAAGGAAGAGGAGGGAGGAGGGGAGGGAGATACAAAATGATTGATTTCTTACACATTTAATCATTTTTCCTGTCATATTTATAGTAGACGTGGAACAAATCAGTTATATTACTCAAATCAATCTAATCAAATAATGACTTATGAAGTGCCCACTATATGCCAGACACTGTACTGTTCCAGGAAATGGAGCAACAAAGACCAAAAAAGCATAAAATTGTAGAAACAATATATAAAGTAGATAAGAAAATACAAAGTGAGAAGCAAGTAATTTTGACAGGTATAGAGGAACACAAGCAACTGAGAGAATCTAGAGAGGTCTTTTATGTGGTGCACGAGCTAATCCTTGAAGGAAGTTAGGGATTCCATGAGATATATGTAATGATGAAGTACATTCTAGGTATGGGGGAGAGACTGACAAACCCATGAAGGATTTAGAATAGTCTAGACAAACTGGTTTGTGATTGACTTTGAGGACTACTGAAAAGAAATGTTATTTCCTTCTCAAGAATCTCCTTTTGGTAGTAGAGTGGCAAAGACATTCTGTGTGTGCTTTTTACCATATTCTTTACAAAATTGTCAAGAAAAGATATAAAGTAATGTCTCTACCTAAAGCAGGGGGACATTTAAATTATCTGGAATTTTCCCTATTAGGGAAACTATTTTGAGACTTCATGGGCCTAATTATCTACCAATAGCTCACTGGTCAAGTTACAAGTTACTTTTCAATGAAAACTAGTGTTTGGTATTACTACTTTTAAAGACCTCTTAACTCATCTTTTTAAAAAAAAATTTTCTAGTAGTTTCCTTTCTTCATTTTCTATAATTTCCAGTAACAAAAAACTTTAGAACATTTAAGCAAGGCTGTATATTTGTTTCAGAGAAATCAATTACATTGCCTCAAACCTATTATACTTTGGTCTCCTTCCCTTCTTCACACTTGCAAGGTTGGATGAGAAACTGTCACAACACACAACAGGAAGATTAGTGCAGGGATCAAGGAAACAAGAGTGACAAATGTAAGAAAAGTGATGCAGAACACAGATGACCAGAAGCAGACACAATCTTAGCCATTTGCCCACAAATACATTTGAGAAACGACAAAAACAGACAAAAGGATTGAGAAGATTGGAATTGGAGTGTTCATGTATTTTCATTCTTGTCATTAGACAGGACTTCAAACCTGGACTAGTCATGCTAAATTCTCACTGGTTTAGAGAACAGAAGAGCAGAAACAGTTAAGTCTCAGATTGTCAAGGTAGATGAGAACAAACCTGAAGATGATGCCAGGGAAGACCTCCGTGCCAAGGCAGCGTGAGCAGGACTAACAATGATCCTATAGGAATGGTAGAAGGATTAAATCTAATCACCTAAACTGTGTTTCTTGAAATCCCAGGCTAGGAATATGCCAATAGGCTGCTTTTGGACTGCCTAAGGCTGTTTCTATAGCTACAAGTAAGGAACTATAGTTAAGCTATGTTGTTGTGACTAACACAATTTTACAATGTTCATTTGATTTGACTCTTTTAAAATGCAGCAGAGAAGGAAAAGGGGAGAATTTTCTTTCAGGTGGGAGCTCCATGAGCTATGAGAACCCAACTGAATAAACCTACATACATAGCAACGAGGTGAGTTCTGCTATCCACCAAAGTGGTAGAAGTAGGGGGGTGAAGTAGTCAACTCCCTAAGAATCATACAGTGATTGGAGGTTTCTCTAAAGCCCTGCCTGGTATTAAATAGAGCATAAAACTACCAGGATGAGTAAGGGAACTTAAAGCTCTAGGGCAGTGGTTCTCAACCTTCCTAATGCTGTGACACTTTAATACTTGTATGTGGGCATATCTGCACGTGGGCAGACTCACCTGGAGACCAATAGAAGAGCAATATCTCATTTCCTTAGACCATCAGAAATATGTCTTAGGAGACCCTTTTCGACCCCCAAATGGGTGGTGACTCACAGGTTGACAGCTGCTGCTCAGAGTCTCTTCAAAGAATATGATCACATGCTTAGTCAGCAGCACATGGAGCTTAAACAAAGTAGGGAGGAAGTATTATACTCTGTGCTATTCTTCAGTGAGGTTGAGTCCTGAAGGCTGATGGAAAGAAGAAAGTAGGATTGCTTAACCCAATTCCAAGCAAAGTTGCAAGTTCAGAATTTAATGTATTCAGAGATTACTTATGTGATACCACAGAAAGTCATACCACCTGCTGAACAATGCCATAGTAACAGGACAATGATATTCATAGAAATCTCATTGAACACACTCAAGCCAGGCCAAAACTTGAAGCTTTGTCAAGTAGAGCAAATTCTCATGATTCAGTGTCATCCAGCAGATTTTCTAGTGCCATCAGAGAACTATTTGCTCTTAATGCCAATGACAAAGTGAAGAAAGTAACAAGCACATATCAGTTGCTTATTTTATGTCAAGAAATGTGCTAAGCTCTATACAGTGTTACCTCATTTGATTCTCAGGACTATCCTGGGAGGTAGTTGCTATTATGATCACCATGTTATAACTGAGGAAATTGAGGCATATGGAAGTTGAATAACTTGTGCAGGGCTTCAAAGCTAGTAAGTGTTTGAAGTTAGATTTGAACTCAGGACCTCCTAACTCCAGATCCAGCACTCTATCCACTAAGTAACAAAAATTTACTGTAGGTTCTTCTAGAGTTCACTTGGCCAATACCCAGTGGTTCTTAGCCTTGTATATGCTCAGTTGGCCCTAAAGGAGATGATAAAGTAAATGATCTGCTTCCATGAACAATCAGCCTTCAGAGAAAGGGAAACATAAATTCAGTTCTGAAACAATTTATTCTCCTTAATCAAGGAAAAGCTATTCTAAGCAAAAAACAAATGTGTCATTTTGTCTTTAAGACATATTATTTTCTTGGGGAAAAGTAGAAAATTCTACCTGTAGTCATATCATAAATAAAGATTACTAAACCCTCCTCATCCTCTGGCTATTATTAGTGATATTATTAATAATAATAATACAAAAAAGAATCAGTGATTTCTTTTCTTCTGCCCCTAGTCTGGAAATTTCTACAAAGAGCTTTTTTTTTTCTAGGCTGGCTCATAAGACCAAATTTAAAGTATTAGGATTCTAATGAATTCTGGATATCTATACTCAGAAGGAAGGAAGAAAATATTTTTAAAGTTAAGTACAAAATATTCAGATAAAGGTATGAGTCATTTGGGGCTATGAAGCAGTAGCTAGGAAGAGAAAGAAAAGAAATTGGATTTGAAAGATAGTAACGGGATATTATTATTTACATCATAATATACCTAGAGTTATGTCATCTTTTATAGGAAGCCTCCCACCCACCCAATTCCTCTTAACTCTTGTGCCTTCTCTCCATTATTATTTGCTATTTATCCTATATTTAACTTGCCTACATACATACATAGACAGACAGATAGATGAGAGAGAGACAGAGACAGGTATTTACATGTTTATATGTGTATTTGTCTGGGTGGTGGCTAAGTAATACAATGGACAGAGCACCAGGCCAGAAGTCAGAAAGACCCATCTTCCTGAGTTAAAATCTGGTCTCAGGCACTAATTAGCTGTGTGACCTTGGGTAAATCACTTAACCCTATTTGCCTCAATTTCCTCATCTGTAAAATAAGCTCAAGAAGGAAATGGCAGACCAATTCATTATGTCTGCCAAGAAAATCCCAAATGAGGACACAAAGAGTTGGACATGAGTGAAAATGACTGAACAACAGCATTTGTTTGCATGTTTTCTCTTCCATAAGACTGTAAGCTCCTTGAGGGCACACATTGTCTTTTGCCTCTTTTTTATCCTTAGTGCTTAACACAGTGCCTGGAACATAGCAGGAACTTAATAAATGCTCATTGATTGATTGATAGATACTAAAAGGGTTTTTTCCACCAAATCAGATCACAATATCTCAGGCCTCAATAAATGTACTTCATTAATTGCTATTGCTAAAAAATAAGGAAATCATAAGTTTTTTAAAATTACAGATTAATTTATGTAATAAACCAAGCATTTCTATATGTAGTACTATAAAAAAGAAGTTTATCCCAACTTTTATAAACAACATGTTGCCTCAGAATCATGGGAATGACACAAAAATCAAATTTACTGTCTCTGATGAATGAATGAAATATGTTTATTAATTGCTTCCCATGTGCCAAGTACTAGACATACAAAGATAAAATCTAGCTAATTCCTTTTTTCAAGGTGCTAACACTTTAATAGATAGCAATTTTGGGGAAGAATGTTTAACAATGGGTCTTTTAATCTTGGAAGGCACAAGGACCACCAAGAAACTTGACTGGGAGGATATTCCTATTGTTATATTTCTCCCATCAGTTCCTTTGTCATTACTCACTCAACCATCACCCTAGCATAGGTCCTCACTTATTCTCACAGTATTAAGGCAATAGCCATCTAACTGATTTCTCTACTTCCAGGTTCTTTCCTCTTTAATCCATTCTCACTGCATTTGCCAAAGTTATTCTCCTTTACTTTTTTTTTATTATTTTGAACATAACAAAATGACATTCCTAAAGCACACATATAACTATCCTACACCCTTACTTAAGAAGTTTCACTGGCTACCTATTGCTTCAAAAAGTAAAATATAAGTTTTTCCATCTGACGTTTAAAGCCTTTTGCCATCTACTTCCACCATATTTTTTCAGATTGATCACACATTCTACTCCCTTCACACAAACACTGATTCTCTATGTTCTAACCAAAAAGGTTTATTTCCTCTTCCCAGAATACAATATTCCATTCCCCATCATTTTGCCTTTGATGGCTTTCTTCCATATCAGGAAAGTTCTCTTTTGGCCTCTACCTCACAGAATCTGTAGCTTCCTTTAAAGCATTCCTTATTTGCCAACTCCTTTGTGTAACATCATGCACCAGCAGATTCCCAAAAGAATGCTACTGTGAACAGCTTTTAAGGTTCCAATTACACAGTATAGTGAACACTCTGTTTATTCCATTATGAATCAAGGCAAACATTCACAATATATCACAATATAATATTTACAACATTACATCTTATCACAGAAAAGCACAATATAGTGTTCATAAAAGGTTAACATTAGAATGGCCACACAGTTTTTACTACAATGGCCACAATATTTGCAAAAAAGCATTTGATCAATTCACAATACAGTAATCAATACTCAATCATTCAAGAAATTCACAATACAATAATCAGTCTTCTACTCATGGGGTAAATCATTAACTTAATCAGTCACTAATCTAGGTTCCCGAATACTATCATTAATCACTAGTACAGTAATTAGAAAACCACACAAACCCTCCACCCCTTAGTGTCCAGCAAACCTCTATTTCATCCAAGGGGATGAAATTGACTTGACTTTGAGCAGTCTATGATTCCCTGGATCCCCTTCCATGGCCCCAGCTCCCCAGCAGTTCAGCTGTCCCTAAGACCCAGAAGGAATATTGGCCTTCCAGGCAAGCCCTCTCAGCTTTCCAGGTGGCCTTCACCAAAACTCCATCTCAGTTCTCAGTCAGCTTCCAGATACTGGGAGAGAATCTCTTTCTCTCTCTCTTTCTCTCTCTCTCTCTCTCTCTCTCTCTCTCTCTCTCTCTCTCTCTCTCTCTCAAGAAAACTCCAACTCCATTCTTCAGCCCAGCTTCCAGATGCTGGGATAATACTGCTTCCTCCAATGGGAGCCAACAGGAGGAAAATTCCAATTCTGTCTCTCTGTCTCTAGAACTCTTCTTATTTACATACTGGCCTCCTGTCTCAGCCAATCCTCTTCTTCCATGTCAACAGGGGAGTTCACACCCTCTAGACAGGCGACAGAATTCACAGCTTCCATACTTATCTCTAAGTTACTAAGGGCTAAATATCTACTAAACCATTACTGTTACACTTTGGCAAATGCTTTACTGATTCTTCAGTGATAGTCCCCTCCCCCTGCCCTGTTACTTCATGTCTAATGTGTATATGTTTTATATATAATCATTTGTTGCAAATGTTGTTTCCCTCTAATAGTATGTAACTCCTTGAAGACTCTTCTATTGTATTTTTGTCTTTGAATGTCCAATTCCTAACTTAGAGTCTGGTATATAGTAGTTGCTTAAAATTATTTGGTGATTTAAATTGAATTGACCAACAGGGATGAACATAACTAGCTTTTGGGAAAAGAACCTAGCAAGACTTAATTTTAGGTAGATTGTCCTAGACAGGAATGGTGTTGGAAAGATAAAAAGCCAGAAAGCCCAGGCTTTGTTGTCCAAGGAATAAGCCATTCCTGGTGCCAAGTAGATGGATAGTTCTACCAATATTAGAATTTAGCTTAGACTCCATAAAATAGCATTACACTACATTGAATTCCTTTTCTTTATATTCAAGTTTATTTTTAGCCATAGGAAAAGGGGTGGGTTCCACATTTCTAATTGCCCCAAGGCCTGAGAATTACTTTTCTGGGCCTGCTGGGATTACTTAGATTGTCTGCATCAAGGCCTTAAACCATCTGTTTCTTTCATTCTCCAGGACTTCATAGCCTTGGCAGATTCTTTACTTCTGAGGTGTCCTCTGCCTTCCCCCAACCTCCCTCTGGGAAACATCCAAGCACCTGACTCTATTTGTACAGATGGGCCATTTTGGTGAACAATAAATTGGCTGGGATCTCCATCATCCCAGATGAGACAAAAAACCAACTCTTTCAGTTTCAAGTACAGACTCCAATACACACAAACAGAACCTCTCTCATCTCTGAAGTCACACACTACACTCAACATGTTGCCAAGATGCTTTTATCATTCACCATTTTATCATTCATTAAGGTCTAGTTGGATGTTTTACCATTTCTGATTTTATCGAAAGCAGCTGGTCTGGAAAACAACACCATTTCCTGCTAGAGCTCTTTGACTAATCAAGAGAGAAGATGGAAATGCAGACACCTGAGGGTATATATTGGTGACAAACATGATACTCTTTAGCAGCACTAATTGGCAACTCTTCAAAATAAGTATTATCAGAGCAAAAAAAAAGTGGTCAAAGCCAATTACAGCAATCAATGCTACAAGGATAGGGTTGTGTTATTCACCTATCTATAACTGACAGTTATAGTAAAAGAATTTCAGACTAGAAAACTTTTTTCAGATTCTTCAACTCACAAGTCTTTTTTTACCCATTTTCTAAACTTAACAATGCTTACTTTTCCGGACTACCCTTGGACTTCCCTCAACAGCTGGGCTGTTCTTTATGCTGAAATAGGCTATAATCCTGAGCTCTGGTCATCCTGGAACATCCCTTCACGAGGTCCAAACCCGTCTTTCCATTGGTGATTTCTTCCAGCTTCTCCATTGTGGAAGAAGCCAAAGACATCCAACCTTCATCCCATTCCTGGCTGTGTTCTGTACTTTATGGACTTGAAAAAAAACTGTCTCTAATCATTTTGCCTTCACCACTGCTTTCTAGCCATTTTATCATTAATAAATCTTTGTTTCTTTTCTTCCCTCTAATTGGTTTGTTGTTTAAAACATACAACAATACAACAATAACAACAAAAATGAAACAATACAACAAGAAACAAGAAAAAGAAATCATAAGGGATTCAATAAGGTTAAACTAGTTGCATTCCTATATTGGAAAGATAATTCTTGTAACTCCTAAGAACTGTCTTTTTATTAGGGCAGTTAGAAGGCCTACACAGACAGAGGGCACAGGTGTGAGTAGAATATAATGGGACGATCACCTAAAAAATAAAATTAAGAGGTGAGAAAAGGGAATGCAGTGGGAGAAAGGGAAAGGAAGAGGTAGAATAGATTAAAATATTTCACACAGAAAAGGAATGAACAAGTTATTACAACAGAGGGGAAGATGGGAGCATGTGAATCTTACTCTCATTAAAACTGGCTCAAAGACAGAATAACATACACACTCAATTGGGCACAGAAATCTATCTTACCCTACAGAAAAGAGGGGAAAGTGAAAAGAGGAGATTAGAGGGCTGATAGAATGGAGGGCAGATTGGATGAGGCAACTGGGAGAAGCAAAGCATTTTGAGAATGGAAAGGGTGCTAGGAGAGAGAGAGAAAGAGACAGAGAGAGAGAGAGAGAGAGAGAGAGAGAAGGATAAACAGGTGAAAATTAGGATGGAGGAAAATATAGCTAGTAATCATATTGTAAAAAGTATTAAAGCAAATTACACTGATAAAAGCCTCATTTCTCAAATATATAGAGGACTGAGTCAAATTCATAAAAATAAGAGTCAATCCCCAATTGATAAATGGTCAAAGGATAGGAACATGGAGTTTTCAGACAAAATAATCAAAGCTTTCTATAGTAATATGAAAAAGTGCGTTAAATCACTATTAATTAGAGAAATGCTAATTAAAACAACTCAGATATACCATCCTATACCTATAAGATTGGTTAATATACCAGAAAATGAAAATCACAAGTGTTGGACGGAATGTTGAAAAGTTGAGACAATAATGCACTGTTAGTGGAGTTGTGAACTGATTTAATTATTTTAAAGGAAATTAGAACTATGCCCAAAGGCCCATAAAACCACTTATTTCCTTTAACATAACAATAAAAATTACTAGGTCTATAACCTGAAGGAGATTTTTTTTAAGGTAAAGAACCCATACGTACAAAATATTTATAGAAGGTATTTTGTGATAAGAAAGTATTGGAAATTGAATAGATGTTCATCAATTGAAGAATGACTTAAAAAGTTGTGGCATGGGATTATGATAGAATACTCTTATGCTATAAGAAATGATGAGCAGAATGCTCTCAGAAAAACCTAGAAAGACTTAACATGCACTGATGCAAAGTGACATGAGAAAAACCAAGAAAACATTGTACATCCTAACAGAAATACTGCATAATGATCAACTGTAAATGACTTAACTATTCTCAGCAATACACTGATGCAAGACAGTTCTAAAGGACTTATGAAAAATGTTATCCATCCCCAGAGAAAAAAGCTGAGAGAGTTTGAATGCAGAACAAAGCCTTGTTTGGTTGCTAACTTTATTTTTCTTGTTTTTTTCCATATGTCTAAAATGAAAATATGTTTTACATGATGATACATATATAATTTATATCAAATTGCCTTTTCAAGGAGGAAGGAAGGGAGAGAGGGAGAAAATTTAGAACTGAGTTGTTTTTTTAAATGAATGTTAAAAATTTTTTATGTGTAATTGTGAAAATTAAATACTAAATGAAAAAATGCATACAAAAAATCAGTCTTTGCTACATAGATTATGGACAAAGATGTGGAGGACCACAAGCAATTGGGACTTGGACCCTGGTGGCTGAACAAGCCCTCTCAGGTGTTTGGCCTGATGATTAGCCTGGAGTAGTTCCCCATCCCCCAGGAAAGAGCACAAACACACAAGTGTGAGGATTAGGTCCTCGAGATAAGAATGGCTAATACACCCAGGGCCTGGGAACATAGAAGTATGCAATGTCCACAGAAGAAAACAATTAGGAAGGATTATGGCTCTATAAAGCTATGTCTGGAACAATAAGCATTGGCTCTCTACTTGTACCATTCCAAGAGTCTGGTCTCTTGTATGCACCCACTAGAAGCCTCTGGGATGGTGACACTTTCTCAGCCCTATCTGGGGACTGCAGGGCTCCTACACTTTCTCAGTCCTGATGAGGGACAGTAGGGCTCCCCAAAGCCAGCTCCCAAGACAGAGATCAAAGGATTAAAATAAAATTTAATGAAATATGCAGAATATTGTCCAGGAAAAGTCTCATAATTGTTGTGACATAAAAAAAAACTTGTTTTCTTGGTCTTTAACTACATAGGTAGGTAAACAATGAAATGACAAGCTATGCCACAAACATTACTTATAGAAACCATTTTCCATTTAATAATAGCTCTCCTAGTGCTAAAGGAAATTCAAAACTTAAATTACATAATCCTTGACCTCAATGATCTTACCTTTTGAAGGACCAGTAAGTATCTATAATTTTTTTGGATGGCTGTATAGAAGCAGAGCAAAATAAAGCATGAGCTGTTCATTCTGGGTGTATATAATGATAATTTTTGAAGAGAAAAAATGATACTTTGAGAAATCAGTGATCACATCCATGTGCATTCTAACTCAAATGACATAGATCCCAAACTATCAATGATTCCTTACCCTGTGTGACCTTTATCTACCTCCTACTTTATATTGCAGACATTAGAACTACCCAATATCCTAAGATCCCAATTTAGGATCTCTTGAAAGTGGAATACATTGGCTTTCTATAAGTTATTCTACCCTTTCACAAGAGGAACGGAATACCTCTTTTTTTCCTGGTCATTCAGTCTCTCTAATAATGTCCTTATATGACTCGTGGACAAGAAAAGAAAGATAAATATGCACATTTATGTGGTATGTGTATGTATGTGTGTGAATGAATCTATGGGCTTGTGTATTTATTTGGTCTATAGTAAATCAATACAGAGAACGAGATAGTAGGCCATACATTGTCAGGAAAACGGAATTTGAATCCTGCCTCAAGACAGTCCTAGCCATGTGACCGTAAATACTACAGTTATAAATTAGTTAATAAACATATATTAAGTACCTATTAAGTGTCAGGCACTGTGCTAAGTACTGGAGGTATAAAAAAAGCAAAAACAGTCCCTGCCCTTAAGAATATCACAATCTAATAGAGAAGACAACAAGGAAACAAATATAGTCTAACAACATCTAGACAGGATAACTAGGAAATGATCTACAGAGGGTAGGCATTAGATGTAAGAGGGATTGGGAATGGATTCCCATAGAAGATAGGATCTTAGTTAGGCCATTTGGTGAAACTGAGGGGTGGTGATTATTCCATGCATGGGGGATAAACAGAACCAAGGGATGGAGTGTCTCATCCACGGAACAGTGAGATCAGTTCAGATGGTACATGGTGGTTAGTAAGATGTAAAAGGACTGGAAAGACAGGAGGGCATAGATTGTGAAGGGCTTTGAATGATAGCAAATCATAGATACTTGATCCCAGACTTGACTTGGGGTCACTGAAGTTTATTGAGTCAGGGGTTTGGGAAACCCATGTTAGTGTCTAAAGGGTAAATTAGGGCTAAACAACTTAGTGTTACCTCCCCTAGAGGGTTCTTATGAGTCAGGAACTTTGTAAAGCTCAAGGAGCCCCAAAAAGCAGAGTTGATTTTTCCCCCTTTGTAGAAAGAGTCCATTGGACCTGAGGTTACATTGGTATGGAGAACTTAAACCATAGTTCTAGAGAGTTACCTGGAGGTTAAGTGATCAGTTCAGGGTCACCTAGCCAGCACTTGCTGGGGGGCAAATATTGAACCTGGGTCTTCATGATTCTGAGGCTAGCTCCCTAGTAATTATTCTTGGTTCCTAAATTTGCTTGTGGTATACTGCTATCTTTAGGCCCTTTGGAAGGCCAAAGGAGTTGTAAATCACACTTGCGGAAGTTCGTTTTGCTCTCATACAAAGGTTAGTTACTCATCCACTTCTCAACATAAAAATGAAAACACTGGGTGCTTAGCTCTCTGTCTCTGTCTCTGTCTCTCCCTCTCTCTCCATCTTTTTCCTCCTCCTCCTTCTTCTAGCGTCACTTAAGAAAAAAAAACCTGCTTAACTAACATCAACTAATTCATCAGCATTCTTGGCCTTTACTCAGTCAACCATTTGCACATTCAAGTAAGCGTATCATCAAAAATCTAGAACCCTCTGTTTTTTCACAAGGAAATCTTGAGATACCTTGTTTTAAAAAAATATTCTTAAATCCAGGTTCTTTGTGTCTACAGTGAACCCTTTTATAAAAATGAAATGAAGTTATACTTCAAAGAATTAATGTATTTGAACCCATGCTTGTGTTGGATGGATAAAAAGAAGGGAGGGAAGGAGGGAGGAAAGGAAAAAGGAAGAAAAGAAGGAAGGAAGAGATGAATGAAGGAAGGAAAGAAACAGATACTTATAAAGCTTTTGTTATTTGCTAGGCACTGTGTGAAGCTCTGGGGTTACAGATATAAGCAAAAGGACAATCACTTCCCCCAAGGAGCTTCCATTCTAAAGAGAGAAGACAATATACAAAAGGCAGTTGAAAAGTTGGGATGGGGTGAGGGGATGATATTGAAGCCAAGACAAAATCAGTCACAGGGCCAGGAAGAGAATAGAGGCAGACTATTCTTAACCCTTCCACAGAATGTGGAGGCTCCAAGATAATTTCTCTTCTTTCTGAAAGAAATACTTAGATATTATACAATATCCACTACCCCCACCCCCGCCTTGGGAACCAAGGTCAGACTTACAAAATTATTATGTGAGGATTGTACCGGCTTTTCTGTTTTTAAAATCTGGACATTTGCCCTATTCACTGCACCACCTAGCTGCCACACCAATGGCATTTTCTATTACACAGTAAACAAACACTAAGTCTAAAGACAGTCTATAGAATCATTCTTGCATTTTTTTATTTTTTCAGTTCAGAACCTATGTGGTGGAAGTTTTTTTTTAATTCCCCATGTACTCATTTTCTCATCTCCATAAAATGTTTATGAAAATGGACCGTGCACATGTCAATGATAATCCTGAAAGAAACAAGCAGTAAGTTTTTACAGACTTTTGTCTCCAGGATAGCACATCTCTACACTCCCACAGATGAGGAAAACATAAGATTCCCCTGTGTTTCTTATTTGTTCTAGGTAGGTCAAAATCCAGCCTTGAATGTTCTCTTCAGAAAAGGTGTTTCCCATGTGTATGCAAAAATAATACATGTGTAGCATCGTGGGGTTTAGGTATATGAGTGGGCCCTCTCAGGTGCTCACAGAGACAGGCTCACCAGCTCTAAACTCTTCATGTAGCAGAGTTATTTCCTTTTGAGTTCTTTTCCTCTGGGTTCCACCATAGTAATAATTTTACTTACTAATCCACAATATGTGTGTGTGTGTGTGTGTGTGTGTGCATATCAAACAAAACCTAAATCAGGAAGGCATATGCTTACTAAGCCAGTGTTGGTATCTATTTCTGGGACTAAATGAGGCTCTGTAGAAGCATTAGATGAGCCAGGTAACAGTAAAAGCAAGAGACCATTTTACTTATGTTTCAGGAGGAAAAGTTAAAAAGCTTAACCAGGCAACTAAGAAATTAGAAGGAATGACAAAGAACGAGCCTTAGAGCAGTCCAATAAAGCTTTTACATTGGATCAGAAACAATACCTTAAAATTATGGCTGCCATTCAATCTCCTTACATTGGATCTGAGACCACATAAGAAATCTTTTAGAGTTGCAGGAAGGGGAGGCAACCAGGTTCACCGGCACAAAACCTTGGGAATGTTACTCTTTGGGCCACTTTGGTAAAAGGCAATACTTAATGGACTAGGGATAGAACCTCATATTTCAGAACAAATATTCAGTCTAGGGATCACAGAAGTGATCCAATCAGAAGAAATGAGGTGCTTTATAGGGAAATGGATGCAATTCTACTCAGGTAGACCTGAATGATTTCCCAATAGATTACAAGGTGAGGAAATGCCAGTCAGCTGGTAAAGTTGGTGGCTTGAGACTAAAGTTTTTTTTTAATGTAATTATGAGCACTAAAGAAAAGATAGAGTAGGAAGAATGAGATACTAGAGAGAAGTAATGGGCAAACAAAATAGGCAACACATAGCCTGCCAGATTAAAACAAGATATTTCTTCAACAGGCACTACAAATCAATAATGAGCTAGCCCCAGAATTTACTAGAAGAAGAGATCAGTCTAGAATATACTTATTTTAGTTTATTACAGTAAGTAAAATCAGTGAGATGTGATCTAAAAGGTGGAAAAGAGAGTACAGGCTACATGTCTCTCCCCCAATAACCTGATATGGTCCTTGAAATCCCAACGTTGGAATCATTTTTTTAGTTAAGAGCTTATAGCTTCAGAAATCCTTTACTAAACTGCAATTATCTGACCAGTAACACATCAATGTAAATGTGGTTATCAAACTAGTTAGCTGTCACTTTGAAAAAAAATCAAGCGGTCCTCTATGGGTCTACAAGTAAGATTTTAAGGAGGAGAAATCTTAGACCTATATACATTACATGGTTCTGCCAATAAAAACAGGTTAAGAAGAATGCTTTGGGTAGAAAAGAGAGGTAAAGAAAACTCAGGTGCCATTATAATATAACGTGATACCTATCAGGAGAGGCACTCTAATGTTACAGTTGGATACTGGGACAAGGTTTACCTCCTAATTATATTACACAATAGATAATACATTTTAAAAATGGAAGCTGCTTTAGTCCTCCAGTTCTCTGTTTATCTTTCTAAAATAGAAAATATATGCTTTATCCAATTCATAGGATGGTTATGAAAACCAAATGAGCTCATCAATGTTGAAGTGCTTTGTAAGCAGCAAGTTCTAGATGCAATATAATGATATATAAATATTATCATCACCATCCTACCCTGCCTTAAAAATAGCAGACACTTAAAGATGTTTTATCATGTCTATTAGCATGACTATTAGTAATTTTCCTAGAATAGTGATCTGTGAAAGGATACAGTTTTTCCTGTTTTTTTCTAATCATAACATGATTGAAAGGTTATATGGTGTGCATGTAGAGGCTCAAAATCCCAGAAGACCAGGGTTCACGTCCTAACTCTCCGATATAGTAACCTATGACAGAGTAAATCAGTTGGTCTTTCAATATCCTAGTAACTCTTCAAGATAATAAACTACAGATCAAGTACAAAAACTTGCTTGTTTTTGGTAAATTGCTCAAAAGTTTTGTTGCTTTCATGGAATTCACTGCGGCAATATCCATCTTTTTAGTACTAACATCAACTTGGTGATAAATGCCATTAAATAATGAAATAGCATGATCTCAGTTCTTGCTTCTTTGTAGTAACAGGAGTCTACCTGGAGGCACTGAAAGGTTTAATCACAGGTGTAGACCACAAATTAACAAACCCATGGGATATGCTAACAGAAGCATAATCCAGAGTCTATCAGTGGATGTCTAACTTATATTTTTCTGGGACATTTCCACAAGTTTTCTAACTAACACATGCTTTACATCATTTCTTGGAGAAGCCATTGAATGATGTCTAGGGAACTGGTCCTGGAGTCAGGAAGACCTCCATTCAGATCTTGCCTCAGATACTTACTACCTGTGTGTCCCTGGGAAGGTCACTTACTTCACTGTGCTCAGTTTTCTTGCTGAGAAGGTCATTTGCCTCCCTATGTCTTAGTTTCCTTACTTGTGAAATGAGAGAATTGGACTTGATGGCTTCTACGGTTCTTTTTGGCTCAAACTATAGTCCTGAAATATGTTTGGTAAAGGAATACTATCTATGTTCTTACGTATGAAAGAGGCAGTTAGCGGTGCAGTAGATAGAATGCTGGACCTAGAGTAAGGAAGTCCTGAGTATAAATCCAGCCTCAGACATTTACTAGCTATGTGACTGTGGGCAACATCCCTTAGACTCCATTTCCTCAATGGCAAAATAGAGGTGATAACAGCATCTACTTTATAGTGTGGTTATGAGAATGAAATGATATATTTATGTTCAAAAAGCACTTAGTATGTATGATGCCTGACAGGTAGTAGGTACTATATTAATTATTTCCCCCTTTCTTCCCTTGCCCCATATCTTTGCACATAGAGAACTGTGGATCTGAGAATACTTCAACCATCTGCATATCTCCTAATAGTGAGATCAATATTAATTCAACAAATTGCAAAGATGCATTCAGATTAAGAAAACATCGTTGAGCATATGAAGTTTTCTAAAATGAAAACAAATCCAAAAATCCCAGGAAGAACCACTTCTTGTATTATAAACATGCCAGTTTTTCTTTTAATTTATTTCAAAAACCCAAAAAAGGAATTTTATCACTGATGACTAGAAATGGGAATGGTTAGAATAAATGATTGAGGCAAGTAAATTAGTGAAGAAAGAAAGGGAAAAAAGAGGAAGCATCATAACCCCATGGTCATCTCACTCACTTCCTCCTTTTCTTTCCTTGACTTGATGCTAGGAGAGCATTTTATTCATTTTTATTATCATTAGAACACCTCTGACTAGGAAAATAGATGAATCTTGGAATTTCTTACCTTCCTTGTAGTGTCAATATTTTGTGGGGGAAAAAATATTTCTTCCCCCTATTAAGAATGTGTCCTTTTCTATATTTTTTTACACAGTAGCTTCAACACATCCATTTTTCAAGAAATAGAAATGGGATATTGAAGGTGTTGGGAAATAGGTGCCCGAGTACTATTATTCCTAATTAAAGAATAGCCCATAAGTTGATAAGCATCCTTTGTAAGAAAAACTTTGCATTGTATATTTTGCTATCTATAATATTTTTATTAGTCACAGATAAAGACATAGCTAATTCAATAAGAAATTCCTCTTTTTTCTATGACTTCACTTTTGTAGACATCCCTACAAGTAACTACAGCACTCAGACAATAAGCTAACTGAAAACAACAAACAACCAAACAAAATCCCTAACATGATTTGGTTTATAACACAGCATTTCCTAGAATTATAATCCCTTTAGATATTCATGGGTTCTTGGTCTCTTCATCTCTAAAGGGAGGTGATTAGATGGTCCCAAAGTCTAAGGCCAAAAGAGGTTTAATGGTTTGTCCAAATTACTAGTAGAAGCAAAACTAAGATCACAACTCAGCAAATACTTTTATTTTTTTCATTTGTTTCTTTTTTCATCATGGGCTTCTATGACTAAAAAATTTATCTTTGGACGTTGTTAAATTGGTCCATTAAAAATATCTTGTCACCAGAATCATAAACTAACTTTTTCCATTCATTTGCCTAAATAGACAAAATTCACTTGAAATACCCCTGCTTTAGAAAGAATTTTCACTTATTGTTTAGCCATCAGTAAGCAGGTATAAGGTTACATGCTAAAACCTCTGATGGTGTCATGTATGGCCATATAGACTTTCAGCTTAACCCCCACAACAATTCATTCTACTCACTCATCGTAATGTTTATTAGATCTTTACCTTGCCTTATTTGATATCTATGACCCTTTCCTTTCGTTTGACTTTCTACCTTTTTGAAAATTGCTGCTGACTTTTAAAAGCTTGGGCTATATTCAGGATGGGGCTTGTTCAAACAGTGATTGGCTTTCAGAATAAACTCAGCCTTGGGATTTCAAATGGAAAAAAAATGATACTAGTTGGGCTCCTTTGCTCCCCTGTCCACTTCCTTTAATCCTCTGATCGATGGCTTAAATGAGTTGGGCCAGACTGCTTTGTGAATGTAGTCCATCCCCTTTTCTTATTCTAGTTGTTCAATGCCAAAGTCTTGCCCAGAAATTTTTAGGATTTTTTTAACTAAAGAAGAAAAACTGCAAGAGAAGAAAATTATTTCCTGTATTACTAATGCAAAAAGCAATGCAATTACTTCCTTTGTATCAAAGTCCAAAGAACTCTTGCAGATGGCTTTGTCACTTGAATTAAGTTGATTCCCTTATTGCACAATGGTAGAAGCTGCTTCAAAGTTAATGATGCATTTTGGCTTTTAATACCCTAGTGACTGAAAGAACTGTAATGAATCTCACTGACTTGAATTTCAGGGCATGAACCTGCTAATCAATGATTTGGAAAAGTCACCTTCAAGGTTGTCAAAGTGTTACATTATTCTTTATTTCTCCTGGTATGGAGGTCAGTTGTCTTTTTTCCCTTTGTTCTTCAAGATACGTTTTTATTTCAGGCAATATCATTGAAGTGTTCAGTACTCTATCAAAAGTTAAATAACATACTGTAATTGTTTTCATGGGAATTATTAGTCTATCCCCATCAGGTTACAATTCGCAATATCCAACTATAAAAATGTCCAGGCAGAGAAAAAGGCTTATCATAAACAATATAGTTCCCCCTTTTATAGATTAGACATTTTCTGTTATGATTGGTGTCTTTTTTCTTCAGCATCTTTTCAGTATACTGAGAGGCATACAGGCAAAAGATATTCCCAGCATGTCAGTTTCACTACATAGCCATTGTCAATGGTGACCCTCTTGGGAAAAATATGTGGCAGGAGATAGGACTCATGTCACAATGACATTAAGAACATAGGGTCCTTCATCTTATCTCTTCTTAATTTATGTGAGCATTTAAATCAGTGCAATTTCAATTCAGGCTGACATGCATATTTTTGAAGGTCCTTGTATGTTGTAATATGCCCAGGTTGTCATTGTGAATGGAAGGAAGAGAATTAACATCTGAATCTTGGCAAGAGAGGAAGGTGCAACAAGTATCTTGCACAGAGTCTGGTTGTGGTTAAGCCAGTAATTCACTCCCACCTCAAGCCCCCTTTCCCAGGTAAGAGAAGTTCTCTTGCCAGCATTTACAATATATCCCCTAAATTGTTGAGAACTGCAAGGCACACTTGATTTACTGGGCAAATCAGATTGAGCCAGAGCAGGTCAAAGCTTCTGTTGGATTTTAAGTAACTGGTTAAATTCTAAAGGACCCAACTGGCCCCCAAGGCAACAGCAGGCAGATATATTTTCAGAGAAGCAGTCCTTTGTAAGGGGATGGCAAAGTTTAAATTACAAAACTCTAAGTATTTGTCTGGTTTTTAGGAGTGCTATTATAGCAGTTGCACCTCAGGGCACACGAATTTATTCCAAAGGCAAGGTCAGTGGCTCACCATTTTTTAACTGAGTCTAACTGAAGTCTACTTTATTATAACTGCAGGCAAATAATGTGCTCTCCAAGGTCCTGATGTGGTATTTCCTTATCACCAATGGCCCCATTGTGAGAGAGAACACAGCAATTTCTTTGTACCACATACCCAATCTGATCATCCCAGGCTCCACCAGGAATTGTAGGAGCTGAGTAAAATGAGACATGACTTACCATGTTTACTTTGTTCTCTTTATCCACAGAAGTCTCAGAAGGTGCCTTTTGTCAGCCTGAGAGATGATAGCAGTTGCCAGAAAGCATGAATCCCCACTTCTTATTTTGTGACCCTATCAGATTTAATAAGTTACAGAAAAGGGTATAGCAGTGTATGAACAAGAGGCCTGAAAATTATTGTGACTCTGTTAAAGAATGTCTATTTTTAGATTGAAAAAAACACTAGTATCATAATAAGTAGCAAAGTCTGAACTCACTACCACAAGCCTCCTTTGGGAATTTAAGGTCTGAAGTTCTCAAAGTCACTGCTTACTTGGAACAAGCTTCTCTTTAGCTTGATTTGAATCGATTCAATTCCATAAACACTCATTAATCACTTATTCTATGCCAAACATGTTAATAGATAATGGTAATTTAAAAAATTTAAAACAAATAATACCTCTCCTTGAGGAACTTACATTCAGTTAAATGACAGAATTGTAATATAAGTCGTATAATGCCAATAATACTAATGCCAGATACCAAATCCGATAAGTTCGTACAATATAACTCAAATGGGCTTTAATCAGAAACTAACCTAAATTGTTTCTAGGAAAAAAGAACCCACCACCAAGAGTTTGTGTCTGAAATAGGATATATCAATTCATATTGACATATCTGCTCCATAATTAGCCCTCCAGGAACTTCATTTATCTTGCTGCAAAGTGAATCAATTTGGGGTCTTTCATCTGGTTACTCCTCTCCCTATAGATCATTCTTTCCCCTCTTTGCATGTCCTGCTGCTTTTCTCTCAGTTATTCAGCTGGATCAGCAACTAGGTCTTCAATCATTCAGAGGGATAAACAATAAGAAAGCTTCTAGATGGTGAACTAGAGAAGATTTCAATCTACCCAGTGGAGCTCTTAGTTATTCAAACCAGATTATCAATTGCTATGCCACTAAGGACCTCTTGGGTAGTGAGTCAGTGTTTATTCATCTCTCCTAAATCCAGATCAACAAGGCCATAGGGAAAAATGTGGAATAATCTAAAGGCAGCATCTGTGTGGGTCAAGTGCTTTTTTTTCCCTTCATTGTCAATCTTCACAATGTGTCTCTCAAGTGAACTGATATTTCTATCCATACTTTACAGATGAGAAAATGAGGTCCAGAGAGGTTAGTGAGCTGAACAACCTTGACATTTACTATCTCCCCTGAGTTGTTCCACTGATTATCACTGAAGGATTCTCAAAGAACTAATAGTTACTCACTTAGGCAACTCATTTAGGATAAGGTACATTGGTCTTACCAGGGCTCCCAGGGCAATTCACCCTGAATGCCACATTCTTCTCTTCATGTCCTAAATTGCTAGGGAACAGCTGGTGAGCTTTTATACAACTGATCCATTTCAACCCCACAAGTGTCCATCTTCCAGATGGGTATGAAGCAGTCTCTCACTCTGGTCTTTCATTCTGGCTTAAACCAGTAAAATACTTAAAAATTATTTAGAAGAAAAGACATTTTTGTAAAAGGACTATTCAGAGTTAAAAATGAAAAGAATTTGCTGTCTAGTTTTTAATGTGACTTTGGATAGCGATGGGATTAGAAAACATGCATCCTATTCTATGTCCCTCCTGGCTCTATTTGAAAAATTACTTCCGGCAAATCCATTTGCTCCTTTCAAAAGTGGGAGAAAAAATGTATCATGTGCTCATCTAATTAGGCTGTTAGGTTAAATAATGAAATTACATGAAAAACATTTCTTAGAATTCTATAAGAAAGTCCCATGAAGATCACTCTTACTAGCATATTGTGTTGTGATTTTTAAAACTCTACACATACTTATAAAATATGTAGCATCTCATCCTAACTCCAAAGATGATGATAGATGAAGCCTAACTTTGTCATGTGAAACCATGGATAAGTAGCATCATACCTCCATGTGTAAAATGAGGAGGTTGGAACAAATGACCTCTAGGATCATTTCCAGATCTAGATCCATGATTCTGTAGCCCTTGTGTCCAGTGCTAAAATGGGAGTCAATTGATGGGCGATTTCCCTTCATAGTTTCAGGGGGGAAATCAAATCTGTGATTTTTACAATGGCATTATTTGTATGCTGGTAGGCTAATGATCAGTCAGTCAACACTTACTAAGCACTGATGTTTGACTAGCGATTGTGATGATTGATGTTTTTCATTGTTCCAGATAGTCCAGCTTATAACAAGTGCTATATGAGGTGCCTACCGAGAAAAAGATTCTCTAACTGTTGGTACATGAACATATGTGCACACACATGCACACACACACAATCTATTAATTATATAAATTCTATAAGATTGTAAGTTTCTTGAGGGCAGGCCCTGATTTTTCTTATTATTTGTATCCCTAACACTTAACACAGTGCCTGCCACATAGTACTGTTTAATAAATGTTTATTGACAAGCAAACATCATATTGATAAATAACCATGGTTAAATTGTAAGATTGGAACAGGAGAGTGTGTGGCAAGGAAATCAAGCTAAGACACACCCTTGAGAAATGAAATCTCAGCATTGGCTACAGTGATCAAGAAAAAATCCATAGAGGAAGGGGGATTTTCGCTGGCTTGTAACTGAAGGAAAGGATTGTGACAAGCAGAGAGAAAATATTGTAGGAGGGAAACATCATGAGAAAAGACTGAAGGTGAATATAATGTGTAAAATAAACAGTCTAAGAAAACTGTTATACAGTGGAAACAGTGTTTGATGTGAAATCAAAGAACCTGGGTTTGAATTTTCAATCTGTCATTTAGTGCATACATTTGTTACCATGGGCAAATCACTTAGCCTTTCTCGACTTCACCTTCCTCATCTGTAAAATGGGAGCTTTGGAATAGATCAGAGTTCTCAAAAATGTGGCTATGAGCTGCATGTGCCCACAACACTCCTGAGTGCTTGAAAATCAGATTAAAATGAAACTGTAAAATATTTAACAAAATAAATTTTAAAATAATAGAACATAGATAATATTAATTTGTGATTGTCTAAGTTGTTTAAGCAATCAGCAGGAACCCACTTCTATTTGAGTCTGACAGCATTGAAATAGATAATTTTTTTCCAAAGGGCTCTTATTGGAAAGGAGTGGGAAATACAGTTGGATACATAATGTGAGGTCAGATGACAGAAACTTTTAAAAGCTATACAGTGAAATATGGGTTTTACCCAACAGAGTATGGATGAATAATTTATTCATCATTTCCATGAGATCAGTAACTTCTATTGGAGCCATTGTAGCTCTTGAGTAGGAGATATAGCATGATTCTTCCCAGCTCCACCCTTTCTCCAATATGGCATGCCACCCACATACTGTGGGATATGCTAGGACTGGATCCCTGGGCTCCTGATTGGTTAGACTTCTCCCTGTTTAGTCTAACCTCAGCTAGGACATGGTAATCACTAGCCATCTTCATGTGATTCAATACCATTCACATATACTTCCTGCACTTACCCCCTCTCTTTCCATCTACAGTTCTTGGAATAATAAATATATCAAGCCTAGAATTGCTAGAAGGACAAGCCAATCAATGTTTCTATACCTTTTTATAAGGGTGGGGATGGCTTTCTTTTTGCCTCTGTATCCCCAGTTCTTGATGGCAAGTAGTAATAATAATGTAATTTGAAGTTCCTTTTGTATTGCTAAGTGGAGAGGTACTTAGAACCTAGTTTCAAATTAAGCCTCTTTTAGAGAAACAGAAGGTACAAACTCCTGTTGCTGATGTGACAGGAAGGAGTTGAAAAGGGAAGAGTAATATCTTACATAAGTAAAAGCCCCAGAGAGGGAGAGTCAGAACTTCTTGAGATAAGCTTTATGAAGGCAGAAGCAGCTGCTGCAAGGGAGGCTAGAGAGGAAAGTCCCAGGCTGGAGAGAATGGTTTTGATTTTGACAACCTGGGTAAAGTGATTTAAATTCTGGGAACCAGCTGGAGCTTCTGCTGGGGAGCTACCAGCTTTTCCTGTGAGCTGCCAAAGACTTCCAAGGGCCAGCTGGAGCTGCCAAAGACTGAGGAAGCATAACTGTGATGCTGGTACTTTGGATGAACCTGTTTGTGGCTTTATGAAGCCTTTACTTCCAGGGAACAGAGACTGTGAAGGATTTAAGGTGGATTGGAAGCTATGAGCTTCAGCGTGGTGCAGGAATTGCATGGAGATCTGGACAAGGAACTGGGAACTGTCTGCCTTTGAGCCCAGGTGATAGTTTGGTGGATCCAGGCAAGATCTGGGACCATGGAAAGGGATCCAGGGAATCTGAGAGCCTACAAGATGAAAAGACCTCTGTGTGAATGCTGAGTAGTGATTGACCCTGATGTGAGGTTTTGATTTGGGACTCACTTTGGGAAGAGTTGTGTGATTTGGCCAGGTGAGACTCTGGCTTTGAAAACTCAGATGTTAGTGCTTCCCTTTCTGGAAACACTAGGTATGGATGTAATGGTCAGAGATCTGGAAACCCTGTCTGCTGAGTTGTGTAATTTATTTGTGATTGTACTTTGTGACTGAATTAAGGACTCTGTGATCGACTAAATGAATGTACTACCCAGGGGTGGAGTACTTTGACTTTAGTATTTTGTGTCCCTTAAGGATGTCCTTAAGGATAATTGAATGATTGAGTTGATAGAATGATTGTTACTAAGTGATTGATTGACTAAATGATTGTACTTTGTTCAAAACCACGTGACCACTGTGGTAAAAAGTATGTGGCCATGTCTGTGATAAGTTGTGAATGCTGTATTTTAATTTTCTGTGTTAAATTGTAACATTGTGAATGCTGTACCTTGATTTACTGTGAATGTTTTGCTCTGATTTGTTATTGAATACAGTGTTCACTATGCTATGTAATCAGAACCTTGAAAGCTGTTCATAGCAGCTATCCTCTGGAAAGCTGCTTGTGCATGGCTTTACACAGGTAGATGGCACAGTGAATAAAGTACCAGGCTCAAAGCCAGGAAGACTCATCTTCTTAAATTCGATTCTGGCCTTAGATATTTAACTAGCAGCATGACCCTGGGCAAGTTGCTTAACCCTGTTTGCCTCAGTTCCACCTCTGTAAAATGATCTGGAGAAGGACATAGTAAATCATTCTATTATCTCTACCAAGAAAAATGGGGTCATAGAGTTGGACATGACTGAACCACAACAATAACATCAAATATTCAGTTTTTAACCTGTTTTGTCCCATGATAAATAGTTAGTACATACTCTTTCATTCACTCATTATACCATTTTTGATGAAATAGTATTTAAATACTTTCCTGACAGTGAAGCACAGGATGAATTGAGAGAAAGATGAGGCAGGAGCATCAGTTAAGAGGCTGTGAGAGCAAACCAAGAAGGTAGCGACAAGGGCCTGGCTAATCATTTTCATTGGTTTCCCTCTTTTTCCCTAACTGAGCTTGAGCAAAATGCACCTGATATCCTTAGGGACTCATCCATGCCAACACTTTACAACAGACTCTTTAAGGTAGAACTTGACCTAAAGTAGCCGTTCCCAGACTTTCCTAACCTGGTTCGCTTGGAGGCTCTCAATTTCTGGGTATTTCAACATATTCCAAAGGCACGCTCAAAGTGACTCTCTGCTATGGCTTCTCTTCCCAGGAATCATTAAAAAAAACAGTGAATTTGTATTCATATAACCTAATCTTGGTTTTCAATCTTAGTTCCCATTAGATTTAGAGCATATCACTTTATATCCCAGGATTTCAATTTCCTTATGTTAAAATGGGAGTATTATAAACTAGATAATATCATACTTAAAACATCTTATTAAATAATAATAATGGCAATAATAATAATTAAATCTAGCATTTATATTGTGCTTACTATGTGGCAGGCCCTAGGTTAATTGCTTTACCATTACCAGTTCACTTTATCCTCATAACATCCCTAGGAAATAGATGCTATAATTATCTCCATTTTACAGATGAGGAAACTGAGGCAAAAAGAGGTTCTGTGACTTGCCCAGAGTCACAAACCTAGTAAGTATTTAACATCAGATTTGAACTCGAGACTTGCTGGCTCAATATAAAATAGCAAGATAAGGTTAGAAAGCTTTATATACCTTAAAAAGTAATTGATAAAGCCGAATATAGAGATGTGCATGTAATATCTTACAGTTGGGTTAAAAAATCAACTTTCTAAGTACAAACCAGGGACACATGGTTAGAAAACAGGGCATTTGAAAAGATCTAAGGATTTTAGTGGATTGTAAGATCAATAAGAGTCAACAATGCAAAATGGCTGTTTAAAAAGTTAATGTGATTTCAGCTGCATTAAGAGAAGCAGAAAATCAATGACATGCAAGATAGCAGCCCCACTAGACTCTATCTGCTCTGGTCAAACCACATCTCAAGCTATGTCAGCTCTGGACACCACATTTTCAGGGAATGTTTTGAGGAACACGGATTTAGGAAAACTACAAATATTCTTCTTTTTACTCCCTCCTTTCCAGTCATTTCCTTCGCAATCTTCTCTCTAACTATTTTGTTCACTTGTTCCTTGATTCTTCCCTGACTCCAATTCTGGAATCATGAACTACGATCATTTCAACTGTCATGACAACACAGTGTTTGTCAAATGTACTCCTCCGTGACTCCACTTATCATTCCAATAACTTTCCAGACCAAGTCTCCATTCTACTATATATGTTATTTCTTTATTCAGATGTCAGCTCCTTGAGGGCAGTGATTGTCTTTGCTTTTTTTATTTGTCTCCCCTGTCTTTAACACTGTTCATCACATTGAAATCACTTAATACATTTTTCATTTATTCATTCACACAAGGAAGGACATTGATAAGTTTCAAAGCATCAAATGAAGGCAAGGAAGGATGATTAAAAGACTCATTACTGTGACATGTAATAATCAGGTGGAGAAATCAGGAATGTTTATCTAGGATAAGGAAAGGTTTGGGACTGCCAAGAACAGTGTTCAGATATACAAAGAATTGTCACAAGGAAACAGGATTAGCCTTGGCCTACTTGTTCCCAGAGGGTAGAACCAGGAATAGTGGGGAAAAGCTGTTGAGAGATAGATTTTATCTTGATATCAGGGGAAAAAAACCAGCCACAAACTCTATAGTAATTTGAGCTATCCAAAAGTGAACTGAGCTGCCTTAGAGGGCACTTAAGTCCATCTCAGTAAAGATCTTTAATTGAAGGTTGAATGACCACTTTGGGGTCATGATGTAGAAAATATTCTTGTTCCAATATGGGTAGGATTGGAAGGTCCCTGAGAACCATTCCACGTATGTAATCCTGTGACAGTATATACTGTACCTAAGAGATGGAAAGCAAATGACTGATATTTTCATAACTTGGCACAGGTTAATTTCCACCACCCTTCAGCTATATGAGCTCTGTTCCAGCTTCGAAAAACAATACTTTCTCAGTATTGGTATTTATGTTGAATTCAGAAAGTGAGTTGGGTCATCTGGGAAATGGCCTGTGCTCACAAATAGGATACTTTAAGTGAAATAATGACCTTCAGCTTGGTTTGGTAAATGACAACACAAAGTAGGATGACAAGCACGGAGGGCACTGACTGGAGGAGGACTGGCCACATAGGAAACAGCTTTTTCTGAATTCTGCTAAACCATTTGAATTTGAGATTAATGGATAAGCTTACTGTTTGAAGCACAGGAATTAGAGCCATTTCCTCCTAGAGCATAAAGAGCCCCGATAAGAAATGGCAATCGGATTCTGTTATTTTTTTTTCAACAGTGCCTTTTTACCCTTGCAAGAACCTTTCATGATCTTTATCAGTCATCCATTATAAGTTGTTTCAAAACTATGAAACCTGCTGATGAAAAACATTGCTGACCTCTCACCCAACCCAGGCTATCTTTGTCAGGATTTTCCATTTCAGAGAAGAACGCCTCTTTCCCCCTCTTTCTCTCCCACTTTTTTTTAAAGCTTGAAACCCCACTCAACAGAAATTGTTAAATAATGTTGCTAATAAAAAGCCTTTTCAAAGTTGAAAGCTCTAAAAGGGACACACAAAGTTCCTTTCAATGGTTCACCAAGTCCTTTCTGACATTCATTCTTTATTTGCATTTTTAAACTATTGGCTTTGTAGTGGGAAAAATTATATTCGGTTATAAAGCTTATCTTTGCAGTATTAGCTGATTCTCAGTGCTAAGCTACAATATGCAATCATTGTTCAAGATGGGAATGAAAGCAGTTTTTAGAAAACAGTTCATTTGCCTGCCTTTCTGCCTGCTTAATAATATTCAACCTGTACTTGCCTTGCAAGCATCAAGGTCTGATAAAAGCTATTGCTTGAAAAATCTTTTATAGAATAAAGTTCAGTTTGCCAATAACCAAAAGAATAAAATATTTTTACCTCTGAGGGGCAGAATTTTCAGTTATAGGGTGAGTTCCAATACTAAAAAATATTACAATAATCTGAGGGATAACAGTGAGAAAAATTATGTCCCCTCAATTATGTGAGGGGTGATAGCGGAAAGAGGTGGTTAGAGGAATAGGAAACCTGGGTTTGAAACCAGGCTTTGGGATTTGGGAGAAGTCATTACACCTCTGGGTGTCTTAGCTTCTTTATCTAAAAAATGGGGAAATTGATATCTGGAGTAACTCCCTTGCAAGAATGTTATGGAGCTCAAATGAAATAATATATAGAAAGCACTTTGTAAACCTTAAAAAAAATATCCAATTAATAATTGGCATTTTATGGTGCTGGGTTGTTTTTTTTTTTTTTTTTTGCTTTTTGGAGGGCAGTTGGGGTTAAGTGACTTGCCCAAGGTTACACAGCTAGTTTTTGTGTTAAGTATCTGAGGCCGGGTTTGAACTCAGCTCCTCCTGAGTCCAGGGCCGCTGCTCTATGCACTGCGCCACCTAGCTGCCTGTATAGTGTTAAGCATTTTACATATATCATCTCACAACAATCACATGATATAGGTTCCATTATTATCTTCTTTTTCAAAAATAAGAAAGATGAGGCTAATTTATTTTAAGTAACTTGATCAGGATCACACAGTGTCTAAGGTGGGATTTGAACTCAGGTCTTCTGCCTCAAAGTTCAATGCTACATCTATTATATAGCTTACTTCCATCTAATAAAATTTATAGGTAAGGTAGAAGCAGAAGAAGAGGAAGAAGAAAAGGAAGGAGGAGAAAGAGGAGGAGGAGAACATATGAACATGAATGGATGTGAGAGAAAGAGATACTTAGATAGAACCCGTGAGTTCATTGGTTCTTGTATCAATGCAAATCACCACCTAATCTTCAGTTATAATCTTGGAAAGCTGTGTGAGGCAGGGAGAAATGACTTTAGCAGGATTATATAGCCCTTATATGGCATACATGGGACAAGAACAGAGATGCTGTTAATTCTGAAGAAAGTTTTCTTTGCCCAGTCTCACATGAACCCTCATTTTGTGTTATAAGGTTCAGGCATAAAATATGCCTGATATTCAGTCAAGTGTTCTGATGATGACATATTAACCTACTATTAGAAGCCTTAACTGTTTCCTTATGCATTGGGTTGTCTACTCTCTGTAATAGCAAGGAACACACACACACACATATGTATGTAATTACCTCACACTAAATATAGAATAAACAAACCAGTTTGTTTTGAATGACACAAAAGTCTAATCTTCTCACTTATTTTTGAAGGGGGGAATTTCTGAATTTTGATTTGTTAAGGATTCATTTTTCCTTTATATCACTGTCTTTTTCCAACACCAGACTTAGAACTCTTCTTTGGTAAGCAAACCAAATTGAAGTATATCATGTCTGAGAGCATATCCAGCATTCTATACCCGTGGCCTGCATTTCTTCATCAGGATAAAGGAAATATGTTATATCATCAATACTGTCTATCATTATAATTCTCCACTCCTTCAACTATGGTGATAGAAGAATAGTTCACCTTGCTCTTTGTAAAATATTTTTCTTCCCATAGTGGTGTGTGGTAGGTGATACCAATAGTAAATGGATACACCACTTCTCAAATTGTGACCTTCTAACTGTTAAGCCATTACTTTTTCCACTCCACACACTGCATTTCCTACTCAAACAGGCCATATTGTTGTTTTAAAAGGTAGGAAAATCACTCCAAGGTACAATCTTCATCCAGCTTTTTAGTCATCTTGAGTAAACAAGATACAAGCAGAAACATTAGGATAATATAACTCAACACTCTTAGTCAATTATAGCCACTTAGGACTAGGACCACAAGTGAGACCAAAGTAGCATGGTATAACCTCAAGCAGGTGATACACTGTCTCTCAGTCATAAGTTTGAAGGTGGGGGATGGGAGTGGAGGGATTATACTCTTTAAATCCTCTCAGTAGCACAGACATAAAACTGAACTCCAAACTATGCAAGCCCTGGAAGCCCTCCCAGCAGGAAAGCACCGTATCTGTAAGCTGATTCCTTCTACCATTTTTGTCAGCTAATGCATCTATAAGGGCACAGGTTACTGATGTAATTTCAGATTGCAATAGGGCTTAGAAAATAAAGTAGGTTAACAAAATTCCTAGGAAAAACAATATGCAGTCCCTGTAACAATAACAACAAAGTCAAACAATGATGCTTTGCTGTGTGTTCCCCCTCCAGTCAATAGCAAGATTATACTTTGACTCAATGTAAGACGCACCAATTGTCCCAATGTGTATTTTAAAATATTCATAAACAACAGCATCAGCACAGGAAAATGAAAACAGTACTGACTCCATATTACTGAATAGGGTTCAAATCCCAGCTCTGCTATTTATGAACTGTGTGACTTTGTGAAGGTCACTTTACTTCTCCATGCCTCAGTTTCCTCATCTGAAAAAGGAATAGGTAATAAGACCTATATAAGATTCCTTCCCACACTATAGCCTATAACCAATCTATGGTCATGATTTCTGAAGTGTAAAGAAAATCCAGTTTGTTTTCCCTTAACATGATTTCTTATTTTCACAATGAATTATCTGAGTTAATTTCATGATATCGAGGGTGAATATCTTTCAGCCACAAACATCTTCTCAAGGGAGCAGAAGCAAGGCATTGCTGTTTTATTCAGTACTGAATGTGATTTTTGCCAAAATTTCATTGTTATTAATCCATTGCTAGGGTTCACCATATTTATTGCAAATTGGAATAACAATATTCCCAGAAGTAAATGGAAATTGATAACTGATTACTTAATTCATTCGTTAAAAAGAAACACTACTCCTTGGTTCTTTTGTAGCTATTTAGCTCTGTTTATTTCTGAGGGAAATATCATAAGGGTATAGCTACTGGAACATAAGTCTAATTGGGTCCATGAGAACTTCTAGAAAATTGTATCATTTGCATATTTAAAATGGATGTGTTTTTAAATTAGCATGCACCAACTTGCAGATAGATTATTCATTCAACTAACTTCTTTAATAGGATTTTGTAGTGGAATTAAATGCAAAGAAAGATTTCACAAAGGCAGCCAGCTCTTTTTAGCCAATACTATGACTTCTAGAGTGATCCATCATGTTCTTCTGCCCCTTGGACTATTGAACTCTAAGTCTTTTTCATTGGATCCCTATTCTTCTCTAATGTCCTAAATGGAATTAGGACAATAAAACCATGGTTTTAGTGGTAGAACTGGACCAATCCCAGAGAGGTTAAGTGATTTGTCCAATGTCATAAAAGTACTAAGTGGTAGACGTTATTTAGAATACAAATCTTCCCATTCCAAATCCAGCACTCTTCCTCCTGAACCATGTTGTTTGACAGGAAGTGTGCTGTAAAACATAAAGCAGTGCGCTCTATAGGAGTCAGGAGACGTGAGATCTAGGTGCTTAGGCTTAGACTTGTTATTGAGGAATAATCTGAAAGCACTTATCCTCTCTGGATCTCATTTACTCATCTATGAAATGAGTATGAGGTACAAGAATTATTCTACCAACCTGTGAAATGGCTTGACAGGTCCTATGCTGACTTTTTTAACCCTCAGTGTCATTGTCATTCATGCGGCAACTAGGTGGCACAGTGAATAGTCTCCCTGCTGTGAAGTCAGGAGGACCTGAGTTCAAACTCAGCCTCAGATATTTGCTAGTGTATGACCCTGGGCAAGTCATTTAGTCTAATTTGCCTCAGTTTCCTCATCTGTAAAAATGAGCTGGAGAAGCAAACGGCAACCTACTCTAGTATCTTTGCCAAGAAAACTCCAAATGTGATCGTGATGAGCCAGATATGTTTGAAACCACTGAACAACAAAATTGTTATCCATGTCTTGAATTCTGCTATTCTGATTTAGTTGACTCTTCCAAGGAATTAGCTTCTTGCAGTTCCTGCTTGACAATGAGAATAAGACAAGCATCCACAACTTCTCCTAAACTACTGCCCTCCCCTTTCTGCAGATATTCTGTGCAAGACCCATCAGGGAGAATTTCATTTTGAAATGATAAAGCTCTAAACTCAAGGTCACTGAATAAAATCCACTGCAGGATTCTACACTGTACCTTCAAGGAAAACTACCAGCTAGGTCAGTTTCTCAACCTTACCATAAGGAATATAAAATAAGAAAGGAAAAAGGAATATAAAAACACATCACCTGGGGCAGTAGAAGAATTTGGGAGTTGTTCCTCAACCTTTAGGGCACTGTGAACCAGTGACACTGGCCTTGCTGCTGTTTCCTGCACATGACACTTCAGCTTTAAAGTCATCATCTACACTAGTTGTCATTCCAAGCCCAAAATGCCACCCCACTCCCCACTCCCCACCCCTTTCTCATCTCCATCTCTTCAAGTTTCAGGCTTCTTTCAAGTCTCAGATAAAATCCCATTTTCTTGAACCAACTTAATTCTAGTGAATTCGTTCTGTTGATTATTTTCAGTTCATCCCACAGATAGCTTGTTTGCATATTTTCTCCCTCAATGGAAATGATCCTTGAGAAAAGGGACTTTTTGCCTACTTTGTATCCCCAACACTTAGCACAGTGCCTGACAAATAGTGAGTGTTTATTAAAGGCTTGTTGAATGACTGATTTTCCATATATGCCTTTTTTCTTTTAACCTCATCTTCTTCTGAAACTGGCACAAAGTTACCAGATCTCCTAAGTTACCAAAGATCTCCTAATTGCTAAATCTTAATCATCTTTCTTGGCTTTTCCATAGCCTTTGACACTATAGATCAGTGGTTCTCAACCTGTGGGTTATGTTCAATTTAAATACATCCTGCATATCAGATATTTACATTATGATTCATAACAGTAGCAAAATTACAGTTATGAAGTAGCAACAAAAATAATTTTATGGTTGGGCATCACCACAATATGAAGAACTGTATTAAAGGTTCATGGCATTAAGAAGGTTGAGAACCATTGCTACAGATTCAAGGTATCAAACTCAAATAGAAATGGGGACCACTAAACTATATATAAGAATCCCTGTGGGGATCTGTTGCATATTGATTTATTTTTAAATATAAAACTATTTATGTTTTATAAAATTTTATTTATTACTTCCCAAATATATTACATCTGTTTTACATTGCATGTGACTTGCATATTTGAAGCCTCTGTGGTAAATTACCCTCTTCTTCTTTAAATTAACTCTCTTTATAATTTCATGACACAACTTTCTGCTAGTTCTCATCCTACCTGACTGACTACTCCTCAGTCTGCCTTACTGGATCATAATCCCAGTCAATAACTATGTATGCCCCACAGGGCTCTATCTTTCACCCTTTCTCTTTATCTTGCACACTATTTCATTTGTGGACTTATCATCTCCCATGGATTCAAATGTTATCTTTATTCAAATGATTCTCGGATCTATTTTCCCACTCTTAACTTGTCTCTGACCGATAGTCTCACATTCCCAGTTGCCTGCTGAACATCTAGAATTAGCTGTTCCACATACATCTTAAACTCAGCATTTCTAATACTTGAACTCATCAACTTTCCCCTAAACCCTACCTTTTCCCTAATTCTCTTATGTTCAAGGACTCAGCATCCTCCTAGACTCCCATCTTATAGGTCATCCTCAACTCTTCCTTCTTTCATTCCTCCTATCCAATCAGTTACCAAATCCTATGAATTTGACCTTTAAAACATATATCCCATATTCCACTTTCTGTCCTCTCCTGTTGCCATCAGTCAGGTGCAGGTCCTCATCACCTTATGCCTAGAATATTTCAGTAGATTATGCTTCCTGCCTCATTTCTCTCCACTCCAGTTCATCTTCCAATTATCCGTCAAGTTGATCTTCTCAAAGTGTTTGTCTGGCTAAGTCATCCCCCCATCCATTCAATAAATTGCAATGGTTCACAACTACCAATAGGATCAAACAAAATATCTTCTATTTGACATTTGCAATTCTTTATAACCTGCCCCCCCACCTTCCTAGTCTTCATATGCCTCCATTGCCCCCTCCTAAACTACAACACAATGACATTGGTATCTTTGTTGTCCTCTATAAATGAAACTTTATCACCCAACTTGGTACATTGTCTCTGGCTGTCTGTTATGCCTGGAATTCTCCTCATCTCAACTTCCTGGCTTCCCTGACCCCCTTCGATTTTCAGCTGAAAATTCCACTTTCTGCAGGAAGCCTTCCTGATCCTCCTTTACCTTAATCATTTCTCTGAGACTGTCTTCAATTTATCTGATGTATATCTTGCTTATACATAGGTGTTTCCACTAAACAGTGAGATTCTTGAAATCAGGGGCTGTTCTTTGTCTTTATTCCCTAGCATTTTTTACACACTGCCTTGCATGAAGCAGGAGCCTAATAAATGTCTGTTGAATTGATTCTTCATCAGGAAATAATTCAAGTACCACCTTCTATATTAAGCCTCTCCTAATACACCAATTATTAATGAGCTCTTTGTCTTGTATGTATTGACATTTATTCTCTATTTTTATTCTCTATGTGCTTATATATCTCCTTGTAAGCTCTCTTATCAGATGTCAGCTCCTTGGAAGCATATATTGTTCCTTCCTTGTATTTCCAAAGCCTGGAGTAGCGCCTGGCATTTAGAAGGCACTTAATAAATGCTTGTTTGTTGACTAATTGACTGACACATTGATGAAGTTTGTCAGTTCCCTAGAATTATGAATCATAGGTCTGGGGTGATGCCTGGATATTTGATTGATGGTCGGTTCAGAAGCTAAAATGAAACCCATTCAGGATGTATAGGGGTTCTGATGAATACTTCTACCTGTGTATTTCTGCAGAATACTGACTTTAAGATCATATCATAGATTTACAATTAGAAGGGACCTTAGAAACCATGCAACGCATACTCCTCAATTTTCAGATATGGAAACTGAGACATGGATAAGTTGTGCTTTCAGAAGGTCATATTGGCACCATAAACTTCTCTTTTGGGTAACTTTCATAAATCTCCTTATACTTTACAAAAGAGCTTTGATAGACTTTTATTTCAGAATATCATTGAATGGAGTAGATACTTTCCAAAGTCTTTCATCTCTAAATCTATATATCTTCAATGTCAAAAACCATAAAATTAAGAAATTTCCTCCAAAATATGTTGCATTGAATTAACATGGGGCAATCAAGAGAATGCCCACAAAAGGGTGAGTTCAGGATGATTCAGTCTGTGTTTTCTTTGGGATGAAAATGGACAGAATGTGGGGTTTACCTGATTTTTGACAAAAAAGCAGCAATTCAGTTTGTATTTTGTCTTTATATTCTTTCTCAGTTGAAAACTATGTTAGATTTAGCATTTTTTAATTCCTTTTAATCCATCCTGCCAGATTTAAACTAGAATTGTCAAACTCCAGATATATATTGGGGTCCAAAATGGACTCCTAGGAATATCCCTAATAGCTGATGTTAACTGGAATATGATGGAATCCTATAAGAACTGAACAAGCAGTCCCAGGCCAAATGTAGTAGATAGCTATCGAGGGAAAGAAAGCCACTGCCATGGTGGGCTACTTGTTTGATTCAGCTGCTCTACCTGCCAGTTATCATTGTAGACTCATGAAAAACAATTTCTATAGCTTGGATTGTTTTAGAATTTTCTACTCACCTTTTTCATTTTTCATTTTCAGTGCATTGAAATGGAAATATTTTCCAATTCAAAGAATTGGAAAGAGGATGAGAAGGCATCAATTGTGACCCACAAGTAAATGACATTGTGAAAAGAAACATCTTCATTTGGGTCAAAGGAGGAACTGATCACCTGTTTGCTTTTTATTTTGCACAGTGATGCTCCTGGTGGTAAAGCAATGTTTTACTTTGAAAGTTGCTTGAGACTTTCTATAAAACCTCTATAAGAATAACCCTTTTTTGAGGTGCAAAAAAGATATTCTTTTTGCAAAACCATAATTAAGGTGGGGCAACTTGGGTACCAAAAGTCAGTGGACCATGGTCTTCTGAGCAGGAGCTTTAAGTATCCTGTAGTGTCTGTTTCTTTTGCATAGGGTCAGCATTTGGATACTGCCCCTCTAGGGGACCAGTATCATGGTCTCCCTTGCCCCCACCATGGAGCTGATAATATACTTAATGCTAGTTGCCTTTGGGTACTACTTACCCTAGTGTTTTTCACCTGCTATTTACAGATGTGATTATTTGAGGACTACACAAAATATCTTTTATTTGAAAAGAAAGATGATTTTTGTGGTAGCTTTTTCTTTTAATTTCTGAGAGGTAAAAGACAACAAACCAAGAAGATTGGCTCATCATATGTAGTTTTTTTTCAATACACTGAGGCATAGATTAGAAAATGAGCTGAATTAACAGGAAGGGGGGCAGGAAGGGACTGAAGCCCACATGGAATTCTCAAAAAAGAACAATCCACCTCTAGCAATGAAAAGAAAGGAAACAGATCAAATCCTGATCATCCCTCTTGGTATATTCTTAATACTAATATCTAGTAGTCAGTCAAGCATGGTATCCATACAAGGAACTGGGCAGGCAAACACATTGGCTTGTTTCTCAAAATTAATGTAACTAGGGACAGCTTATTCTGAACTCAAATTATGAACTCAAATGATATTTTGACTTGGAGAAGCCGTGGACTTCATTGGCCCTTAAAAAAGCCAGTATTTTAACTTTGTTTCTCAAGGCTCGCTACTGAATTTAGGGTTTATTTCCCCATGGAAATCATAATTACTGTGGATATAAACTGGAAATGGGGGTAATCACAGCAAGTGTAAAATCTTTGAATTTTATTTTATAGAACAAACTTTTCCCCACCCGTGGCTTCATTCAAGTTCTATACCATTTAATGGATTGTAAATGAGTCTTCCTTCTTCTTTTAGAGCAAAAGGCTTCAAGCCACAGGAAGGATTAATCTAAAATCTAAAATTCTGTGATAACAACCCCAGCCTATTGGTATGGAGTTAGCCTAGTCAGCTGAAGCAATTACAAATCCATTTTCTAAATCAATCCAATTTCAAGAAAGCCCTATCATATACTTCTAGCCCAAAATATTGCAGTGAAAATGAGCCAACAGCCAAAGAATCATCTGAGACCATTCAGCTTTATAACTCTTCTTCTGAATTTTGACCTAAACCTTTCAACAGCCTGGGCAAAATTACCAGATGGGTTTGAAGGAAATTCATTACAAAGTCCTTATGTCTGTTGGCAAATAGACATCAACAAAAGCTTTGTGTTCTATCCATACCCATCCATGTTAGGGATTCCGAATTTGAATTTATTTTTGAACCAGGAGTCTTTTTCTCTAAATATATTTCTTCTCTGAGATCTCACAATTTGTCTTTTTAGGGAGCAGTTTAAAATAGCTTGGTTTAGAGCATACAAGAATTGTTAAGGTGTCAGTTTTACAAGGGGATGTAGTTTTACAGTTTTACAAAGAGGATGTAAATCAGAAAGATGTAGACAGATCTGCCCAAGTCTGAGATGCAGAGGGTTTGGGGGTGCATGTAGAGGTCTTGGTCCTCAAAGCCTTTCTAAGAAATCTTTTTTTTCTTTCATACAATTTCTCCTTTGACTTTACTGTTAGACAAAACAAATAGGCCTTCACATGATAAATTAGAAATTATCATGTAGGGTTACTTGCTTCAGTGGAATCATGTAGGGTTACTTGCTTTGGTGGAATTAGTGTTCAGTGTTCTGAAATATTCATTTGCATAAGGCTGGAATAGTAGGAACCAAAAGATGAAATTTTCCAGGAAGAACAATTTTAGAGTACCATAAATACAGAGCAGGGTAGCCACATAGCACAGTGGATATAGCACCCAGCCTGAAGTCAGGGAGACTTCAGTTCAAATCCAGTCTCAGATATTTACTGTCTATATGACACTTAGCAAATCACTGCACCCTGTTTGCCTCATCTTCTTCACCTACATGAGCTGGAGATGGAAATGGCAAACCACTACAATATTTTTGCTAAGAAAAACCCAACGAAGTGACAAAGAGGTAAATATAACTAAAATAACCAAATGACATCTATGGAGCAGGTCACTTGGGTTACAGGATAATGCATCTGCTCATTTTGACCTTCTCCATGTTCAAAAATAATAACTGACAATTATACAGTTCCACATATGTCATACCATGATCCAATGGAAAGACATTAGTTTTGGAGTCAGAGAAATGTCATTCAAATTCCATCAAATTCCATTCCATTCGTTCCTGTGTGACCTAGAGGCAGATCACAACCTCTCCGGGCCTGCATTCCTATAGCTGTAAAAAGGAGGGATTTGGCTAGATAGCCCCTTCTGCTTCTAGATCTAAAATCCCACAAACCATACAACAATATGAGGTAACTACTAGAAATACTGATATCTTCATTTTATAGACCTATAAAATGAAACTCAGAGAACTTATGTGACTTGTTCAGGGTTTTTAGATATGTCAGAGAAAAAAATTCAACCAATTCTAGATCTATACATTATGTTATATTAAGCAATGAAGACAGCCAGTACCAAAATAAACATGTAGCAAATTTCCATCACCACTGAAATGTCTCAAATGAATGACATAGCAATTTTAGGGACCGCCCTATGTGCTGTTTGTATGATTAAAGAAATGATACTTGGGGGTAAAGCCAAGATGGGGCAGTAGAAACACAAACTGGCATGGGCTCTGGCTCCAAACAATTCCAATACCTGTAAAAAATGACTCTAAACAATATTTAAAGCTACAGAACCCAAAAAGTGACAGAGAGAAATAAATCTCCCATTGAAGACAGTCAGAAGGCCAACAGGAAACGTCTATCACAATATGCTGGGAGCCAAGCACGGTCCCACAGGAACTGTGCAATTCCAGCCCCAGGAAGGCCCTGAGAAGCCGTGGCCAGAACGGATTTCAGGAGAGTGAATAACCAGCAGTGGTGGCAGTTTCCAGACTTTTCAACCCATAAATACCAAAAACAAAGTATAAGGTCAATGTGGAACTCTGTTGGAATGGGGGGGGGGGTGGAGGGGGCGGGGAAGAGTGTTGGTCCAGCAGAGGCACAGCGGCTGTGCCATGTGGCTGACTCAGAAGCTCCTGGCCTGCAGACCATAGGGGAACAAAGCACCCATGCAGAAGGCAAATGCTCTTGTTTTAATCTGCTTGGATCTGGATCACAGTCTTGGGTGGTAGTCCTAGAATGTTTGATCAGTGAGCCAGAGCTTGTGAGGCCTATAGAGACTGTGCCCTTCTAATAGCTCCAGCAGCTGCAAAAACCCCAGCTATTTTGGACAAAGCTCTCTCCATTCTGGAAGCAGAGTTCTGCTGAGGCCTCTTGATCTCAAGGGTCAAGTAATTGACTGGCAATATGAGCAAGCACAGGAAGCACAAAAAGACAAGAGAATCCTTTTGGGGGGACAAAAAAGTGATCAAGGCATGGAGCAGGAGGAAGACAGCAAAGTCAGAACCTCTGCATCAAAAGTCTCCAAGAAAAATGTGCACTGTTTACAGGCCATGGAGGAGTTCAAGAAGGATTTTGAAAATCAAGTAAGAGAAATATATGGGAAGAGAAATAAGAATGATGAGAGAAAATTGTGAAAAGAGAGTCAACAACCTGACTGAAGAAAATAACACCTTAAAAATAGATTAACTCAGATGGCAAAAGAGGCCCAAAAATGCAATGAGGAGAAGAATGCCTTAAAAAGCTGAATTTGCCAGATGGAAAAAGAATTTCAAAAGTTCTCTGAAGAGAATGATTACTTCAAAATTAGATTGGAGCAAATGGAAGCTAGTGACTTTATGAGAAATCAAGATACTCTTAAACACATACAAACACATGAAAAAAATAGAAGACAATGTGAAATATCTCATTGGAAAAACCACTGACCTGGAAAATAGACCCAGGATAGATAATCTAAAAATTACTGAACTACCTGAAAGTCATGAACAAAAAAAAAAGAACCTAGACACCATCTTTCAAGAAATTATCAAGCAAAATTGCCCTGATATTCTAGAACCAGAGGACAAAATTGAAATTGAAATAATTCACCAATCACCTCTTGAAAAAGATCCCAAGAAGAAAACTCCTAGGAATATTACAGTCAAATTCCAGAGTTCCCAGGTCAAGGAGAGAATACTGCAAGTAGTCAGGAAGAAATAATTTGAGTATTGTGGAAACACAATCAGCATAACACAAGACCTAGCAGTTTCAACATTAAGGGATTGAACAGTTTGAGATATTACATTCCAGAGGTCAAAGGAGCTAGGACTAAAATCAAGAATCACCTACCCAGAAAAACTGAGTATAATGCTTCAGGAGAAAATATGGTCATTCGATGAAATAGAGGACTTTTGAGCATTCTTGGTGAAAAAACCAGAGCAGAACAGAAAATCTGATTTTTAAATACAAGAAGCAAGAGAAGTATGAGAAGGTAAACAGGAAAAAGATATCATAAGGAACTTATTAAAGTTGAACTCTTCAAAATGATAATACAATTCATAAGACTTTTCTCAGTATAAGTATAGTTGAAGGGAATATATATGTATATATGTATACATACATATATATGCATATATAGGAGGGTGTTTGTGTATATAAATATATATATATATGTGAGTGTACGCATAAGTATGTTCATGTATACATAGACAGAGGCACAGGATGAGTTGGATATGAAGGGATGATGTCTCAAAAATAAAATTAAGAGGTGAGACAGGAATTTATTTGGAGAAGAAGAAAGGGAGAAATCGATTAGGGTAAACCATCTCATATAAAAGAGGCAAGAGAAATCTGTTATAAAACAGAGGGGAAGAACAGGAAGGTGAAAGGGAATGGGACAACCTTACCCTCATTGTCTTTGGCTTAAGGAAAGAATAACATACACATTCAATTGGGTATCTTACCCTACAGGAAAACAGAGGGGTAGAGGAGAAGAGGCAGGATGATAGAAGGGAGGGCAGATTGGGGGAAAAGGTAGTTAGAAGCAAACATTTTTGAAAAGGTATAGGTTCAAAGGAGAAAATTAGAATAAGTGTGGGTGGTCAGGATGGAGGGAAATATAGTTAGTCTTTCACAAAATAACAATTATGAAAATGACTTGGGTAACCATGTGCGACCTATATTGAATTGATTATTTTCACAGTGGGGGTGGGTGAGGAAGGAAGAAAGGAAAAAATATGGCACTCAAAGTTTTAAAAACAAATGTTTAAAAAAAATTATCTTGTACATGAAACTGGGAAATAAGATATACAGGCACTGGGGCATAGAAATCCATCTTGCCCTACTAGAAAGTTAAAGGGGATAATGGGAGAGGATATAAGAGAGAACAGATTGAGGGAAAGAGTATTCAGTAAGCTTGCTATTTGGTGGTGGGGCAGGGGAAAGAGAGGGAGAAAAAGCTGTAACTCAAAATTTTGTGGAAATGGATGTTGAAAATTAAAATAAGTTAATTAAAATATTAAAAAATTTTAAAAGTAAAAACAATTTAAAAAAAGAAATGATACTCATTGGTGTCCATACAAAAGAAGTATTGTTAGTAAATTCATGAATTACGGTTCAATTAATAAGTTAATTAAAATATTAAAAAATTTTAAAAGTAAAAACAATTTAAAAAAAGAAATGATACTCATTGGTGTCCATACAAAAGAAGTATTGTTAGTAAATTCATGAATTACGGTTCAATTATAGTAATGTTATAAGGGAGTTTAGAGAACACTGTACTTTGATGCTTGATACTCTTACATCAAAGAGTTGTTTGAGGTTAGATCACCAGTTCCAAGTATAAAAAAAAAGTAGAATTCAAATATCTCTAATGTCCCTTCCAGTTCTAATATTCCTGTTTCTTCATGAAAAATCAAGTCAGATTACATTCTCATGACCAGTAGTCTTTTTAATTGGGGGAAAATTCCCTTACTTGAAAGAAGCAAAAATTACTCTTGACAAAGGGAGTATACAAAGTGCCATAATTCATGAATTTGAGAATTGGTTTTCCCACTCATAATATTCATTTAGTTTTTAGCCTTGATACTTACTTAGTTTGTTCTGAAAAAGTCAAAGACAGCCATTGGATGTTCTAAAATACCATAGTGTGCATGCTTTTAAAGGTGAGATTACCAGGTGCTTCTCCATTTTGAAAATATCAATATATAATCTAAAGGCCAGAATCACCACATTTTCATTTGTTCCTCAGTTTCACCTAAGGACTTTCTTAATCAAATGTGGATAGTCTCATCTCCCTGGTGTGGCATTTTAAAGTCAAAGACTATTTCTGCACTATTTGTATCCTCAACATTTAGCACAATATTTTGTACAAAGGAAACACTTAATGAATGCTTGTTGATTCAACTTGATGTACTAAGAGACATATTGAATATGTGGCTATTCTGGTTCAGCCTTGAGTGCAGTAGAAGAAAAATAGACTGTCATTTTCAAAAATGAGATTCAACATTTTGGTGCATGGGCACATAGGGGTGGGGAGAATGGGAATCTAGATGATCCCTGGGGTTGATAACATTTACCTCACATATAAATCACCTTGGAAAATGCTAAACTACTTATTTTCTGCTCCAGTGATTTTTATGGACCTAAGTTATTATATATTAATATATTTTGTTTTATTCTGGGGCTTGCCAACTATTTTTTTCCTAAATGCATTGTGTACCAGGCCTTGCATACTTTTTCAAACTGCTATTTATATGAGCTATTTGGCTCAAGGGATTATCACCCACAAAGGAACACTGGACCTAGAGCTAATATTTAGAATTTCCTCTGATGCAGAAGAAATGTTCCAGGGTCCATTTCCTACACATTTATTTCTGATATTTCACTTTATCTGATAGAAATTTGATTTTATAAAAAAAATAATAACCTCCCTCATGCATCTCCTTGCTGTTATAAATTCAATTATTAAAATACAATAACTATTGTAATAGTGATATCCTAATCCTTTTGCTAATATTCTCACATTCTGATATGGTGTTATCCACCACTTTGACCTCACAGGATTAGGCAAATATCAGATAGAGGGGGTCAAGGTAAGATGTAGAATGTGCATGAACTTTGAAAGTGAAGGACAAAGACAATGGGTGCTAATGGATTTCTGTTCCCTTACCACTGTCAGTACCAGCTGACACTATGTGAACTAATGTCAAATGTCACTATCCTGCAGTGTCAGGATTACAGAGATAAACAAGGTCACAAGCAGACCCTAGAAGAGAGTTTCTAAGAACCTGAAGAAGTGTTTTTTCTACTTGTTTATCCATATGAATGTGGTCACAAGAATCACAGAAGTTTCTATAACACTTGCAATCAAATTGTGAATTAACTCCCATTTCATGAGGCTAATGGAAGTCTATGATTAGGCATCAGACTTATGTGTTAGCTCACTCTCCTACTCAGATGCAGTGAATCACTTTTCACTTTCCTTTGGCAGTTCTGAATGGTTTGAACTCCCTGAAACAAGATATCTTTCCCAGGAAAAGATGATCAGCAGGAATGTCATCATGATGGCCTTTAACTCAGCCTTGAATTCTTAACTCATCCTGTGAGGGATAATTTATAGTGAAGTTTCCCCATTCTGAAAAATCAAACCTAGAATGGCTTCAGTATTCACTAGGCCTAGGTTTAGAAGTCAGCTGACTTTCCAGCAATCTGGGGCTTAGAGCAATGGAGACCCACCCCAGTGCCACCTCAGCACAAGATATGCCAAATAAGGTTAAGACTGCTTTCATTGGACATCCACATGTTTCCGTGTCCATTGTCTCAGAGAAAGATTCCCACACTTAGGTTGTAGGTCAGCCCCTCTACCAATAAGAGTGAAGGCCAATTGGGGGGGAGGGGGGGAGGTTGGATTTCTGCATTAGAAGATTATATAACCTTGAGCTGGCTTGCATCTATCTGTGGCTCTCTCCCTGCAGACACCATGTGGGCGACAGGGGCAGAGTCCTTTCTCATGAGAAAGAATAAAGACCTTTTCTGACCTCAGATTCAGACTCTGAACTCTTTTATCTCACACAATCCCCACCTCGGTCAACCTCCTCTCCCCTATCACTGGAGGTCTAAAGGGTAGAGCATTAAACTTCTCCCAAAACTTTCCTTTATAAAGGACCTAGACTTTCCAGATCATTGTCTACTTTCCATCAGCAGCTCTACTTGGTTGGAACTTCATAACGTAAATTACTCCCTGGTGTCTCTCCAGCCTAGATCTCATCCCCACTCATCATCTTTCTTTTGTGTGTTGTTTTCCCTCATCAGATTATAAGCTCTTTGAGGTCAGGGACTATGTTTCTTTTTCTTGTCCATATTCACAGCACATAGCATGGTATCTAGCACATAGCAGGTACTTAATAATGTTTACTGGATTGAAACTGAATTGACTGGGTGACTGAGGAGAACAGAGGCTGAATCCAATCAAAATTGGATTTCCTCCTTGGAAGAAACTGAGATTGGGGTGTGAATGCAATATGAGTACTGCACTATATGCAGTGAGTATTATTTCTTTAATGTGCTTACCAGTCTAATTAAACAGAATTTTTTAAATGTGACTTTCAATTTACCAAACAATTATTTAGCATTTATGTGACAGGCACTATGTTAATTATAGAGACAAAAATGAAAGAATCCCTACCCTTAAGGATGTTACATTCAAATGAGCAAAAACAATGTGTATGCAGATAAGGAAATGCAAAGTAGTACAATGGAAAAACAATGCAATTTCTGAGTGAGGGCAAACATTAAACATGGCAAGCATTGAGATGAGTCTCAAGTAAAAGGTACCATTTGAGCTGAATCTTGCTCAAGCAAGGTATTTTGAAAAGTGACACTAAAGAAAAATCTTTGAAGGAGACAGATAAAAGAAGAAATGGGGTATGGTCAAGTAGTTGGGGGTACTGAGCCAGATTGAGAATGAATAAATGCTTAAGGATGAGGTACTAGGGTGTGGACTGTGGTTGATTGACAACCACCCTTGTCCATGGTGCTACCTGCTCTTGGAGGCCTCCCATACACTTCTGTCACAACACCATATCACATGTTACTCCAATGTTCTGGTGGAAACTATTGAATGTTCATATTACTATATCATGGGTATAACATTATAATGGAGTTGTTTACCCATAAGGCAGACATGTAACTAATTCCACTTGGGGCCTTGTTCTCTTTGTATAATAAGTATGCCCAGTTACGGTAACTGGGATTAATGTCTCTCAGGGACTAAAATATGAAGAAAATAAAACCAGAATAAAAGTAAAGGGAGTATAGGAATGCATTCCAGCAATTCCTAGTTAATTTTCTGTGTCTCTGTTGTGACCATTCTCTCTACTTAATGATGCTGAAGGAGGTAAAACTGAAAAACTGCCAAGAACCATTCAATTATGGCTGGCACCTTTAATATGCCACGTTAGGTCAGCCACAAAGCTCAGTAAGCAGGACATTTGTAACCTAAAGGAGAAAATCCAAATGCAAACAGCACTGGCTTAAAGCAAAAGCTCTTTTGGCAAGCCCAAAGAAAGCATAATTGAATCCAGCTCTCTTGGGAAGGAACCCTCATCTGCTAGAGAACGACATCTCTGAGCTATAGTAAGCATCTGCCAGAAATGAACTCAAGGCCCTGGGAGACTGGAGAAGAGAGTTGTTCTTGCAGCATTCCCTGCCCTAAAGAATTAGGTGGTTGTAGGATTTGGGCTTACCATTCTCTGCAGAAGTGCCTCTTGGCTTAGATATTATGTTTATTTTTTTTATATCACCCTGATGCCTCTGTGTGATTTAATGACTAGCTGTGCAGATTGTTAAAAAAAAAAAAGAAGAAGAAAAGAATGGAGGCAATTGTGAATTATTTCTAAGGCATTTCATTTCAAAACCCTGTTGTTTCCTCTGTGTTCACATTTCACTGTGAAAAGAAAAACTTGAATTTGTTCAGTTCTGTCCATGCTAGAGACCAAAATGGATGCCAGCAATCGTTGCAAAAAGGGTAGTATCATAGTCATCATGATTTCTGCTGTCATTGGGCCATTTTGTTGCAGAATACCCCCCCAAATTAAGCATGCATACACACACACACACACACCACCTTGCCTCTTACATAAAGCTCTTTGCTTTCCATTGATCCCATCAGGAATAGCTGCTATTTACAACAGCAGTTCTCAACCTGTGGGTCATGACCCTTTCACAGGGGTCACCTAAGAACATTGGAAAACACATATTTGTAATGGTCTTAGGAACTGACACCACTCCTCTATCCATCTCCAGGTGGGTCTTCCCACATGCAGATACACCCACATACAAGTATTAAAGGGTCAAGGCATTAGGAAGGTTGAGAACCACTGATTTATAAGATCTGATTTTGAAAGGTCTTCCATAACTCCCAGATGCTTGCTTTCTGATATCTGAAATCCTCATATACCCATAAAATAATAAAACTAGAAAGGGCCTCAGAGATGATCCAATTCAGTCCCAACATCCTATAAATGAGAAAGTAAGGCCCAGAATGATGAAGAGACTTTCCCAAAGTTTTATAGCAAGGGAATAACAGAACTGAAACTTAAAAGTCAGTTTTTGTAACTGTGAGACAAGCCTTTATTTCTGCTTGGTTAGCTTAATTGTTGTCCTCTATTTCATAAGTAAAGATGAGACAGGCCCTGAAAGAGTTGATAATAATGTCACTAAAATTCACAGCAAGATATGAATGGGTGATATTTGATCTTATTGAGAACTGGTTTTTATGAGATTTGAAGGATCCATAGAAAAGAGAAAAAGAGAAGAGGAAGGGTCAAAACCAAATTTTTCCCACTTGATATTTTGAAAAAGATAAAGCTTAGAAACTTACGTTAATACAGTTTATATTCATGTCAGATATTAATTGGAAAGAAATTCTCATCTTAATATAAATGGAGATCTTAGATTTGGATATTGTAGGGCTACAGAGGGTCTTCAAATTATTACAGTAATAAAAAAAAGTTTTTGTGGAACTTGGTATAATACTTTCAAAATATATTATAATTAAATTCACTTTTTTCTGTATAATATCCATTTAGTAGGATTAAAATACAGATATTAGATGCTTTACATACATATAATAACTAAAGATTAATGCCCCCTAGGTTCTCTCTTCTACTTATATGGAAAAAATGTAAATTTATAGAGGTAAACAACAGCCACAAAATTTAAAACACACACACACACACACATTCCAGAAGAGGCACCCTATTAAATAGTGAGGGAAAGGTTCCAAAGGAAGCAGATGACTTTTTATTTTTATTTATTTTTAACATTCAGTTTTTAAAAACTTTTAAATTCCAAAATTTCTCCCCTCTCACCCACTGTTGCCCTACCCATTGAGAAGGCAAAAAAATGTGATAGCAATTATACATGTGAAAACATGCAAAACACATTTTCATGTTAGCCATGTTGCAAAAAAGGAAAAGCAAGACAAAGTGAACAAATTATGCTTCAATCTTTACTGACTCCAAGAGTTATTTCTCTGGAGGTGGAGAGTACCTTTCATCCTAACCGTGATATTTTCTTGGGTCATTATAGTGATTAAATTGGATTACTAATTCACAGTTAATCATCATACACAGTTGCTGTTACTGTATAATCAATAATGATTTAGAGAATTTTTATATAGATATCTTTGATTTCTTCTTCTGAAAACTCTTTTATATCTTTTTACCATTTATTATTTTGGGAATGATTTCTATTCTCATAAATTTGGCTCAGTTTTCTATATATTTGAGAAATAAGGCCTTTATCAGAGAAACTTGCTTTAAATGTTTTCCCCAGTTTTGTGCCTCCCTTCTAGTCTTGGCTACATTGGGTTTTTTGTGTAAAAACTTTTGATTTGACATAATCAAAATTATCTATTTTTTCTTCCCCTGATCACTTCTATCTCTGGTCATAAATTGTCTGGACATAAATTCTTTACTTATCATTTATGCCTTATCAAGAGATAGAGAACAAAATCGCATTACTATGTATTAGAGCAGCAGTTCTCAACCTGTGAGTTGCGACCCCTTTAGGGGTCAAACAACCTTTTCACAGGGGTTGCCCAAGACCATCATAAAGCACATATTTCCAATGGCCTTAGGAACTGAGACACTGCTTCTCTACCCATCTCCAGGTGGGTCCTCCCACATGCAGAAATGCCTACATATGAGTATTAAAAGGTCAAGGCATTAGGAAGGTTGAAAACCACTGTATTTGAGGAATGCAAATTAAACAGCCTAATATACCAGATCACACCTATCAGATTGGCTAATGGGATAGAAAAGTGAAATAACAAGTGTTGAAGGAGGTGTAGAAAAATAGGGATGCTAAAACACTAGTGATATAGTTATGAATTGATCTAACCATTCTGGAGAATAATTGATGACTATGCCAAAAGGGCTATAAACCATGAATACCCTTTGACATGGCAATATCACTACCAGGTATGTACTCCAAAGAGATTTTTAAAAAGGAAAAAAGACCTGTAGACATAAAAATTAGAGTAGCTCTTTTTTAGGTGACAAATAATTGGAAATTGTGCAAATGCCCATTCATTTGAAAATGGCTAAGCATATTGTAAGATATGATTAAAGTAGAATACAATTGTGCTATAAGAAGTGATAAGCAGGGTGCTTTCTGAAAAATCTAGGAAGACTTGCATGAATTGTTGCAAAGTGAAATGTGAAGAACCAGGAGAACATTATATATAGCAAAGGCAAGATTGTATGACGATCATCTGTGAATGACTTAACTATTCTCAGCAATACAATGATTCAAAACAATCCTGAAGGACTTATGAAAAATGCTATCCACCCTCAGAGAAAGAACCTATAGAGTGTGAGTGTAGATTAAAACACACTTTTATAAACTTTGTTCTTGTTGCTTTTTTTGGTGTGCATTTTCTTTTGCAACATAGGTAATATGGAAATGTTTTGCATGACTGAACATATATAATTTATATCAAATTGTTTTCCTTATCAAGGAGAAGGGATGGGAAGGATGAAGGAAGAAAATTTGAATCCCAAAATTAAAAAAAAACTAACCATCATTTTACATGTAATTGAGAAAAAATAAAAATGAAACTTTAAAAATATTTTTCTATTATCCATATATCTGACAGGTAAAGTGTTCCATTTGCTTATGATATGGTCCTTTATAGATAAAGTGTGTACTCATTTAAATTTTATAATGATATGTATTATAAGATGTTGGTTTATATCTAGTTTAAGGCAGAGGACTTCTTTACCATCACTCCCACATACACTCATGCATTAACAAAATTAAAAAAAAATCTTCAGGAGGAAGAAATGCCATTTAGGTTTTGTAGTTCATCCAAGCTCATGAACCCAAGATGCTATGAGGTTCTACTCAAGTTCAGCCATATCCCTGAACAAAGCATAGCAGTGTTTTGAGGGAAGGATAAGGAAAATTCCATTCAACTCAACCCAATTCATTCATTCTTCTAACAAGCATTTCCTAAACACCTCATATGTGCCAGGCACTGTCTTAAGTTCTAAAGCTTCATATACATCTATAAACCAGTAATTGTTAAGTACTTTAAATTATATTCAGAAAAAAATGCATGTGTGTATATGGTAAATACAATCTAATTTTCAAGACAGAGGTCTCTAGCAACATGTCACTCTGAGTGGTCCTCTCTCATATGAAGGAGCACTTGAACTGAGCAGCAAAGGAAGTTGGGAGGTAGACATTATTAAGGATGGTGTTAAAATCATGGTGGCCAGCTTGTTAGAACCTTATTATTAGAACCTATTTGGGGATGAAATATTTTCTTAGCAAAGATCCTGAAATGGTTCCCATTTCTGTCTGCAGCTCATTTCACAGATAAAGAAACTGAAGTAAGCAGGGTAAAGTGACTTGTCCAGAATCACATAGCTGGTTAGTTTCTTAGGCTAGATTTGAAATCAGGAAGAAATCATGCTCTAACCTCTGTACCATCTAGCTGCTCATCACATGAGGAAAAGTTCATGTCAATAAACATTTATTAAATAACTTCTATTAAGTTTGGAAATGCATGCTTAAATCACATTGTGAAGAACTTTAAAAATGCAACAAAAGAACTACCACTTTAAGAGGCAGGAAGTAGCCATTGTGGTTTCTTAAGCAAGAATGTTTCTTGGTCAGAACTGAAATTTAGGAATGTCAGTTTATCAGCTGCATGATATGGATGATAGTTTGAGAGGGAAGACGTTAGAGGTAGGGAAAATAATGATCATGCTATTTCAAAAATCCAGGCAATATCTAAGGAGGATCTGAATTAGGTTGGTATATCTGTGAAAAGGATAAAGGCGACAGCTGCAGGAGATAATTGTGGAGAGTAGAATCAATGGGACAATAGCTGACTGGATAGAAATGGTAAGGCAGAGAGAAAAATTAAAGATGAGTCAAGTTGGGAAACTAGAAGGAGGGTGGTGCCCTCAACCAAACATCTGGAGGTTAGGAAGAAGAAAAAGAAGAAGAAAGATAACGAATGAGTTGAGTGTGAGATGGTATGCCCAGGAGAAAGCTTCAGCTAGAGTTCAGTAGAGAGTTTTGCCATCTGTGTGTGTGTGTGTGTGTGTGTGTGTGTGTGTGTGCATACATACCATTGCTATATATGGTCTCCATAGAGATCATAGTTGAACCCTTGCTAGCTGATCATTAATGTGGTACATAGAGAAGAGGTCCAAGGACAGAGCCCTTAGTTCACCCAAGCTTCCTCAAAGCAGCTTCTTTTTGCTTATTTTACCACTAGAAAAATAAAAAATGCAGAAACAAAGGATTGTTATACGGAAAAACTTCACTTGGCATAGCTCTTCATAGGTATGTGGTATATGAAGGCACATTACAATGGTGAATGCTAACACAGAAAATGAGGCTAAGTAGTCTTTAAATTTGAACCTCAAGTTCCTAGTAAGCATTGAGAAATTTTTTTCTTGCCTTGACTAATGAAAGATGATTGGGAAGATCCTATTATCAACCCCATTCTATATTAGTTCACAGATTATTGTGGATCACAAATCAAACACAATTCCTTTTATTGTGAACAACTACCTCCATCTCCAGTTAGGTATTAGCTTCTCAGTTAAAAGAACTTGCAATGCTTCCTACCCCAAAGATCCCTCAGCAAGAACATCCTGTGTGATACCATCTGTTCAGGGAGACTTTAAAGTTTCCCTGATTTGGGAAATTGGCTGTGACATTCAGGTCAAGGTGTCTCATCTAACCAGAAAGCTGCTGCAATATCTCCCATTCTCCTTTTTCCTGAAGATTTCCCCATTCTTTGCTGTGCAAGCACATATAATAGGCTCCATGGAAACTTGCATTGGGGAGTGGGTGGGATTCCCTTGCTGGTGAACTCAATAAACCCAAAACAAGTTTGTGAATCTGGGGTTTCATCATTCCTGCTTCAATCACACTATTTACATAGGAAATTCAGCCAAAGAATTTGCCATTGCCATGAACAAATCTCAAAACATACAGAGTCTTCCACAGTAATGAACCTACAATGTCAGAGAACTGGTGTGTTGTGTTGGTGAAGCCACAATTACAAAGTGATGACATGAGTTTCCAATAGCTAAGGGTCAAAAGCAAACTACTTTAACCAGAGACCTTTTATTCCTCTGGCTACGATGCAGGAATGGAAGTATTTCCACAGCAATCTCTTGAGTGGAATTCTTTTGCATTACACAATGCACACCAGTAAGCAGGCCTTCTTTGGGAAAATATAAAAAAAATAATAAAAAAAACCCACTGGGTTGAGCAAAAAATCAGACAAGTACCTATAATCAAAATCCAAAAGCCATGGAGTCCCTCTTTGATGGGCTCTGTGTCTAATCTTCAATAAAATATAGGACATAAATGCATATGTTTATATAAATACCCTAGAGAAAATAAAAATCTCCATAGCAGAGGAGGGAACTCAGAGTCATGTAGAACAACAAAAACAATTACTAAAGAAAGAAGAAAATAAAGATAAATGCAGCCAAGCCACACCAGGCTTTCCAGAGCTTTCCTTGGCTCCTCATCCCTCACATGCTCCCCCAAATTGTATCATCATACCATAAACTTCATAAAACATGGGCTGGTTCAAAACATTGGCTGGTTCAACACACAATTGTGTACCACCAGTGATCACAGTACATACCATACTTAAGTATATTTTCCTCTAGGATCCAGATGTGTTTGGGGGCTGGGGGGTTGAACTCCATGAACTCCAAAGTTCATGACCAGCACAAGAGCCCAGCTGTCTTGTTTCTCCACCCTTGTATCCATTTCTAACATTGCCATCCATTTTACTTATATTTTTACCTGCCCTTCTAAGAGGAGGCAAATATGAAAAGGAGCAAAGTAACTTGAGTGTGAAGCAATCAGGTGTCCCCGCCTCAACATCTGTGCATTCCTGATGAATGTGATAATTCCAGGTGGCCAGCAACCTGGTAATTTTGGATCACATCCACCTGGCCCACAGAAATGGCTCCTCCGCTGTAAACTAGGCACTAGCTCTTTCACACTGAAAAATCATTATCAAAATCCCAACACTTTTTCTCCTAATCACTGATTAAGAAAATGAAATGTATGCAAATACCAAATTACTATTTCTAGGTTCTACTATTGTCCACAGAACACATGTGCTGCCTCAAGTTGCCAGAAATGGACAGGTAAGTTGGCTCCGTTGGAAATCATATCCTCTGCTGGAAAAACATAATCAAGCAAATTGGGATCAAATGTGTTTGTGAACAAATACTTCATTCATTTCCTTGGAATAGATTTGATATATATCTGCTTGTGACAGGACAAGAAATCCTGATTTGATGTCCTGTGCTAAAATAACATTTAATTCAGTTAATATTAAAGCTACAATTTGACAGATTAGGCAAGAGAGAGCTAAGGAGAATAGCCCAAAGGTCCTATAGACAGTCCTGAGAACCAGGATTAAATTAGAAGAACTTTTGCAAGTTGTGAAACTGTTGTTCTTTTCCTTTGCACAGGTAAATGAACTCTTATTCCGACCTCTGCACCCTATAAATCTGACTTTAGAGCACATATGAGAGTACTGTACTATTTCAATAAACAAGATGAAATAAGGAAGAAGAGGAAGAAACCATGGGCTTTACCAAAGCCAAATACTAGTGGGCAACTCAGAAAATACAGTAAGCATGGTGTCCAGGTAAAAGCAATAGAGGACACCAACTAGCTGAGTGTTGGCTGGGGTTTGCAGAAAGGCTGGAAAGTTTGGGTGGGTGAATGCCCCTTCCCGAAAGAAATCCCCAATCATTCTCATCCTATCCATTCTTGATCAACTCAAGTAGATTTGCCCTGGATACAAGAATCGCTAGCTACTAATCTATAGGGGCAAAAGAGGCACAAGACAAAAGAGTTTGGGGATGGAAGGAAGAGATGGCTCCATACTCTCAAGGCCCAGGCCGCATGGCTCTCTGCATAATCTCTAGTACTCTCCAATTCACTCTTGGCTACTTGGTCTGCTTCTTTTCCATTCTATATTCCCTCACAAACCCACAAACCACATACTATATGATGTCCTTTCTTTTTTTTTTTTTTGGAGGGCAGGTTGGGGTTAAGTGACTTGCCCAAGGTCACACGGCTAGTTTTTTGTGTTAAGTGTCTGAGGCCGGATTTGAACTCAGGTACTCCTGACTCCAGGGCTGGTGCTCTATTCACTGCACCACCTAGCCGCCCCTATGATGTCCTTTCTAATAATCAGTCTTATTATCAAGGAAGGCAACCAAATATAACATAAAGAACACAGAATGAGAAGCCAAAGTGCATCTGTGACCCTGGGAAAGTTATATACCTTCTGCTCCTTCCTAATATTCACCTCTTAGAATCTGTTTCTTTCAAAACTTCCACTAAAACACCATTTCTTCCTACAAGAAGTCTTTCCTGATCTCTCCTCAGATCCCTGTTAGTGCCTTCCTTATAAAAAACCTTGTATTTTATGTGCATATTTTTGCATTTTTATGTGTGTACATACATACATGTGTGTATACATGCATACATATGTGTGTATATGTATAGATAGAGATAGAGAAGAAGAGAGAGAGGGAGAGAGGGAGGGGAGAGAGAGAGAGTCAGGGAGAGAGACACACACACAGAGACAGAGACAGAGAGAGAAACAGAGAGAGAGAGAGAGAGGGAGACAGGGAGGGAGGGAGGGAGAGAATAGACTATAAGCTCCTTGATGGTGGGTACTATTTTATTTTTGCCCTTAATTCCCTTGGACTACCATGCTGCCCAGAACATAATAGGTACTAAATAAAAAGTAGGTGATAAATTGGTTAATTAAATACAATGGCAGATTTCGTAGAGAAAGTTTTTGGTAACAAAGAAGCTATTTGAAATCCATCAAATCATCCCATGAAGAAAGATTTCTGCTTTGCCTAGACTTGGTCATAAAACTTATTTCACACCTTCTCTAAAATTCATTTCAGCAATGAAAGAAAGGGATAGAACTGAAGTTTTGATTCACAGATGTAGAAAAGTCTCTCTACCATTGTAGACCAGTATCTTCTAGTTTTAGAAAGCTGCCTAAAACTGAGATATCAAACTCTCAGCCAGTAGCCCCAAATGGGTTGTAAAACTCCAGAGAGTGGTCCAAACCAGATCAAAATGCAGTTGGAAAATGTCTAACGAAATAAAGGAAAATACAATAGGACATAGATAATGGTAATTTGTGGTTTTCTACATCAATATGCAGCCCTTAGAGATCCATTTCTATTTGCATTTGATACCAATGCATAGACCCCTAAGAGGTTCATTGACCTGCCCAGATTCACCCAGTTGAATCCCTGGAAGAACTTTAATCTAGGGCTTTCTAATCCATTATCCTATATTTCTTCTTAATCACAATAGCAATCAAATTTTCCTCAATAAGAAGGTATCCAATAAGTATCCAAGATACTTATTACCCCTAAGTAATGACTGTATGAGCAGAAGATATACCTAGGGTTTACATTTTTTTTAACTTTTGCATGATACAAAAGTCTAGAAAAACAAAACTGGTTGGCCAAGACTGTTCTACTTGAATTGAATTTCTTTTGCTATTTTTCCAGCTAATATCATGACCACATCATAAGATTTTTTGTGGGTTATTTTAAATGACTTAGTATAATATATTTTACAAAGAAAAGTAATGTGCTATTTCTTCTTGTTTATAAGTCAAATGGGTCACCACCCATTGCATGTTACTAATTATATTCTGATTCTGATCATATAACCCACCCCACCTTTAGTTTCAAGTGGTTGAATGAAGCACAGAATCGATCAAACTGAATTTGAGAAATTATGCTTTCAGAGGGAGAAAAAGAAAGATTGATCTTGTTGAATAAACACACTTTTTCTATTAACAAGACAGAAATTGGTACTCTAATGGGAGAAAAACATATTATTACCTAGCACTTCAAGGAAACAGCACTCTTAGAAGCTTGTAGTCATGTTGTGTGTGTGAGAGAGAGACACAGAGAGAGAGAGAGACACAGAGAGAGAGACAGAGACAGAGAGAGACAGAGAGGGAGAGAGATTTTCCAAAGTGCTCTAAAGAAGGCCTCAACTGAAAAAAAAAGCAGCACAATTGGTTCAGTCATGTAACTACAGTGTGTGAACTGTCAGGACAATCACCTGAAGAATGACAACAAGACAGTAAAATGCGGCTAGCAAGCAAAACACCAGATAATGTAGAAGAACAGAATGTGCTGAATAAGATGGAGCTGGGAGCAAACAAGGAAAATGACAAACCATTGCCCAAGGGAGAGGGGGGAAAAGAAAGAAAAAGAAACTTCTCTTAGATATGGAATTTCTATTAAGTGAAGAAAATTGCCTGCTGAAGTTTCTACTCAAAGATGAGAGATGAAAGAAATCTGAGGTGTATTTGATTGCTCTAAGTCATTTGTTCAACAGTCCAGGCACCGGTAAATATATTCAAGAGCATATTGTATATTGACTATGAATTTAGCCTTAGATCTCATCATAGCTAGAGGTAGGGATGGATGGCAGAGAATATTTGGAAGACAAAATGATCAATTACAAGGAATGATAAATGGATTGACTTGGGCATATTGAGGATCTGCTGCTGGCTTCCACAGATCCAGGTAATCTGGGAATAGTTCTTTGATATTCCTTGTTTTTAACTGAATTTGACTATCATTATTTTTCACAGGTCAGGGTGTTTGAAATAATTAGCTGCCTTTTACATTCCCCACTGACATCTACTTACCAGCCTCATTCTTTTTCACACAGTTGCAAAATGTGGCACTTACATGAACTACAGATCAACACTGAGAATGCTAAACATGTTCCATAGATTTTAGTTTATATTAAACAAAAAACCCCACCTATTTCTATGGATTTTAATGCTGTCCATGAATAAAGAGACATGTAACTGAGCACAATCCCTGTCTTTGACTGGAAATATCAATAGCTATTTCCATACCACCTGCACAATAAATAACAAAGTTGTACATACAGTAAAGTGTGTGAGCTGTGTGGGTTTGAATCCTGGCTCTCTTCTTTATTACCTTAGTGACTGAGCTGGTCGTATAGCTTCTTGGGGTTTTACTATCTGGGTGATATGTGGTATCTCAAGATACCACATTTAAAAATACTACAGTATAATGTAGTAGATAGATTAGGACACTTGGAATCAGGAAGCAGTGGCTCCAAAGCCTCCCTGAAAGCCGTCCCAGCTATAGGACAAGTTTCTTAGCCTCTAGGGGTCTTAGTTTCCTTATCTATAAAATGAGGGAGATGGATTTGATGACCTCTGTTTCCTTACAAATCTAAATCTATGATTCCATGATTCTATATTCTTCCCTTGGTGTTGCTCCAGATTTCTAGCCCTGTGCTACAGCCCCATCTACGTTATATTATGTTATGCTATGTTATTTTATGTTATATTTGTTATGTTGTGTTTGTTATGTTATATCATGTTGTGGTGTGTCATTCTATGTCCTGTCATATCATGTATCATATCATATCATAATATTATAATAAACCCCTTCAAGAAATTGAACAGCTTTGCCCCATGGTGGTATATCTACCTATGAGGGCTCAATGGCCTCCTGCTACGTCTCCTGTACATTCTTATAATATCCTAGCTGGCCAAAGTTGACAAAAGCTAACACAATACCCTCCTCATTTTCTCCCTTCTTCCTCCCCATCTTCATCCATGGTTGAAGAATTGAAGATCACTGAATACATTGTGGAGACACAGGCTTCACTCTTTGGCATGAAACACTGATTCAAAATGACTCACATGAAAACCACCTATGGTGAAATAAGGTGGGTACTAGACAAGGTAGTATTCCAAGGCCTACTGACCCAGCCTCTTTCTATTATTTCTGCCTCATAGTGGTCTATTTTCCAATGTTTCCTCTTTAACAATAATTTCTAGTTACAGTTCTAAACAGTTACTAAACTTTGGGGTCTTAGTGTTAATAGTCATTATCCTTAGGGACTGGTACTAAACCATTCTCCTTGTACATTAATATTGTGGGTCTAATCCTATCTGTTAGCAGAGTAGATTGATGGTTAATTATATGCTTTGACCTGAAATGTACTGGAATAGGCTTCTCCCCCACTGTTCTAATATAATGCCCCAAATCTTTATCACCCAGCTCCTTCTTTTAGGGTAAGGCATTGTTTCCAAAATTTCTGTTAATATATCCCTCTGTTACCTGAGAGAAAGTGAAAAAATAACAAAAATCATGAAAAAATTATATAGTTTATTGTATAAACATACAGAGAACTGTAGTCATGAGGCATGGAACAAGTAAGTTTTGATGAATGAATACAGTATTTGATCTTGACTAGACCACAGATTCTTGTTCAATGTGAGTGTTTGTTGATACACTATTGCAGGTCTTTCTTTGACTCTTCATATACATCCTATCTCTTACTCCCAAGGGCTATCATTCTAATTTTTTGTTAGTTTATTTTAGTCAATGGACCTCTGCTTTCATTGATACAGAAATTATGTTTTTAAAACTTTCTCTAATAATAAAAATCAGCAAACGTCTGTCTATTTATAGTCTTAAGGAGTTGCTTAGAACATGAAGACACTCAATGATTTGCTTAGGGCCCCATGATATGTCAGGGGTAAGACTTGAAACCAGTTCTCTCTGATTGTAAGGCTAACATTTTATCCACTAGGCAACAATGCCTAGTCCCTGTCCTATTTACCAACAACTAAACAAGACCTGGTTAAATCATAGTATTTTTAAAGAATCCTTCATATTAACTATTGCAAACCATGGTATTTCACATGTTTCAAGGGATTTGGAGCTTGCAAAAATCTTAGAATTCAACTGGTTCTCTCTCTTCCATTATGCAGAAGATATCAAGAGGTTAAGATAATAAGAGAATCAGGACTCAAACCCAGCTCTTCTCCTGAAGGGAAGGAGAATTATAACTTTTATTTTTATCTCCCCAGCACTTTATACAGTGACTAGCACAGCTGGTTGTTAAAATTTAGTAATTTTTCAGTTGTTTCTGACTTTTTTGTAACCCCCATCTGGAGTTTTCTTGGCAAAGATAATGGAGTAGTTTGTCATTTCCTTCTCCAGCTCATTTTATAAACAGGTATGATATAATATATAGTATGGTATGGTATGGTATGGTATGGTATAGTATGGTATGGTATGGTATGGTATGGTATGGTATGGTATGATATGATATGGTATGGTACGGTATGGTACAGTACGGTATGGTACGGTACGGTACAGTATGGTACGGTATGGTACAGTATGGTATGGTACGATATGGTATGGTATGGTATGGTATGGTACAGTATATTATGGTATAGTATGGTACAGTATGGTACAGTATGGTACGGTACGGACGGTATGGTATGGTACGGTATGGTACAATATGGTATAATATGGTATAGTATGGTATGGTATGGTATGGTATGGTATGGTATGGTATGGTATGGTATGGTATGGTATGGTATGTATGGTACGGTACGGTATGGTACGGTACGGTATGGTACGGTACAGTACAGTACGGTACGGTATAGTATGGTACGGTACAGTACAGTACCATATGGTATGGTATGGTGCGGTGCGGTGCAACGTGGTACAACATGATATGACACAATATAATAGAATTAATAGGATATAAATGTTACTTACCCAGGGTCACACAGCCAGTAAGTATCTAAGGCTAGATTTGAAGTCAGGAAGAGAAGTCTTCCTGATTGTAGGCTTGTGCACTATCTACTTCACCACTCAGATGTCTGACTAGCAGCTAATAGGTCCCTAGTAAATGCTTGCTGAATGACTGGGCCTGGTTTCCTGCCCTACCTGTGATTCATAATAACATTTTTACATTACATGAGTGCCTTCCTCTCCATTGGATTCAATGCTGTAGTCCTTTCTGGACTATTTTTTTCATACGGTGACAATTTATTCTTAACTGAATAGGTCAGAGGATATAGTTAACTGTAATATGTCGACAGTATACTTTTAAGTTAATTCAATATTTAGCAGTATTGACAGATAAATGCTGCCCTTCCCTGGAGAGCTGATAGTCATTCTCTATCCTACTCTGATCAAACCACTCAGAAAATTGTATTCAGCTCTGTGCACCAGATTTTAGGGTGGATATCAGTTAGTTGGAGAGTATGGAGAAGAAGGCCAATATAATAGTAAACAGTCTATAGACAATGCCATATACTGTTGTTTGAACTGAGGACAATTACCCTCTAAAAAAGAGAAGACCCCAGAGGAGGTATGGATGAGAACTGTTTTCAAGTTTTGGAAGTTGTTTCACATTAAAAGGACATTACACTCACTCTCTTTGACCTCAGAGGGTAATGCTAAGAACAACCAGTAGAAATTGTAGATGGGAAATTTCATCTTGCCATCAGGAAGCACTTCCTAACAATGAATTGAACTACCTCAGGAGGCAGTGATAGCTCCCTCAAGCACAGACTAGAAGATCCCTTGTGAGTGGTGGATTAAAAAAAGAGTTTTGTTTTCTTAGATGAGAAAGCCAGAGAAGTTTCTTCCTACTCTGAATGTCTCTAATTCTGCTTAGATAAACAGTCTCATCACAGAAGCGCATCTTTTCTGTGTCAACATTGAATGTTAAATGTCACATCCTGCCAACACATGGGTTTTGTATGATTGCAAATATAATGCAAAACCTAACAGATTTAAAGTGTTAAATTTTCTTTCAAAATTAAAATGTGCGGTGTCAGATTCCATTTCAAAACTAGCAAAACACATTCTTTACTCACCCCAAGCTAAGACTGGAAAAACTAATTTAATAAATTATTTTCAAGACAACCAATGGTCAGCCATGGCACAATTTACTTTCAATATTCCCAGAAGTGAAGAGAAATCAGACCTTCAAACTTTTGTGAGAGAAACATAGCTCTACTTAATATATTTAGCAAATGTTATAAACCATGAAGAAAATTAGAGAAGCAGAAAAAATGCATTGACCAGGGAAGGACAACAGTGGTTAATTGGGCATAAGTGATGTTGAGGGAGAGATTTTATCCTTTCTTCCTGGGCCCAAGCACACATAACAATTGCTCTGTGAGCTATGAGATCATGCCATCTGAAAATCAATTGGAAGGACATTTATCCAAGGAAAGAAAGTATCAGACATTGTACTAGGCATTGGGGATATAAATTTGTTTTGTTCAGTCATTAAAAAAAACAAATACTTTTGCCTAAAAATTAGAACTTTTCACTCTATCAGTGTGGTTGGTCTTAACCTACAAACTCCTAGAACATGGGAATGGCATCTACAACTCAGAGTTTAATGAAGTTCTGTGCTCTCTTATTTTTTATTGATTGTTACATAAATTTAAAGTGAAATCATACTCTGATAAAGGTATAAAAGCCATGCTTATTCAATTTGCAGATGTGAGGAAGCTGAGAGGGGTTGCTCACTCATGGAATGATGGAGGACCCCAAAACATCCCGACAGATTAGAATAATGGAACAAGCCTACTAAGATATCACCAAGGAGCAATAAATACAAAGTGCTTTATCTGTATTTTTAAAAAATCCATTTCATAAATGAAAAATCATAAAGGTATGGATATGGCGCAATGAATAGAGCACCAGCCCTGGAGTCAGGAAGACCTGAGTTCACATCCGGTCTCAGACACTTAACACTACTAGCTGTGTGACCCTGGGCAAGTCACTTAACCCCAATTGCCCTGCCTTCCACCCTCCAAAAACCCAAAAATAAAAAATAAAATAAAGGTATGGATATACAGCATTTCACAATGAAAAAAGATCAGTAGGTTTTAGTGAATTACAAATATCATATTTGTCAAAAGTATTAGATAACAGATGAAATAAACTAATGTAATGAACAGTCTGCAAAAATAAAGATATGGTGAGTACTGTGGCATTCTGCCCTGGTCAATCAATCAATTATCATTTATTAAGTGCCTAGCAAGTAGTCCAGGATATTGAAAAGCGAGGACATTTCATGATGCTATTTCCTTCTCCAGCTCACTTCAAAGAAGAGGAAACTGAGGTCAATAGGGTTAAGTGACTTGCCCAGGGTCACACAGCTAGTATTTAGGACCACACTTGGACTCGGTAAATTTAGTCTCTTTGACTCTAGGTCTACCAGTCTATCTACTGGGTCAATGAGCTGTACAAGAGTTTTCTAGTTTCTATAGTTTTCTATATAACACTGGAGACCATGCCACCTGAAAATCTCAACTGGAGATTATACAATTGAAAGTATATTTATCTTGTAGAAGAAAGTACCAGATACTGTAGAAGGCACTGGGAATGCAAATTTGTTGTTGCTCAGTCATTTCAGTTGTATCTGACTCTTGCGACCCCTTTGGGATTTTCTTCACAAAGGTACTGGAATGAATTTCCATTTCCTTCTCCAGCTCATTTTACAGATGAGGAAAGTAAGGCAAACAGAGTTAAATGACTTGCCCAGGGTCACCCACAGCTAGTAAGTATCTGAGGCTGGATTTGAACTCAGGGATTCCTGACTCCAGGCTTAGTGTTCTATCCACCTACTATTAAGCTCAATCCACTATTCCACCTAATATAACAAATCAAATAACAATTAAGCTACCCACAGTTTATATTTTGAAGGGGGAGACAATGAAAACCTATGAAAGTAGATTAAAAATAAGTATGCAGACAATAAATATAAACTATATAAGATAGTTTAAGAAGGAGGGCATTAGTAGTTTAGGGAGGGCTTCAAGAACAAAGTGCTGTGTGAAATACATTTTGAAATCACAAGGAAATTCTAGGAGGTAGATGTACCTGCACTTGGAATGATAAAGACCTTCATTTTAATCCTGTCTCAACCTGCCAACTCCATAACCTTGGATAAGTCACTTACCCTCACTCAGACTCAGTTTCTTCATCTGTAAAGTCAAGATAATAATAGTAGCTACCTCACAGGACTACTGTGAGTGTCAAATTAGGTAACAGGTAGAGAGTTCTTTGCAAATCTTAAAGTACAATATAAATTCTAGTTATTATTTCTAAACTCTCTAAATGGAGCATTGTATTCTATATGGTGCCACATTTTAGATAAGTTATATAGCTGTAATGTTTCTGGAAAAGGGAAACCAGAATGGTAAAGGTACAAGAGACTGTGCCATCTAAAAATCAATTAAAAGGATATTTGGCCTAGAAAAGAGAAGCCTTCAAAGGAACATGACAGCTGTCTTCAAGTATCTGAAAGGCAGTCATGTAAATGCCTAATAAACATTTGTTGACTTGACTCATGAATTAATCAATGAAAAATATTATGTTCTCATTAAGTTTCACTCACTGTGCAGTATTCTGGGGTGCCAATACAAAAGAAACAACCCCAACTTTCAGAGAAATTACATTCTAATAGAAGATCCCACATGTGGTTAGTGGTGGCCAGGGAGGAATATTTTGCTTATAAAGTCCAAGGTAATACTGAATGAAGCCACAGAATACTAGATTGACTCTCCCCTTCCAGTAGTACTAGTGGCATTTCAGTTACTCTTGCGAGAGGAAGAGATGGAAAGGAATGTTATATGAATCTGTCTGTGAAGAAGGTCGTGAATAGCTTTTCCAGCTTGTGATGCTCACCAGGACAGGTTGGCCCCAGAGTGGGAGTTCCAAAACTGAATGTCTGAGCTCTCCCAGAGCATGGCTTCTGGAGGACCAGTTGGAAAGGTACAGTAGCAGCAGTAGCAGCAACAGCAAGGCTAAACTTACCCTGCTGGGTTGGACAACAGAATAGTACAACATGGTGAAAATGGTAGAGACACACATTAAGGTTTCATTCAAGGGAAAATTTTGCTAACAACTAGAATTCCCTACTTGTGGCTTGGGCTACCTACTAAGGCAGTGGATTCTCTCTCTAGAGAGTTCCAGAAAAATACTGGAAGACTCCTTGTCAAAGATATTCTAATGAGAATTTTTGTCATAGCTATTTGGATTACATGACCTCTGAGATTCTGTAATTCTGATTTTGAGTCATGACCCAAGTTTGGATCCTTCTCTTCAGAGGTTATACTCCAGAGCAGGGATGTTGAACTAAATGGAATGAAATATACATAAGGATCTCAGTGGGTGGCGTGGCTTTAAAATGTAACATCATCATTGTTTTATTGTATTTTTATTTTTTAAAAATATTACCCAATTACATTTTAATCTTGTTCAGGCCTCACTTAGAAATGTTATTGACCACTGGCAATCCACAAGCTATATATGTTTGACACTCTGCTCCAGAGGATGTAGTTTTTAAAAACTAGTAATTAGAGTCAAAACTGCATGATTGTACAAGAATTTCATCATATTATCACTTCTAAGCATTTGAGGTGTTCCCAACACAGAGACAAAGAGTTAAATGGCTTCGCTTTGGAGAGCTGGAAGAGGATTTGAACTGGCACTTCAGATCCTTGACGTTTTCTCTTTGCATCTGTGCTTAATGGTTTCCTTCACCATCCTTAAGTGATCAGCAGGCTGTCAGGCCCATCCTCCCATTCTTTCCATACTATTTAGAGGTCTGTAATGAGGACAAGGCTGACAACAAGCAATTTCAGCATCACTTCTGAAATAGCCAAATACTAGGTTGACTTGGACATCCTAGGGAGGATGTCACAGGACAAACAAAACAAAATCTCATTTTAGCACCATTACTTCTGGGAACTTGAGGGCATGGTTGCTCTGGCACACACTATCTAGGTGTTGGCTTGTCTGAGCTCACCTCTGTCCTCTATGAGCAATGCGGCATATTTGTTAATGGCACAATAATTCAACAAGGCAGATTCTTCTTAAATGAATTGCAATCAATATTCAATAGAGATAATCAAAAGAACTTAAGGGCCTGCAATCATGCTTTTATCCTTCATTAATGATTTTCTTGCAATTAAAAATTCATGCAATCCTTTAAGCTCTCTCTCCTGGAGTTTATACATTATGTAGAAATCCCTACGATGAACTGTTTGCCAGTGGCAATCTCTTTTATACAATATTAGCATAGGCAAGTCTTCCCTTGTGGCATGTTTCAGCATATCCTATTAATTCACTAGTAGGTAATATTCTCATTTTAGCCATCTCCTGTGATACAGTTAATTAGCATCCCGGAACAGTTGCTTGTAATCTTTACAATTTTACTTGGCTTTTTTTCCCCCTCCTTACATTATTAGCATTTTTGACCTTGTCTTTATAATAGCATAGCCCTATAGAAGGAATACATGCTTATCTTCTCAGACCCACTGGCCCTGCATGGCATTTGTCCTAAACAAAATCCTAGGTATCAAAGAGACATTGTGTTTGGCTTCCTCCTCTATCAGGCTTTCGGGTGTTTTGTAAAGAATTGTGTTCTTTGTTTCCAGATGATTCAGTCTCAGTAGTCAGAAAAATCTCTTTGAATTCAAATAGTGACAGAAATACTCTTATTGCCAAACATGGTGGGTCATTTCTTAAACCACTAGAGTAGCTGAAGTATTTGGGGAAAGTTTTTTTTTTCCTGTGATGGATTAATTTTTTTTCCCTAGGATTTAGGAGGAGACGACTCTCCTCAGGCAGATATGATACTAAAAGGCTTAGATGATTACATAATGTTGAGATTTAGAGGAAGGTCTTCAAATTGTTGGGTGGACACCCTCTATGCCCACAAGAAACCTTCCCCTACTGGTACTGAAACATTTTTCTTACATCTAAGACTCTCAAGAAATTTAGCCCAAAAAAAGGAATAGATATGTGGGGAAATAGTTAGCAGGGATGGTTTAATTAAGTAAGTGGTTTTTGAAGGTTTACTTTAACCTTCTGGAAAAGATGGGAAGGGGATGGGATCAAGGGTATAAATACAGGAGCTTGACTCGTGATGAAAAAGGGCTATCATTTCATGAGAAAGAAAAGAAGGAGAAAATGATGGGAGATGTCTGAGTGATTTTGGAAGAGGAGGGAATAAGATGGATTTTTTTGCAAATGTCTTTCATTTTTTAAGCAAAGTATGAGCTAAGGTTCTCAATGAAGAGGGTGGAAGGGATAAGAATGTTTAGAATAACTATTGTCGTAAATGGGATAGTGAATCAATTGGAGAGATGTAAAAAGGATGTTCTTATTAAAACAAGGGTTCAGTAGAGATTATATAACATAATTTTGTAATGGATTCAAACACATGTTTTTGTGATTTCCTCCAACTCTAAAAACACATGGAGAGGAGCACAGTAGGCAGGTGGTAGATGTAATACAAGGCTGGAGCTTTGCAAGACATGACCAATTATAACACAAGCTGGACAAGGGATGCTAGAATAGAGGATAACATGAAGCTGAACTAATTAATTAAGGATTATGGGGGTCCTTGATGAGGATAAATTGAGCTAGTAGCTAGTGCAGGTGGTGATAATCTGGGGAGAATTGAGGGTTGAAGGGATTAGATATCATGGTAAAGAAGAAAAGCAAGGTCAGTGTTTATAGGTAAGAAAAAGATAGAATAAAATACTATAATTTGATAAAGGAAATTTGGTGTTCATGAACATGGGAGTAGAATATTTGTGGTTGATGGCACCATCAAGTATAGGATCTTTTCAGTGTATAGCTAAAGTGGACTGAAGAAGCAGGTTATGAGAATTTAGTATATTGAAGAACTGGGAAGGTTGAGCAATTGGAGGAGTATCAATACTTATACTGAAGTCTCCTAATATGGAGACAAGTCTTGTGTTAAAGAGAAAAACTGTGTTTCTCAATTGAAAAATGATCAAAAGACATGGACAAGCAGTTTTCAGAGGAAGAAGTTAAAGCTTTCTATAGCCATATGAAAAAAATGCTCTAAATCACTATTGATTAGAGAAACACAAATCAAAACATCTCTAAGGTACCACATCACACATTTCAGATTGGGTAACATGGCAAAACAGAAAAATGATAAATTTTCGATAAAATGTGGGAAAATTGGAACACTACAGCATTGCTGGTGGAGTTGTGAACTGATCCAACCATTCCATAATGTAATTTGGAAATATTTCAAAACAGCTATAAAACTGAGCATATCCTTTCACCCAACAATATCACTTCTAGGTCTGTATCCTGAAGAAATCAAAAAAATGGGAAAAGGACCCACATATGCAAAACTATTTAGAGCAGCTCTTTTTTAGTGGCAAAGAATCAGAAATTGAGGGGATGTCCATCAGGTAGGGAATAGCTGAATAATTTGTGGTATGTGAATAAAATGTAATACTATTGTACTATGTGAAATGATGAGCAGGCAGATTTCAGAAAACCTGGAAAGACTTAAATGAACTGAGTGAAATGAAAAGAACCAGAAGGACATTGTATATGTTAACAGTCACATTGTGTGATGACAGACTTTGATAGATTTAGCTCTTCTCAGTCATGTGAAGATCTAAGACAACACCCAAAGACTCAAAATGGAAAGTGCTATCCACATTCAAAGAAAGAATTTTGGGGTCTGCATGCAAATGGAAGCATGCTATTTGCTCTCTCTTTATTTTGTTGGTTTGGTTTGTTTCTTCTTTCCTGTGGTTCCTCCCATTAGTTCTAATTGTTTTTTGCATCATGACTAATGAAACCATATTTAATATTAATGTATAAGTAGAGTTTATATCAGACTCCACACTGTCTTGGGGAGAGTAAGGGAGAAAGAGGGAGAGAAAAATTTAGAACTCAAAATCTTATGAAAGTGAATGTTAAAAACTAAAAGTAAACAAATTTTTTAGAAAGAGAAAAACTGTGAGACTGACACAGAATTCATTGGTAGAGAAAGGAAAACGTTATGGGAGTGAATAAATACAAGTCACATGTACAGAACTGGGTGATAAATTTGGATTCTATGAACCTCAAAAAAAGTTTGCTAAGGCATGGTTGTAAAAAGTCTGGAAGAGGCAATGGGGAACAAGGATCATTCTGACTCCTCTCCATGACCAGTAAAATGGAGGGTTGGGCATGAGTGAAAGTACACTCAGTACTCAAAACCATGGCAGAGAACCAGGTTTCAGTGAGTGCCAAAATATGGAAGAAATAAGAAAATAAAAGATTTATTATGAAAAAAGCTTATTAATTATGAAGCAGGCATTCCAGAAGGAAAGGTGGAAAGAGTGGGAAGATTTGGAGTGAGGCACTTGTGGATAAACTCAGGAAAATCAGCATAAGGGAGGAGTTGGCAGTCAGAAATCAGTACAGGGTTGGTATATTGGCAAGTAAATGTTCAGAATGACTGGGATGAGAAGAGTATGAGGAGGTGGGAGCTTGCCAACCATTAAGAAATTATTCCAGGGAGAAGCAGGAAAACTCCATGAACTCCCCATATACCCACCTCAAATACCTATAAAATATGACTCTACACAAATTTTAGAGCTACAGAACCCACAAAGTGACAAAAAGAAACAAATCTTCTGCAGATGTTAGCCCATCTGGCCAGAAGGAAGAGTCCATCACAGCATGCTGGGAGCCAAGCCAAGGCCTGCTTGAGGCCAAGGTTTTAGCCCCAGGGCAGCCCCAAACAGCAAGGTCTGCAGAAGACTTCTAGAGAGTGGATAACCAGTAGCTGTGGTGGTTTCCAGAAATGTGGACCCATAAATGCCAAAGACAAAATAAAAGGTCAGTGGAACTCTGTTGGAACCAAAGGGGACTAGGAGTGTGGTTCAGTCTCTGTCCCTGGAGCCAGAAGCAGTGGAGGCACTACAGCCCATGGCTGTGCAGCTGCCTTCACATGGCTGCTTCAGAGATCCTGGCCTGCAGATTGTAGGGAGATCAAGCAACCATTCAGAGAGTAATTGCTCTTGCTTTAACCTGCCTGGATCCAGATGGTCATCTTGGGTGGAGGTCCTGAGATGTGTGACCTCACTGGTCACAAGCCAGAGCTTGTGAGGGCAGCAAGAGGGCACCCAAGTAATAGTTCCAGCAGATGCAAAAACCCCAGCTATTTGGAACAAAGCTTTCCCCTCTGGAAGCAGAGTTCTACTGTGGCAAAGAGCTCAAAAGTTAAGCAATTGAGTGGCAACATGAGCAAGCAAAGGAAGCAAAGCAAGAACAGCAATCAAATGTCAGATTCCTTTTGGGGGGATGAAAAGGATCAGAGCATGAAATGAGAGGAAGACAACAGAGTCAGAACTCCTGCACCAAAAGCTTCCAAGAAAAATATGAATTGGTTACAGGTCATGGAGGAACTCAAGGAGGATTTTGAGAATCAAGTAAGAGAAGTGGAGAAAATTGTGAAGAAAAATGAGAATGATGCAAAAAAATCATGAAAAGAGTCAACAGCCTGACTGAAGAAAATAATATCTTAAAAACTAGATTGAATCAAATGGCAAAAGAGGCCCAAAAAGCCAATGAGAATAATGCCTTAAAAAGCCAAATTTGCCAGATGAAAAAGAATCTCAAACGCTCACTGAAGAGAATAATTTCTTCAAAATTAGATTGGAGTGAATAAAAGCTAATGACTTTATGAGAAATCAAGATACTATTAAACAGATCCAAACAAATGAAAAATAGAAGGCAATGTGAAATATCTCATTGTAAAAACCACTGACCTAGAAAATAGATCTAGAGAAAATAATTTAAAAATTATTAGGCTTACCTGAAAGCCATGATAAAAAAAAAGAACCTAGAAATCATTCTGTAAGAAATTCTCAAGGAAATTTGCCCTGATATTTTAGAACCAGAGGGCAAAATAGAAATTGAAAGAATTCATCAATCACCTCTTGAAAAAGATCCCAAAAAGTAAACTCCTAGAAATATTATAGCTAGGTTTCAGAGTTCCCATATCAAGGAGAAAATATTACAAGCAGCCAAGAAGAAACAGTTTGAATATTGTAGAAAGATAATTGGGAAAACACAAGATCTAGCAGCTGCAAATAAAAGGGCTTGGAAATTGATGTTCCAGAGGTCAAAGGAGCTAGCATTAAAACCAAGAATCACTTACCCAGAAAATTGAGTATAATGTTTCAAGGGAAAATATGGTCATTCAATGAGGTGGAGGACTTTCAAGCATTCTTGATGAAAAGAACTGAATAGAAAATTTCACATTCAAATACAAGAAGCATGAGAAGGTAAACAGGGAAAAGAAATAATAAGGAATTTATCAAGTTGAACTATTTACATTCCTACATGGAAAAACAATAATTGTAGCCTATGAAACTTTTCTCAGTATAAGGATAGTTGAAGGGAATATAAATGTGTGTATACATACATATACATATATACATATATGTCTATACAAGAGGGTATATGTGCATATGAATACATATGTGAGTGTGTGTATATATATGTACAGGTATACATAGACAGAGAGCACAGGATTAATTGAATAGGAAGGGATGACATTTTAAAAATAAAATTAAGAGGTGAGAGAGGAAGATAATGAGAGGAGATAGGGAGAGACAAAATGGGGTAACTTATCTAATATAAAAGAGGCAAGGAAAAACTGTTACAATGGAGAGGAAGAACAGGAAGGCAAAAGGGAATGGGTCAACCTTACTCTCATTGAATTTGGCCTAAGGAGGGAATAACATACACACTCAATTGGGTATCTTACCCTACAGGAAAGTAGCAGGGAAGAGGATAAGAGTGGGAATGATAGAAGGGAAGGCTGATTGGGGTGGGGAGGGTATTTACAAGTACACACTTTTGAAAAGGGACAGGGTCAAAGTAGAAAATAGAACAAGGGGGGGGATGGAATGGAGAAAATTAGAGTCTTTCACAGTATATCCACTATGGAAATGTTTTGCATAACTACACATGTACAACCAATATAGAATTGCTTATTTTCCCAGTAAGGGTGGGTGAGAAGGGAAGAAGGGAAAGAATCTGGAATTCAAAGTTTTAAAATCAAATTTTTTAAAAAAAATTATTACTATTACATGCAACTTGGAAATAAGATATACAACCCTGGGGTGTGGTGATCCATTTGCACTATCTGAAAATCATAGGGAGGATGGGGGAGGATATAGGAGAGAGCAGATTAGGGGAGGGGGTATTCAGTGGGATTGCTGTTTTGGGGTGGTGGGTAGGGGAAAGATGGGGGGAAATTTGTAACTCAAAATCTTGTGGAAATGCATGTTTGTCAACTGAAAATAAACAAAAGATTTAATAAATAAAAGAGAAATGATTCCAAGAAAAGTATCCATGTTTGGAGAAAGGTCTATTGTAGGAGTCAGGTAACTGGTCTATTCAAGGGTCTCCCTCCAGGACCCATCTCATGGCAAGTGGTGATATGTCTTGGGAGATCTGCCACATCAGGCACGAAAAGGCATAAATCTGGCTTGATAGAGTCTGGACAGAAGACATGACTTAGTGGTTCAATGCTAAATTAGCAGCAAGAGTGCCGCTTGAGGTCAAAGGACAGCTTCTGTAGAACTTGAGAAATTTTTAGACCCAGAACAGAATTGCAAAATGAAATGAAGATATTTATGACTGTTACATAGGAAATCAAGTTCATAGTCCAAATGGAAAAATCATTACTTCACACAGAGTGAGGCACCTTAAATACTTGTTTCTCGGTGACTCTAGGCTGATTCCATGAATCCCTGAATATTGTAAAGCCACCTGGTGACTGAAACTTCAGTTCTTTAGAAACCATGAATTGTGTAATTGGTAGCAAATCAAAAGAATATTGATGTTTTTCTTTATTTGACATTTCCAAAAAAGAAATGAGGAAAATTCAACTTCCTCTTTTGTTTGTGAAGGTCAAGAATTATGAGTATGGAGCATTACTTTTACTGTCAAACTTCCTTGATATTTTGATGATTTTTCCCTTCCTATTATTATTTCTAGTCTCTAAAACAAGGAATTGATGGATCTCTGGGTAAAGGAGGAAGTACCAAGGTTTTGGGGAGTGATGGTAATTCAAAGATTGGCGATAACAATTTTTAAAGAAAACAATTGGGTTTTGATTCAAAGAGAAACTTTTTAACATTAAAAGTATGGCATAAAAAATCAATTCTGGGGGCAGCTAGGTGGCGCAGTGAGTAGAGCACCGGCCCTGGAGTCAGGAGTACCTGAGTTCAAATCCGGCCTCAGACACTTAACAAAAAAACTAGCCGTGTGACCTTGGGCAAGTCACTTAACCCCAACTGCCCTCCAAAAAGCAAAAAAAAAAAAAATCAATTCTGCTTATTCTCCTCCTATTCTATTCAAGGCCCAATATATGATTGGCCTGTAATATTGAGTAAAAAAAGGGAGAACTTCTCAGACTATACTCTAAAACCTAGTAAGGCTTTTCATGGAAAACAGGCCCAAGTTCCCCTTCACCAGAAATCCCATGATTTACAAGGACTCAAAACTCAAAGCAGTAGGGAGTCATGCCTCTCCTCAGTGACACCTCAGTATAAGGTGTCAAATAAGGACAGAAGTGCTTTCTCATATATACGTTTGGGTGGTCTAATGTTTCCTTGTTCCGGTACTTGAGGTAGATTGCCATACTTGGATTGTGCACCTGACTTACAGCCAATGGAAGAAAAGGATCAGAAGGGGAGTGGGGGAAAATTCTGCATTAGGACTTTATAACTTCACCATTTCCTTTTGTAAATTGCTTTTCCTCCCTGGCTATTTGTCAGAAAGGGGGTTGCCCTTTCTTGAAATCATAATAAACCATTTTTTCTGCTTCCTACCTTGAGAATCCTCTGTGTATTATTTGTGTAAGGATCTCTGTTGCACACAGTTTTGGGGTGCACACTGTATCTCTCCAACATAATCTCTACTGATGAACCAAACCTGTGGCTTGTCTATCTGAGGGTTTTAACCATTGTTCAGAAAATAGACATTTGCAGAATTTAAGTTGGAAGGGACCATAAGGATCATTTAATCCAACCCATACTCAAAACAAGTTCATAATTCACCATTAGAACATTTGTGGGAACTGATTATCCAGCCTTTACTTGAAGACCTCCAAGGAAGGTTAGATATCTTCTAATAGGTAGCCTATCCTGTTTGTGGACAGTACTCATTGTTAAGAAAATCATCCCCTACCTTAAGTCAAGTCTAAATTGGTCTCTTTGCAATTCTATTCATTTTTTCTGGTTCTGCCCTCTGGGATGAAACAGTAAGACTAACTTCCCTTCATTCTTCATTGATTTTATTCTTCTTAAGTGAATAGCGAGGCTGATTTTGTCTTTAATTATTATGGTCCTTATTAGGAAACTTCACCTTTTACACAGGATTCATCTTCATCTCATATCATACTAGAAAACTAATCATTTCCAGCATTGGAAATGCAAAAAAAAATTCTCTACACACATTCATTTATATAGTTCTTTCAGTTCCTTTTCTCCAAGTTACTTAAATCATTAAGTTATCAAATTCTCACTATCTCATGAGGATCTAAAGAGAGTTTTGGGGGATAATAAAAATAGAACTGATGTATCTGTTAAGGCTTTCTTATTTCCTGTAGTCCCTCGGAAATATTGAATGAGAAGAGAGGAAGGATATTGGAAGAGACTAGAGAGATGTTGGAAAGAGAAGAGAAGAAGCAGAAAGAGTAGACAAATAAAGGATATGACCAAAAATTAGGAAAAATAAAAAGCAACATGCTATATTGTGTCTTTGGCATTAATTTTGACAAAATACAAAAGAGAAGATGGAAGTAGAATGGTCCCTGGAAGAAAGAATGTAAATTCTCATGACTTAAGTGAAAGAGTTGAATTACTCAATATTTTAGCCTAATGATCATATTCAACTAACAATCCAATTTGCTTATTTTACCAATGGATAAACTGAGGTTAATATAAGACAAGACTTCCCCCAGAATCTCACATAAAGAGTTCCAGTTCTCTGCTATATATTAAACTTCCCTGTGCTACTGAGTTACTTCTTTGCCATGACAGATAAATACATCTCTTTTATTTGTTTTAACCTAACTCCAATGAGTGAGGACTTTGGGGAAGTATCTCCATGTTTTCATTTTCAAAGTACTCAGGAATTTAAATTATTCTATTCAGTCAACACATAAATGAACAAACATCTATTAGGTATTTCCTAAGTGTCAGACACTGTACTAAGCCAAGGACATAGAGATAAAGCAAAAATAGTACCTGCCCTTGAGGAGTTGACATTCTAATGAGGGAGACAGCATGTGCATTAAAAATCTCCAATAAATGAAAAGACATCTGATAAGCCATTAATACATGTCAGTCACTTACTATGTGTGAAGCATATGTAAGAAATAGGCATATATGCCCTAGAGCTTTTAAGATGCATTTAAAAAATTATTATGGAGGGGAAAATATAAAAGACTAATGGAACTCAGGGGAAATCACCATAGGAGCAATATCTTCCTCAAAAGAGAAAGTGATGGCTAGGGATGTCAGGAAGGAAAAGTGCCCCCCCCACACACACAACTAAGCATTCATTTAATATTTTCACATTCATTAATAATATACTACTTCAGTCCCCTATAGAAACTCATACCTCCTTTATTTCTATTGTACCTTTAAACCATATTTAGGTTATTGACATCTAAGGGTTAGAAATTCCTAAATTACATTTACCATCCTACCCAAACACACCTACTTTTCCAGACTTGAAACCAGGCAATTTTTACTAAAAACCTGGTTTATCCCCAAGTAAAGGCTAATTATCAATACCCTATATTTATTAAGAGATCAGTCTACAGTGTATGATACCCAGCAGATGACAGGAGTGAGTGACATATTTGGTAATTAGAATAAAAATTCTTGAAGGAAATATATTGCACAGTTGACATCTAGAAATCAAAAATACAAAAATTCAAGCAAGTTCTCTGAAGGAGACAGGCTTCAGTTTATATCACACCTTCTTTATGTTACTTCCTTTTTCTCCCTTTTTAAAAGCACATTTTGTTTCTAAAGACAGCTTGACTAAGCCCGCTGTCACTGCCATTTAGTTTTTTCCCATCCCTGGCTAAGGAGACAAAGTTGACCTCTGAGACAGCAGAACTGCCAAGCCCAATGGCTCCCATTGTATGGGAGAGGGTGTGTAAAATAACAAATGGCTAGAATTGTACATGGGAGAAAACTGTGATTATATCATCACTCCAAAACCCATTAAGCATAGCAATTTTAGCCTCTTTGAGAACCTCCGTGTCATTCCAGCATCCTGTAAATGTTTTATCCTGGGTAATAAAACCCACCTTTTTACTGATAATAGCTGCTCAGGTCCTACTGACAGGCCACTCAATTAACTAAGTACATCAATTGGTCACCATCTCCATCAGTTCTTAATTCTTTAAAGGATTTTTTAGAGTTTGGCACCCCTTCCTTCATCAAAATGTTTTTTTTTCCTACTAGAGTCCACAGAGCTAGTAATGACTAACCTAAAATTGATGTAAAGATGTCAAAAACATGAGGGGTTTGGTCCTTCAATAGATGGTCAAGTGGTTAAACATGGGTTAAAGATCTAGTCAAATGGAATAATGGGAGAGATTCCTGGTATGCCTCTCTAATCATTAAAGTACTGAAGAGTTCAAAGTTTCCAGTGGGGCACAGTCTCAGGTTTTTAAGAAGAAAATTGAAACAACCTCATCCCACAGGAGACCAATTATGGAGAACAGTGGTGAAGTGTAACTTCAAAATAGCTCCTAGGTATTGAAAGAGGAGTGGGGAGCCTCAAGGTCACATGTGGCCCTCTAGGTCCTCAAGTATTCCCCTTTGACCAAATCCAAACTTCACAGAACAAATCCCCTTAATAAAAGGGGACTAATTTAAAGTTTTTGAACTTTAGATTTGATCAAATAGCTGTGCTTGAGGACCTAGAGGGTCACATGTGGTCTCAAGACTGCAGGTCCCACCCTCCTGGAAGAAGGCAAATTTGATCTAACAAAACACTGTTGGGGAAATACATCTAAGAATGGAGAATGAGTTGGTGGAGCCAAGATAGAATATTAGAGGTTTCCCAGCAAACAACTTCAAAATAATGCCTTGAATTAAATTTTGGAGTGGTAGTCAACAAAAGGTCTGGGTAAGACATATTTCTGACCTTAGAAAACTTAGGAGGGCAACAGGAGCAGTCTGTGTCACTGAGATGAAGACCTTTCCAGACCCCATATATATGGTGGCAGCAGCAGCTGGTACAGCAGGAGCAACATTTTGTGGAGCTCTCAGCCCAGAGATATAAGGGGCTAGGATGACTGGTCAGAAAGAGATTACAAGGGACTTTTTGCTGGAGTTGGGTACAGCTGGCACTGACCGACAACTCTATTGCCCATACACAGTAGCAATTCTAGGATAGAGAGAAGTGCTGGTGGTTAGTTATAGGGAATCAGGAGTCCTTTCTAAGTAAAAACCAGAGCACAGAGCAGGTGATCAGTGACCATACCTCTTCTGCATCACACCACCTTGGAAGCACACACACACACACACACACACACACACACACACAAACTTGCATACCCTCAGAATTAGCTCTTAAAACAGTAGCTCTGAAGTTTGAGATAGTACTTCTCCATCCCCAGATCCAACTTTAAAATAAAGATCAAAGTAAAAAGAAAAAATAGGTTTGAAAAATGAGCAAACAGAAAAAAATGACACCATAAAACTATTACAGTGGCAGAGAAGACCAAGATATAAACTCAGAAGCAGACAATAATATGAAAACAACTACAAAAAAGTCTCAGAGAAAAATGCTAATTTGACCCAAAACTTACAAGAATTCCTAGAAGAGTAAAGAAAAGAGAAGAGCAATAGAGGAAAATTGGGAAAAGAAATGAAAGTGATGCAAGAAAATTATGAAAAGAAAACTAAAAGTTTGGTAAAAAAAAAAAGAAGCAAAAAGATACATATACTAAAGAAAGTAATACAATAAAACCCAGAATTGTACAAATGGTAAATGAGGTACACAAATCCACTAAAAAGAAGGAAGTCTTAAAAAATAAAATTGGCCAAATGGAAAAGGTGACACAGAATCTCACTGAAGAAAATAATTCCTTAAAATGTAGAATTGGACAAGTTGAAACTCATGACTCCATTAGACATCAATAAACAATAAAGTTAAAACAATAAAAAATATAATAAAGTATGAAATATTTCATTGAAAAACAACTGACCTTGAAAATATATTGAAGAGAATTAATTTAAAAATCATTAGACTACCTAAAAATCAGGATTATAGTGTCTAGAAGGAAAATTGTGTTGATATCTATGATCCAGAGGGTAAAATAGAAATTGAAATAATCTATTGATCACCACCTGAAAGAGATACCAAAATGAAAACTGTCAGGAATATTATAGCCAAATCTCAAGGCTCCCAGGTCAAAGAGAAAATACCCCAAGCAATCATAAAGAAAGAATTCAAATATCATGGATCCACTGCCAAAATTATACAATATTTAGAGCCTTCTACCTTAAAGGAGTGAGAGATTGAAATATGATATTCTTGAAGGCAAAGAAACTATGATTACAACCAACAATAACCAACTCAATAAAACTGAGAGTAATCTTCAGAGGGAAAATGGATATTTAATAAAGTGGAGGAATTTTGGGTTTTCTTGATGAAAAGAAGACAATTGAATAGAAAATTTGACATTCAAACACAAAACTCAAGAGAAGCATAAAAAGGTAAACATGAAAGAGTTATAAGGGTCTTGATAAACTGTTTACATTCCTATGTAGGAAGAATATACATGTAACTCCTGAGAACATTATCATATAATGGCAGTTAGAAGGAAATAGAGACATATGCACAGAATAGAATAAAGAAAGGGATAAGAAAGAGGAATGAACTGAATGAAGAAGGAAGGGAGAGGTAGAATGGGGAAATTTTTCTCACATAAACAAGGTGCACAATAAAGAGTGAAATGGGAGGAGGGGTGACAAGCACAACTTGACCCTCATTCTCATCAGAATTGGTTCAGAGTGAAGATCTTATATACATGTGCAGCTGTATAAAGAAATATAACAACCAATAAAGAAATAGGAGGGAAAGGGGATAGTACAAGGTGGCATGATTAAAGAGAGAGGAGGTTAAGGGAGTTAGTGGTTAGAAACAAAAGAGACTTTTGAAGAGAAGAGAGAGAGAATAAACAGAAGAAAATCAGATGGAGAGAAACACAGTTAATAATCATAACTGTGAATGTGAATGGGATGAAATCACTCATAAAATAGAAGCAGATAGCAGAATGGATTAGAAAACAGAATCCAACTACATGTTGTTTACAAGGAACCTACTTAAATAGAAATACCCACACAAAGTTAAAATAAAGTGATGAAGCAGAACCAAATATGTTTTAGCTAAAGTAAAAAAGGCAGGAATAGCCATCAGGATCTCAGACGAAGCAAAGGAAAAATAGACCTAATTAAAAGGCATAATCAGGGAAAGTATATTATGTTGAAAGTTATCACTGACAATAAAGTAATATAAAAATTTTCTATAGCAATTTTCTCTGATGGCCTTATAGCTCAAATATACAGAATGTACAACTAAATCAAATTTACAACATAAGAGTCATTTCCCAATTGATAAATGGTCACAGGATATATATAGGCAGTTTTCAGAAGAAGAAAATAAAGCTATCTACAAGTCATAAGAAAAAATGCTCCGAATTAAAATCCAATCTTGGAGGTCCTTTCCATTTCTAAAGATACGTTCCAAGTCTAATTCCTCTTCCACATGACAGTCTCAAATATTTGAAGATAGCTATCATTTCCCTCATGAATATTCTCTTTTCTACACTAAACAATAACAGTTTCTTCAAGACTTTATTCTATGAAACAGAATCAAGGCCCTCTGACACTCTTCAGATTTCCTATATTAGAAACTTAACAGGCTACCACCTTTTGTGATAAAATACATGCCAAGCAGCCCAAATATTTGTTGTCCAGCTATCTGAAGAATATGACACCTTCTCATCCTATAGACCTTAGCATAAGAGAAGAAAAGTAACCTGTGGCATCAATAAAAAGGGAAAAGCTTTAGGGAAAATTGGAGGAATTAACACCATACTGTCAAGCCACACAGTAGGTTTCTCTTTTAGGGCAATCCTATCCACCCCCAACTATGTGAAGCACCTTGTCCCACTAAATTCTTAGCTAAGTGCTCTGAACCAAGTGGGCATTATTACTGGCTGCCTTACTATGAACAAGCTCCCTGTTTTTAAGTTGCCACTCTCCTGTTTTGTCCTCAACAGCTAACCTGAATGAAACTGAAATCATCTGAGTGTTATATCAAATTACCATACATAGCATCCAAATCTCTTAGTCTAGTTAAAAACCCAAAGGCATAGAGGCAAAGCCTCACACATGGTGAGCCCTGCAGAGTAACTTGCTAATTAGTCCTCTAGTGCTTTGTACAATTGAATGCAGCTTCCAGACAAGCCTACTTTAAAATCAAGGACTCACTTAGAACCTGAAACCTGAACTTGTGCATTTCCTCCACACATCATCCAGTTTTTCATTCTACAAACATTTTTTAATCCCCTTCCTTAGTTTTCCCTTAAGAGTGTAGTGATATAATAGAACGCTGAAGAGCAACTTATTCATCAAGAGTAGGGTGGCTTATTATGTACTTATTTTCTTGCTATGCAGAAAATGAAATTAAAAACTGGGTTTTAGCATGGTTTCTATTTTTTATTTTCTAAAATTTTAAAAATTTCTACTTTAAAAATTCCTATAATTAAACATTTTTTTAAATCTTGGAATGGAAATAACATCAGAGACTAATCATAGTCCTTCCATCCCTTAAACCTCCCCTCTTCCAAATTTGACTTGCTGACAAAAGCATCACTATCATTCTTGACTCTTTTGATCATAGCCTCAAAATTATCCTGGACTTACTTTCCTTTACCCCATACACTCAATCAATTGTCAATCCTTGCCATTTCTATCCCTGTAACATCTCTCTAATGTCTTGTGAATCCAAAGCTGCTCTCCACTCACAGCTGCCCCCTTAATTCAACCTCTCATCACCTCTCACATAGATTAGTGGCTTTCTAACTGGGCTCTCTGCCTTAAGACTCTCCCCACTTGATTCCATCCCTCATTTTGGTGCCAAAGTGGTTTCTCTTAAGTGTATGTCTGACCTTGTCACTCTGCTACTTGACCAGCTGCAGTGGCTTTCTGTTATCTCAAGGATAAATAAAAACTTAGCAGTTTAACTTTGAATGGTCTACACAACCTGGCATTGCCTCTTTCTTTGCAACTATGTTGGACATTATTCTCCCTACTCCTTTTTGTGTGATCCAGCCAAATTGATCTCCTGTTCCTTACACACAATATGCCAACAATGATCTTACATGTTGAGAATGCACTCTTTCTAGGTAACCCAGTAGATAGAGCACTAGTCATGGAGTTAGGAAAACCCGAGTTCAAATCCAGCCTCAGACACTTATTAGCTGTATAACTGTGGCAGTTGACTTAATTGCTAGCTGCTTCAGTTCCCCCATCTGTAAACCAGGATAATAATAGCATCTACCTCCCAGGGTTGAAAGAATCAAATGAGATAATTGTAGGGTACTTTTTAAACCTTGAAGTGCTATATAAATACTGTTATTAATAACTTTATTTTATGGAGGCCCTCTCTTCCATTATAACACAGTTTGAACACCATCTTCTTCATGAAATTTCTACTGATCCTCTCAAATGCTAATGTTCTTACTCCCAAACTACCTTGTATTTAACTACTTTGTATGTATTTGTACTTATTCATTTTATATTTATTCTGTACATATTAATGTATTTTTATCTCCTCCTCTGGAATGTAAACTTCTTCTGGGTAGGAATTGTTTCATTATTTGTCTTTATATCACTATTGCCACATATAATCCCTGGTATATAGGAAATGATTCATAAGTATTTATTAATAGACAGTGAATTCTAGTGCTTTTTGAAGCTAGGACAACCCTTTTTTTTATTTTTGGAGGGGGGGAAGGCAGGGCAATTGGGTTTAAGTGACTTGTCCAAGGTCACATGTCTAGTAAGTGTTAAGTGTCTGAAACTGGATTTGAAATCAGATCCTCCAAATTCCAGGGCCAGTGCTCTATTCACTGCACCACCTAGCTATCCTAAGCTTTCTTTTTTTAGGTATGGTACAGGTATTTATTTCCTGCACATAAAATAATTTTTTAAAAATTCAACATACATTAACAGAAAACAACTTGGGATCCTCTTATCTTTTTTAAAAAATGTAGTCTATTCTGAAATAAAACAAACATTTCCATAATATAGAAGAGAATAAAAAGTTAATTGTACATAAAACCGTGTGCATGTGTGTGTATATATATACACATATAGAATGTGTATAAATATATGTGTGTGTATAAAAGCATTCTATACATCTATTTATCAGTTCTTTCTCTGGATGTAGGATAATGCCTTCCTTCATATGTCCTTTGTAGTTAATTGGGTATTTATAACAGGCAAAATGATAGTTACCAAGATAACCTTTCAAGGTCCCTTTCTGCTCTACGACTTTAGGACTTTATATGTATAGGGTGTGTGTGTGTGTGTGTGTGTACGTGTGTGTGTGTGTGTGTGTGTGTGTGTACTTTCTGTTGACTTGGAGGGAATCAAACAATGTTCACTTTTCTTAAGAAATTATATTCTGTTCCTTTGCTGATTCCTTTGTTTAGACTTTTTTTTTACGGTCATTACTATGTAATACTTTCCTGAACTCCTCATGGCCTAAAAGAAATAAAAAAGAATTGGCATCTAAACTCAAAAGCCAAGTTTGATTATTTAGGGAAAAGAGTATTCATAAAAGGATTCTTTTTCTCCAACAGCCTGTGCCTGGAAATAAATCATCCTGTGCAAAACCACAAATTTTCTAGTGTGACACATATGTATTACAAAGATATTTGAGTGTTCATATTTTTAAGCCCAAACATAAAATAAACTGGAAATTTGACTGGGTGAAGCCGGACTTAGGAAGGAGTACATGACTAAGGATCTGCAGACTAGCAGAAGCTGGAAAGAAAACCTGAAGCCCAAACTGCAGATACAAATAGATAACTTTTAAAAGCCCTTGACCAAGTGTCAGAAAAGTCCAATCAATGCTTATAAATAATGAGCCATTCAGAAAGAAGAGTTAGAATTCTTAGGGGAGGTAAGGTTGTGAAACCAGAATAGAGAAAGACAGTGAGAGAAATAGTGGTTAATAATTTTTTTAAATGTCTGTTTCAGGGGGGTTATAGAATTCTGTCAACATGTACTTCTTAGTATCAGTCAGATGATTATCATGGGACAGACAGCATGTGAAACCCAAATTGACAATAGGTATGCGATTATCATAAGGTGGATATGGTTATTGAACAATGTGTGTGTATATATATATATATATATATATATATATATATATATATATAAAAAGAGAGAGAGAGAGTATACATATGTGTGTATATACATATGTGTATACATAGTATATTCATAGGTGTGTATTCACTCACTGAACAATTGGCAGTAGGCCCGATATTCATTCTCTCCATCACAACAGTGGGTTGGTGCTAATAAGAAGTGACTATTAACTGATCCCAATCAAAGGTAAAGAGGGAACTTGACCTATTGATGTTATTTTGGCTTTTTGGAACTAGAGGGCTATCACAGAAACTCAGATGGGGAGGCCTTAGAACCTGTCTAGTAGAACTTGTACCTGAGTAAGAGTCCTTTCTACAACATTACTATGGAGTAAGGAGTCAACCTTTACTGGACCATCTCCACTGGGGGGAGGGGGTGGAAAGACATCCTTAATTTTGCTTTTGGATGGTTCTAATTATTGTGGGGGTTTTGTGATATTAAGCAAACATTTACTTTTTCATCTTCAACCCGCTGTCCCTAGTTTCCCCCTCTAGTGCCAAAGAAATCTAATCCTTCTTCTGTGTGACAGAACTTGGTTATGCTGGGAAGATTGAGCAATCATCTAAATCATTGTTCATAGCCAGCCCTGAGAGACACTGTTGGGAAGTGGACAGAGGGTTGGTCTTGGAGTCAGGAAAATCTTGCCACTGACACATACTGAATATGTAACTACCAGCACTTTGTTTAACCTCTTAATCCCCAAGCAACTCTAAAAGACTAAGTAATTGAGAAGCTGCTAAACTGCCAATGTGGAGGAAATTTCTATTGCAGAAAATCCCCCTTACCAATGAAATCACAGGTCTGGATGTCCTTTATAATGCCTCTACCCAACCCTGACACACATACACACACACACACACACACACACACACACACACACACCTGTTATTCAGATCCCAAATGAATGCTTTCTTCAGTATGCTACCCAGTATGAGTATCCACAAGAGAGATGAGAACTTTCTGGGTCAACTCTCTTTAATTTGCTTCATGGGTGATATAGCAGAGGATGTCATTACTAAAGCATTGGTATATTTATGTTTAAGAGGCAGTCTGTCAGGTTGAATTTAAAACTGTACTTGAAGCTAGGAGGACTAGAGTTCAAATTCTAAATCTGGTATTTGCCAAGTAAGTGAATCGGAGAAAGCTATTCAGCCTCTCTGCACTTCAGGTCATTTTCTTTCTTTCTTTTTGCTTTTTCGTTCAGTGAGTCATTTTTAAATTTTCTAAGACTTCTATGAATTTCTAGTTGGGTTCTGGTTTGCACGGTAGAGCGATGTCCCTGGATCCTTTGTCTCATCATCATCACCATCCTCCTCATCCTGGCTTCTACTCTTTCCCTTATTCCCCATGAAACTCTTTTTCTTCTCACTCTGGCTCACATCTTTTCTACCATTAACTCCATTATTTCTATTCTCTCTCCTCTGCTTTTATTTCTGTTTTCTCTTTACTCTCACTATTCTTACTCACGTGTTTTCCACCTTTCCTGTTATTGACCATAAAATGGATACATAAACTTACATATGTATATAATAATAACAATATCAGCTAACGGTTATATATTGCTCGCTATGTTCAGTCACTTGTTAAGGGCTTTACAATTATTGTTTCCTCTTATCCTCACAACAAATCAGGGAGGTAGCTTTAATTATTATCCTCATTTTAGAGAAGAGGAAAGTGAGGCAAACAGAGGTTAAGTGACTTGCCCAGAGTCACACAGCTAAGACTATCTGATGCTAAATTAAAGGTCTTCCTGACTCTAAGCACAGTTCTATCCACTGTATCACATGTGGATATATGTATATACACCATATACATATATATACATTCATTTTATGCATGTATGTGAACATATGTAGAATATATGCTATATGCACTCATGTATTATCTGTATGCAAATATGTGTATATGCATATATTATATGTGTCTATATCTGTGTAATGTGTATGTTTGTTCATATGTCTGACCTGGAAGGAAACTCAAAGATCAATTATTTCAAACATCTCCTTTTGGGGGAAGAGGAAGGAGACTGGGTCTCTCTATCTTATCTCAGCTAGAAGGGCAGCAGCTATTCATGACCCAGTCCCACTGTGGACCAGAACTTTGACATGCTTTGTTTGTGACCTGGACCAGTTTTGTTCTTCCTTAGGCAAACTGGCAGCTCCTGTTCCCCTATCAGTGCTAGACTTAGTAAGGAAGCTTGATCAACTTTAGCCTTACTGCAACTCAGAAATTCCAAACTCAAGCCAGCCCCTAGCCTCAAGCTCACCTAGTACCAGCGATTACAAGTGAGTTCTACCATACTACACAGGATCACAACGTAAGTGGCATCCCGTATCTTTCCTTTCAATTCCCATATTTAATCCATTGGAAAGTCTAGTTAATTCTACCTTTTCAACTTGACTCATATACAGGATTCTCTGCCCTGTTGCAGAGATAACTCGGATACAGACCCTTAGCCCCTCACACATTGACCACTACCATAGCTTTCTGTCATATTTGTCTGAAGTCCACTCTAGTCCACCCTCCTCTTTCCTACCAAGCTAATCTTCCTAAAGCAGAAATTGGACAATGCTAATCCTCTTCCTTATTCAACAAATTCCATAGTCTCCCTATCACCAAAAAAATCAAATATTAAATCCTCTGTTTGGTATTCAAAGTCCCTCATAACCTACCTTTCCAGTCTCTTATCCCCCACCATATACTCTGCAATCCAGTGCCCTCACCTTCCTTGATGCTCTTTGCTCATAACATTCTAGTTCCTGGCTTCTGAATAGAGTATTGAACCTGAAGTCAGAAAGATTCAGCCTCATAGCCTATCACAGACATTCACTAGGTATGTGACTGTGAAGGCATTAGTGAATCAATCAATAGGTATTTCTTGTGATATTATTATTATTATTGTTGTTGTTGTTGTTGTTGTTATTATATTATCAATAAGCTTTCATTACATAAAATTCATTGTCAACTATATTCCAGGAAAACTTCATGCTGGGTCTCTTAAATGCTCTTTTTATTTGTTTCATGCAACCCATGTGGACTCTAAGAGGAGGGATTCTCTCAGGAATGAAATTCTTGACTTCATCTCTGGAAATGTCTCTCTAAACATTTACCTAGTTCACTAGTTCACTATTTTCTTAGCTACTTAGGTCCTATGACTTATAAATCTCAGGTAAGAGTGACTTTGCTAGTCTCCTAGCACAAGTCCCAGGCAAACCTGGGCACCCAGCACATGGCAGGTGCTCAGCAAACTACCACTACCATCATTATTCAGTGTAATAGATCCAAGTGATTTCAATAGCACAGCCTTTCCTTTGTAAGGTTGAAAATGGCTGAAAAGTAGGCAGCCCTTAGTTGGAATGGAAATGCCACAGAGGTTATAATGACATTTGTAACAAAAGGAAGGATCCCAGTGGCATTTGAGAGCCCAGTTATATGCTAATCAAATTTTTATTGTGACCTTTGTCTCCTATTGTATCCCACATTTAGGATTCCATGATTGCAAGGAACTGCATTCTTGCTGGGCTTTGACCTATAGAGTTAGAGAATCCTAGGATTTTTGGACTGGAAGGAACCCTAGAAATCCTCTGGCCGAGCCCCTTCATTTTGCCCATGAAGAAAATGTGATAAAGAGGGACAGGAGAGAAAGGAGTCCAAGGTTGCTGCCTTCTGAAATCTTGGCAGGAAAAGGCAGCTGTGTTTATATTCACATGTATCCTGGAGAGTTCATGCTAAGTAACATGATGGGCTTTCAGTGTTAAAATTGTAAGATGATGATGATGATATCTAACATGTATACAGCCCTTTAGAGTTAGCTCCAAGCTGTCTAAATACTGTCTCAGATTCTCACAACAACCAGGGTAAATATGTACTATTATTATCTGCCTTTTACAAATGAGGAAATTGAGGCTTATACAAGTTAAGTGGCTTAACCAGGTAAGTATTTGCAGTTACAAACTTGGGACTTCCTGGCTAAACCCTCAGGATGCTAACAAAGACAAAAACTGAATCAGTATCCTAAAGGCACATGCATATTAATAGGACATACATGTAAATAACTAACTACATACAACACATATACATAGTCATCTGAAAGGGGAAGGCATTACCACCTGGAGAAAAACAGGTAGGCTCAACTCCGACTTCTGTAATTTACCACCTGTGTAACTGACTTTGGGCAAGTGACTTTAAGCTCTCTAGGCTACAACTTTACCATGTATAAAATGAAGGAGCCGTACTAGATTAATTCTTAGATGCCTTCCACTTCTAATCCATTTATTATCCCAGAAATACCTAGCTCAAACTCCACCTAAGAAAAAAGTCCCCCATAACATATCCACCACAAGAGGACACCCAGTCTTTGCCTATCAAGGCAAAAACATTAGACAGATCATCCCACCTTGGGATGGGTGGAATGAACTCTAATTGCTCAGAAGTTCTGTTACATCAAACCTGAGTTCCTCTGGTTTTATAAGTAGTTCTGCCCTCTAAAGTCAAACAGACTGAGTCAAATCCCTTTTCTATGTGTGTAATGTTAATGGAATCAGAAGATTTTCCATGCCCCATTCTATTGGCACTTAGTAAACAGGCACTTAGCACCTCACTTTAAGTTAACTCCTTGGGAGTAGTTAACACCTTAACAGGAAGGGGCAGAGCAGGGGAGGAGCTATACTGTATATAAGGAAGAGAACCAGCAGGACAGTCAGATTTTCTCTCAGTCACCACCTGGTGACTGCACCTTTTTGCTGAGATCTTCCTTCTGCAACTTGTTACTGAGAACTTCCAAGAACCAGGCTGAGGAGCTATTGTGAGTGAGAGAGAGATCCCTGCTTGAAGGAGCCTATTCTATTGTGAAGGCTTGGGAATGTGGGTATTCACTGCATTAACCATGTGTATCAACTTCGTGACTACTATGATGACTTTGACTTTCTGGTTCTGGGACTTGTCCTTCTGGTTCTGGGACTCGGTTTTCTGGTATCTGAAATAAAGACTTTGGTTCTGCCCTCCATGTGGAAAGTTTGCTACATTTTGTGATTCACAACTATACCAGCATATTCATAACCACCGTGGGTGTTATGAATATTGCATTATTGATACATTGTGACAGCTCTGTAAATACTGGAAGGTAGCTCTCAAGTCACCACCATCACCATCTCCTAGTCATTTCTTCCCTAAACTGAACATCCTTAGGCAGGGTTCATTACAGCCACATCTTCCCAGTCCAATACTATATGACCAAATCTAACAGGATCCACTGTGATAGAGCTGCTCTGAGAATGATTATTCTGAGGAAAGGGTAGAAATGCTGGAGTGGGAGAAAAGACTCTTAGGGTGAGATAGTCAAAGGGCACCATAAAGTTATTTCTGGGAGGAGAGATGGGGAGCAAAGAAATGAAAAGAAAAATAAATGAATTTGAAAAGGAAGAAAAGGAAAGGAAGGCAAAGTCAAATGTTGGAGTTTTATTTTGAGTCATAGCTATTGGTATATAAACCAGAATTAAGTTATCAAGACTCCCTTCCAGGATTAAGAAGAGGAGGAGAAAGAATCAGAGATAGAGGAAGAAGATATACATGTATGTATGTATGCATGTATATGTGTTTGTATACAGATAGAGCTTTTTTCTCTTCATTTTTTCCTTTTACTGTCAATTTGTAGACTGATACTGAGAAAATGTCCCTACTTTGTTCCCTTGGTACATTTTATTCATTCATTCGGCAACCATTTACTGAATTCCTATTATGTGTAAGACTTTGTGTTATGTGCAAACATAAACTTACCTAGGTGAATAAGCCAGGATCTAGGTCTTAGGAAGGAAATTCATATAAATGAAGAATCACAACTAACTAGCATGCCTTAAGTGCATAAGAGAGTTATACACAAAAAGCTATGAGAACTCAGAGGACAGTTTATTTCCAAATTAATGGATAATGGAAGGCTTCAGAGAGAAGACAGTATTTGAACTAGATCTCAAACAAGTTTGGTTGGTAAAATGTTCCAAATAGAAAAAAAATGATATGAGCAGAGGTGTAGAAGTGAGAAATCATAAAAGATCTTCAGTGTAGTTTCAACAACAACTATTTAATAAACATTTTACTAAGCACCCATTAATCACCAGGCACTGGGGCTACAAAGATGATGTGACAGCATTTTTACCCTAAAGGAGTTCACAGTCTTGGGGGTGGGGGTGAAGAATAAACATTTATTAAGCACCTACTATGTGTCAGGCAGTATGCAAAGCACTTTACAAATAAAATCTCATTTGAGTCTCACAAAAAAAAACTCTGGGATGAAGTTGTTATTATTATTCCCATTATAGAATTGAGGAAGTTGAGGCAGACAGAGGTTATGACTTGCTCAGGATCATATGACTTGTAAGTGTCAGAAGCCATATTTGAAGTCATGTCTCCCTAACTCTAGGCCCAACACTCCATCCACTACACCACCTTGCTGCCTTTAGTAGGACATAAATACAAATAATTGTAATCCAAATCAAGGTGTGGCAAGTGCAAGAAGTCCAAATAAAGTGTTGTGACTGGCTCAAAGAGAGATAAATCATTTGTATTTGTAAGAATCAAGAAGGGTTTTGTGTAAGAGGTAGAAGCTGAGCTGTGCTCAGAAGGAATGACAATGTTCAAAATACATATAGCAGGAATCAAATGTGGCACAGTATAATGGTATCCTAGAAGTCGGGAGAGATTTAGGTTCAAACCCTATATAGTGAACCTAGGAGCTTTGCTATAATAGCCAAATCATTTATTCTCTCTATGTTTCATTTTCTCATTCTATAAAATGGGAATGGTGGTGGTAGTATCTGTCACATAAAACAAGAGGGAAGAAATGAGTTAATGTATTTAAAGGGTTTTGTGAACTGCAAAGCACTAAAGATGCAGAGGTGGCAAGTGGCATCTTTCTAGCAATCCCTCAGACTCCAACCCCATATCGCCTAACATATTGGCTTACACCTGTAAGATAGAATGCAAATATTCACTGTATTAATGAATATTAAATCCGTGTAATCCTTTATATTTAGTCATTCACTTACCCTGACACTATGTTTTCAGAGCTATTCACTCCAGCCATCTTATCTTCTTCCCTGGTGTCACCTACATGATCCCAGCAACTTGTCTATCTTTGGATTTTGAAATTAATATATCTATGACACCAATGTTTCTGGAAAAGGCCTGCCCATGAACTCTCCTATGACTCAACTCAGAATCTTTATGATTTCTCTGACCAACAGTCTGATAAAGAACATTAAGCTCTTTGAGGGCAGAGAGTGTCTTGCTTTTTTATTTGTATCCCCAAAACTTAATGCAATGCTTGGAACATGTTTAAATGCTTTTCATTCATTCATTCATTCATTCATTCATCCATCCATCTATCTCTCCATTTACTCAGTAAATAGACTATATGAATTATTTGAAGTGAATGGTAAACGTTACTACCAAAATCAACAAAATTTTCTATGATGTTTCCCTATTATACTTGACTACCCTAGACTTCATTACAACAGCAATCTTCTAAAATCTTGACTGATAATCCATTTGGTCACATGTGATAGTGTCTACTATAGCCTGCTACCTACCAACATTGTCACTGAGTCCTTGTCTGATCCTCACCAGCCTGATGTGACCATTACCTTTGGACATTAACAACATTTTGGTCCTGTTTTTCTGATTATACGTATTAAACTTATTTATATACATACATTATCTCACCTATTAGGTTGTAAGTAAATTAAACCAAGAATAAATACCATAATAAGGATGTGACACAAGGATATAGTAAATGTAAAAATAGGTACTTAACAAATATGCTAATATTGTTAACATTACAGTAGGCATTAATGAATGAGCCAGTGGAGCTAGGTGGAAGATGAAAGAGGAAGGAGTGACAAAACAAAATGAGAAGACAAAGAAAGGAATGGAATCAAGTTAATGGTAATGAAGCTGCCCTTGATTTCACAAGTCTATGTTTTCCAAAGAAAAAAACTTAAAGTGTATCAAGAGATCTACATTGATGGAAGGAGCGTCCTCACTGGCAAAATAAACTTTACTTAGCATGTTAACTAATCTTTACAACCTAAGTTTCAGAGTTTTCTACTGTGCAACCATGTCTTATGCTTGGAAAGTCTTTTATATTATGTAAACGGCCATTTCAGTTCACAGATATAGGGAAGGAATGAAAATACTGATGAATAAGTGGGTGCTTTAACATATTTCTGAGGAAGCACACTAGTGTTCGGCTTAAGGTCTTAATAATAGAACAGCTCCAAGTCAAATTAGATCCCCTCTGCCATCTTTCCCCTAGCATTTCTCTATGTCCTTGCATTCACTAAAAGGATTCAATGTCAGCTCCTGTAAGGTTTCAATTTAGACCTTAATTCAGTCCATCTCAGAGCAAGAGATTAGACCTGAGTATAGTGAGTTATGAAACAAAAAATGTCTAATATGTTTTTGGCAAAATGAAAAGGTGCCATCTCTAGCTTGGGGCCATGAACTGTTAATGCAATAAAAACTACTTGGTTTGGTATTTTTTCTTATTCAATTTAAATATGGTCAAACACAAATAACAGTAAACACACATCCCTCCCTGGCTAAGCCACACAACTGAAATGAGGCATCTTAACCTTCCAGAAAAACAATATAAAATCTTCCTGTTTATTATTGAGATGCTTTTCTCAAATGCTATATAATATGTTTGTGCAAATGCATTACAGGTATTAGAGAATACCAGTAATGTAACTGAAATCAGTAAAGACAAATTAGCACCACCAAGCTACTCAGGGATGAGAATAGGATTTTCATTCAGTTACGTCACTCTTATCCAACCTAAGTTTAAGTAAGAAAAAATATATTTATCTGGGAGAAGTAAGAAAAAATATGTATTTGTACAGGAAGTGTGCTAGTATTCCTTTAGGACATTCTGGAATCAAGTGTGATAGTTAAAAGTAGCCTAATCCCATAGCCAAGAAGCCTGGGTTCTAGTTTCAATTTTTCTTCCAACTAGCTTTTTGTCATTGGACAAGTCACCTCCTTCCTCTTGGCCTTAAGTCAAATAGAGGGATGGAACTTAATTCAGTCAGATGTAACACTACATGATTCTCAATTACTTTCTTTTCCTTTGGGTTTTTTTGTTTGTTTGTTTTTATCTGTTTGGAGGGCAGAAGGTAGGTCATTTTGGAGTTAAGTGACTTGCCCAAGGTCATATGGCTAGTAAATGTTAAGTATCTGAGGCCATATTTGAACTCAGATCCTCCTGACTCCAGGGCCAGTGCTCTATTCACTGCACCACCTAGCTGCCCTCTCAATTACTTTATGATAATAAATTTGGAGCTAAAATAAATTTTAGGAATAATCTAGTCTAACTGTACCCCAGTTTTAACAAATGAAGAAACTGAGAAAATCAGAGAGATGAATTGTCTTTTCTAAAAAGTCACAGTGAAAATAAATAACCAAGTCAGAATTCAAACCTAAGTCCTCTATCTTTAAAACCAGAATTCTTTCCAAGGGCCAGGATAATTGGCCACTCTTGACTATATAGCAAACATAGACTAAAAATTTACATGTCCCATTTACTTTATATTCTTCTACTAAATGGAAGGTGGGAGTCATATTGGTATAGCGGATTGAGAGCTGGCCTCATAAGTAAGAACTTGTTTCAAATGTCTCTTCTAACATATTCTGGTTGTATAACTCTGGGTAAGTTCTTAACTTCTCAGCTTCCCTAAACAACTTCCTAAGATAAAAAAAAAAAGAGAGAGAGAGATGAGGTCCAGATCTTTGTTGGTAGAAAAAATTTCCTCCCTAAGTGCTCCCCCATACAAATATGTATATGTATATATGCATAGGTGGGTGGACTGTTGGATTTTAATCAATGTTTGAAATAGTTGATGGGCATAAAGGAAATTAGAAGGATATATTGAGTTCACAAGAATGGTTTAAATTGAAAACTAATTTTCAAGTTTATAGGAGAAGGAGAAAGGGGGAAGAATAGCACAAAAAAACCCCTAGAGAGATTCCTAATTATTACCCATAGCCTTCTTATTCTCAGCTTATAAATCTCAATTATTCTGATGACTTTCCATCCCTAGAAACCAACTCGAAGCAAACAAAAACAACAATGGTGCCAACTTTCCCTCATGCTTTAGTAGAGAAACAGAAGGCAGTTTGCTTGCCTCTCCAAGAAATCTGGATCTAGGCAGGGGGGTGGCGGAATTTGGTCACTCAGCTGCCAATCTCAACCAGAGTGTTTTCCCTGAAAACTCTAGGAGAGAGGAACAAATATCTACAAGATTCAGCACGGACATTGATGAGCAGTCAACCTGTCTCCGAGATCTCCCCAATGAAACCTCCAGGGTATAAAGCTTGGAGGAACATGGCAGAAGATCATGATAATGTAAATATCAGGAGGGAGCAACATTCTAGACTTGCCCTGTTAGAGTGAGGTCATGATACTTTGTATGTTGGGAAAGGGAGGAAGGAAGCTAGGATTTGTTTCATGGGACAAAATTTGCAGACAGGTCTGGAATTGAGTCCCAGCTCTACCATGTCCTATCTGGGTGAATTTGGACAACAAGGGACTTTCTGGGCCTCGGCTTCCATATTTCTAAAGGAAGGTGGCTAAACTAGAGTAGAGACTAGATGGTCTCTAATGTTCCATCCAGGTCTAAACCTATGATCCCATAACTGAATATTGACAGTTATAGCAATTGGAATCATGTAGTTGCTATGTGTGTGATGAATTTCACATACTTCTCTCATTTGAGCTTCACAGCAAGCCTGAGATTCAGGTAGATAGGAAAAAAGCATTTATTAAGTGCCTACTGTGTGCCAGGCATGGTGCTAAGTACTTTACAAATATGATCTCATTTAAGCCTCACAGCAACCTGTGAGCTAAGTTTTATTATTAAGCCTATTATACAGATGAAGAAACTCCACAATCTTTAGTCTTTTGCCTAGAATTTTATACCCTTTGTAACATGGCCTCAACATACATAAAGCAGCTTCTTATTTTTGTTCAGTCATTTCAATCGCATCTGACTCTTTGGGACCCTATTTGGGGTTTTCTTGGCAAAGATACTAAAGTAGTTTTCCATTTCCTTCTCCATTTCATTTTTACAGATGAGGAACTAAAGTAAACAGGGTTAATTGACTTGCCCAGGGTCACATAGTTAATAACTGTCTAAGACTGGATTTGAAGTCAGGTCTTCCTTACTCCAGGCCTGGTGCTCTATCCATTGTGCCACCTAGCTGTTGGACCTAAATCAGCATGCTATCATAAAATAGCTAGTATTTATAAAACATGCTATGGTTTGCATACATAGTATGGTATTAGCCTTGGGTGCGATTAGGGGGCATTGAATAAAAATAAGGGTGAACCTAACCCCATGGAGGCACTAAGTAATTTTTGTAAAGGGGGCAGTAGGCCAAATATGTTTGCGAACTTCTGGATAATACTCGACATGTTATATCATTTGATCCTCATAAGAAACTTATGAGGTAAGTGGAGATTTTATCCCCATTTTACAGATGAAGAAAATGAGACTTACCAAAGTTAAGTGATTTGTCTAGTATCACGCAACTAGCAAGTATATGAGGCAGGAATTAAATCTAGATATTCCTGACACAAAATTCAATGCTCTATCAACTTGAACATATAAGGAGCAATTTAGGAGTCTAGATTACTGCTTAAGGTCTCTTTGATTAGTTCAAGTTTCACCTTTAAGTTTCTGTGCCCCTTATGTTTTCAGGTTTCAGGACAGAAAATGATTGTTTTGTTAAGGAGATGATGGGAGACCATTAATGACTCTGTTCCCCATCCCTGTACGTAAGCAGAAGAAAAGAACTGACTTTCCCCTTCTTCAAAGGCTGATGATTTGGGGTAATGAAGAGAAGAAAAGGGGCCATCCCATAAACCTGTATTAAGTACCCCTTTTATACTCTGCCAGCCCTGGAACATTCAAGTAGGAAAAAACATGAGAGTTATACTAGATGGTATCTTGGGGGTCTTTCTTTGACTCAATCTATATCTCTGTAAAACAACTCTTTCCTTGAAAACAGTTGACATTCTACTTCCATCTCCCAGTGGTGACTTTAATCAAGAAGTCTGGTTTTAGTAATGATTCTGTGGGGAGTAACTTAAGAGTTTACAATCAGTACACAATATCTCCCAGAACAGCTCCTAAGTTTCTTGACATTTAGACAACTCAACATTACCTTCTTCACACCAGTTGTTGATAGAATATAATACTACATACATATATATGTGTGTGTGTATGTATGTATGTGTGTGTGTATATATGTATATATATATATATATATATGTTTTTGTTTTTGGAGTTGTAAGGCAGGGCAATTGGGGTTAAGTGAATTACCCAAGGTTACATGGCTAGTAAGTATTAAGTGTCTGAGGCCACATTTGAACTCAGGTCCTCCTGACTACAGGGCCAGTGCTCTATTCACTGAAATATAGTACTATTTTTGCTGAGCTCACTAGAGATGTGGGTGATGTTACAAGGCTTTTTCTAGGCTCAGTCAAAGAAACTTGGTCTGATGATGTCTCTTCCCTGATCACAAAGGTGTAATCACTCCCTATTGTCTCTAGAACAAAATATAAATATTTTTGCACAAAAAGCCTTTTACATTATGGTTCTGGCCTTTCCCTCCCCCCAGGATTACTACTCCTTAATATTTTTCACACACCACATTCTAGCCAAAATGGCCATCTTGTTGTTCTATCCAGAATATTCAATTTCCCATTTCTGTGCCTTTGCAGATGATACTGTGATGCCTAGAATATGATCCCTTTTCACCTTTCCTACTTAGACTCCCTAGATTCTTTGAAAGCTCAGCTCAAGTGCCATCTCCCAAATAAGACTTTTTCTGTTCCCTCAAGATCCTACTGTCTGTTCTCTTCCCCAAATAACTTTGTAAATGTACATATTACTTCCCCAAACAGTATTTAAGCTCCTCAAAGGCTGGAACTACATCAAATTTGTCTTTCTATTGAAATCATTTAGTGGAGTTAAAATTTAGGCTCACATATGTAGGCACTTAATGAAAGGCATTTAATTTGAATTCAAGAAAGGAAACATCAAGATTCCATTTGTATGAATCTGATATCCCTCTTTTCTTCTGCTCAAACAACTCATGGAATAATTGTTTGGTTTTTTTCAGTGTAAAGTCAACCTTTTAAATATTTTAATTGATTTATTGCTCCAAATATGGCAAATACAAGCAGCAAACAAAAAATAATAATCTGATTACACCAGAGAAGGTTTACTTTAAAAATAAAAAGAAAAGAAAAAAGAGGCCAGCTCTAGCATTCTGGAAAGTTATTTGGAATTATTCCCTGGAAGTTTTTAAGTCATGTGTGACCCTTGATGTAGGAATAATGGTACTTGTCCTATGCCCCTAAGAGGTCATAGAAAGCAAAAAATAGCCAATCTGTATAAAAAATATTAATAGTAGCACTTTTGTTGTGGCACTGGAAACTAAGGGGATAGCCATCAACTGGGAAATGTCTGAAAGGATTATAGTATATGGATGATTTGCACACTATTGGCCCATAAGATGTGATATAAAATGCACAATTTCAATGGAAACCAAGAAGACCTCTATGAGCTGATGCAGAGTGAAGTGAGCAGAACTGGGGAAACAATTTATATAATGGCACCAATATAAAGAAAAATAACTTTTAAAGACTTTAAAACTTTGATCAATGTCATGATAAATGACAAGTCCAGAGGACTAAAGATGAAAGATATTACCCACCTTTTGTCAAAGAAATGAAGGATTTAAAATGCAGAATAAAACATACCTTTTCCAATATGGTAAATGTAAGAAACCATTCTGTTGGACTATACATTCATACATACATACATATATATATATATATGTATATGTATATATATATATATATATACACACACACACACATATATATGTATATGTATATGTATGTATGTTTAACAAGAGCTTCTTTTTTCTTTTTCCAATAAGAGCTGGTGAGGGGGAGAGATAATAAATATTTTTAATTGAAAGTAAAGTAAAAATAAAGAAAGGAAAACAAGAAGCCAGAGCTCAGTTTAGATGAGTGGGATCAGGAGTCTTGGTTCCAGAGAATATATGAAACAGGCCTCAGCCTTCTTGGTAGAGAGTAGAGTATAATGTGGCATGTATTGCCGAATAATTACTAGGCTTTCATTAGCTGCTTTTAAGGTGTGTGTTTGTGTGTCCGTGTGGATGTGTTTATCTGTATATGACAATAAAAGATTCTAAGGAAAATATCAAAGGACAATATGGTGAAATGACTTGGATATAGAGGACATAACTTCAAAATAATATGAATAACAAAAGTAATAGAACATGACTCAAGAGATTGTTTTCTCTAGTGAATGGAGTGCTAGATTTAAAGTCAGGGAGATGAAATTCAAATCTAGCCTCAGACATGTTTGGGCTGTGTGACAATATGAGATAATTTCTCTCCTCTGAGCTGATCTCTTTTTTCTACAAAATGATGAGGTTGTTATCTCGACAGCCTCAAAGCTCCTTTCCACCTCAAAAAATATGATCTGACAAACCTCACATCTATGACTTTGGAAACCCCTACAAGAGCCAAATGTGCTCAGTATCTAAAGCATTCCACTAGTAAATATCAGCTCTAGATTTACCTACTATTTATTGAGCCAATATGTAAACAAGAAAAGCATGGTTTTAACCCCTACCAGTTGGGAGAACATTTTCCAAGGTTGTATGTAAAGCAAACCAGTCTTATGAGGGATGCAGGATTAGTCACTCTTATTATAATTATGGTTGAGGGGTTTCTTCTATTAAGGAAAGTTAAACAAGAGTCATAACTGTTCTGTTCTGAGGCACCTGAAGTAAAATGTCTAATCCAGATGACCCTCATAAAGCAAATGATCTGGTTCTAAAAATGGAGCAGGTCTCTGGATATAGGCTCCATCTCAATGAGCACAACTGCTTTGGCATACAGTGGGAGTGAGGTGATTGCTGAAATTACACTTCCAAATGTATCCAAATCTATCAGATTGCACTGTTCTGGTTCAAAACTAGTAGCAACTGTGGTCCTGATACTTTCAGGAGACAACAATGTATATTGGATAAAGTGCTAAACTAGGAGTCAAGGGGACCTGGGTTCGTTTGGTAGAGGAAGTGTGATGCCATGGCAAGAGATCTTAATTTGAAACCAGGGTACCTAGATTAGGACCTAATTCTAGATACTATGTGACCTGAGTAGGAAAACAATATTGGACCACATTTGAAAAAGGAGAAGGTTGAATGATGTAAACTCTAAGGCCTCTTTTAGCTGGACATCTACAGCACTAATCTCTCTTCAAACAATAGAAATGTTACCAAGTTACTTAACCTCTCTGAAATTCAGCCTTCTCATTTGTAAAAGGCAGATAGTGATAGGACCCACTACCTTAGGTAGTTGTAAGGATCAAATGAAATTATTTGTTTGTGGGAATACATACATACATACATACATACATACATATGTATATACATACGTACGTACATACATACATGCATACATACATACATAAATATAGTCCCCAAAGTCATACTGTTGTTTTAAGTTTTAATAACATTATGAGTATAAATGCTACAACATTGAAAAATATAACTTGAAAGTTTAATTGTACTCTATATACTTTATTTTGTGAATCATAAAAAATAAATTGTAATTCATGCTTAATGTTTTAAATGAGACTTTCTCAGATCAGTGAATTGTTAAAGTGGTCTGCTTTGACCTCCCTGCTCATCTAATCTACCTCTACTAAATTTTTCTTATGCGGATCTCATTTGAAAATTGAAATTTTTCAATGAAATGAAAATTCTCATTTATGCATCAAAACCTCATTCTTTGCATGATCTTAGGGCTAAGATTACAAATGTGATCTTTCAGCAGTAGCTGATGGAAGTTTTTACAAAATTCAAAGGTTTGCCAGAGCAATATAAAGCACGAGATGATGGTGAGGTTGAAATTTTTAAAGAAAAATTAATATGTTAATATTATAAATAATTAAAATTGGAAATGTTGCTAGTTATAAGTTTGTAGTACTTATGCTTCTGAAGCTATTAAATCTTAAAACCACAATAAGAATTTGGTGCCACCCTATAAACATGGATTTATGAATGCACATCCATATGAAACACTTTGCAAATTCAAAGAGCTTTACAAAGATACTTTTTATTGTCATATGTAAGAATCCAAATTGGTAATTTCAATGGATTTCCAAGAAACATATTACTTCTTCTTCTAAATGTATACAGGCTGAGTGGTGTTGAGGTGTTTTTAAGATGACAAGATTGCCTTTAAGCATTGGAACGTACCATATAGTCTGCTCCTGGGCTCTGTGCTCACCCACTTTCTCCATTTATGTGGAGTCAATCTGCCAATCAAGTTGCTTTTAAAGAGTTTACCAGAGACGCCTTTTAATAGCTGAGTACCATTGACAACAGCAGAAGGATTTGATTTTTTTTTCTTTTGTTAAGGAAAACTCCTGGAGGATAATGGTGGCATCTTCATCTGCCATCACATAATCACTTCTTGTCTAATGGATGGAATGTTTGTAGCATAAACACACAAAATAAGGATGAGGAAAGAATTTGCTTTTGCTTCCTATTCACAGGACTAAGAGGAAAGTCAGGAATAAGAAAGGCATTACCACCAATGCTTACAGCACTCTACTGCTCAAAATCTTTAGTTGCTCTAAATAACATCTAGGATAAAATAAAAAATCCTCAGCATAGAATTTAAGCACTCTACAATATGGATTAATAATAACAATAACAACAATAATAGTAACCTATAGAAGTGGAAGCTCGTGAAGGCATCTTTGAAAATGGTGCTTTAGATGTGGTTTGGCAGTGGTGTTGAATCCTGGTTACAGGCAGAAAAAGCAAAAGCCCATTTTTCAGAGCCTGAGGCTTTCCAAGAGTGGAATGCTTAACTCTAGCTAGAGAGTTCTCTTCCTTCAAGACACAGCTTAAACATAACCTTCTATGTGAAGCCTTTCTCATTTTTCTAATTCCTAGTGTTCTTTTTCTCATACCACCTTGTATTTAACTACATCATAGTCATTTGAATATATTCTCTTTATATTTATTCTATGAATTTTCTACGCGTATTTATTGCCATCACCATTAGAATGTGACTGCTTCAAGAGCGGATTATTTCATTCTTTTTATCTGTATCACTGATTATTGACACAATTCCTGACACACAGTAGGTAAGTAATAAATGTCAGGTGATTAGTAGGATAAGATTTGTTTTCTACTTATGTCTGCCCAGCTGCATGGGTGATGAGAGCAGCCCAATTTCCATTCATATCTATTTGCATTTTGACACTCTCTCCTTTTCAGGACCCAGGGAATGTGGCCTAATCTTCAGATTCCACAGCACACATTAACATTTATTGGACTGAGGAACCATTTAAGTCAATCCCTTTGCCTGCATATATGGTGGCACCAAAACCAACCTTTCCATTGCTCTACTTCTCTTTTGGCCTTGAAGAGAGTCTTTCACCCCAAGCCCTTGGGAAAACTGCCTTTCTAAATGGATGTATTTTACAAGTGAACATACTGAGAGACAATGGGCTATGATATCTAGAAAGCTTGCCTCAAGGTCATGAAGACCAGAGTCAAAGCTCTGCCGGTGATACAAATTACAGATGGTCCTGGGCAAGTCATTAAAATTCTTAGTGTGGCAGGATATTCGGGAAGGAAGGAAGGAAGGAAGGAAGGAAGGAAGGAAGGAAGGAAGGAAGGAAGGAAGGAAGGAAGGAAGGAAGGAAGGAAGGGAAGGAAAGGAAGGAAAGGATGGAGGGAGGAAGAAGGGATCTCATATTTTTCTATACATTTTATTTATTTATTGTATATTTATTAACTAGCCGAATACTCCAGACATTCTACTAAGTACTTTGTAAATAGTATCTCATTTTATCTTCTCAACAATCCTTGGAGGAAGGCACTAATTATTATCAAAATTTTATAGTTGAGGAAGTTGTAAAACCAAAAGGTATATTACTTGCTCAAGGTTCAAATCTTCACTGGACTCTTGCAGATTCTAGACCTGGTGCTCTATCTACGGCACCATCTATATGTTTCTAGAAAGTCTGTGTCTTGTTGAAGGGAATTTCTTCATTTATCCCAGAGGAATCACAGATCTGGTCCTCATCCCTATCCCATATGCTTTTAGTTTGTGATAAGTTAGAAATAGGATGAAATCATTTAAAGACGTTCATATTTAACTGTAAAGTATCTCGAATATTTTTGTAGTGTCCTACTTGTCTATGGTCTTCCATGAAGGGTGACACAATCAATTAAGATCCAAGGTAGGGCTTTTTAACCCAGGGTCTATGAACCTGTATTTATCATGTGTGTATATGTGTATGCACACGTGTACATAAATGTCTGATTGTATCCTATGCATAAGTATATGTAATATGTATGTGTGAGCATGTGTGTATATAATGTATATATGTATAGGTTTGATAACTATATATGTTAATATAATTTGTTTCCTTTATAATAATTTGTGGTTGTATAGTATATTAAAAATTGAAGGAGAGGGTATTATTTCACTTCAATTAAAAATGGTACCTGCTTTATGTATATTTATTACGATAATAATTATGCAATATGCAATATACAAATATACACTTACCATGTCTTTTAATTCCTTGTCCCTTCACTTTCTCAGTCTCTTTCTGTCTCTGTCTCTCTCTGTCTCTCTGTCCCTCTCTGTCCCTCTCTGTCTCTCTCTTTCTCTGTCTCTCTCTCTTTGTCATCCTAATTCTCATCCCAGCAATTTCTTGTGAAACAACAAAGCATTTATGATACCTCCTTGAATTGTGCCTGTGAGGTCTGCCAGGACATAGACAAAAGATGGGTGATACCTCTGAAACCTTTTTTTTTTTTACTATAAATAAGGTAGACCTCCCTGACAGTATTTTTAAGCCAAAACCACCTTATGTGCCTAAGTGATATAGCCCAACCTAGGCACATCAAGAAAAATAGGATGTTGAAATTAGAAGTACACTTATTGTTTTACCACATGAATAGGCCATATTTTTCATCTTTTCAAATAAAATCATATGAAGTGGTGACCAACGACCCCTGTGGTACTTCCTTTCAGGCAAACATAAGTCAAATTGACTCCTCATTTTAAAATTATCTCTACAATGACAACATAATTGGTATTCTTAGGACACCTTTCCTTGATCCTGCCGTAAGCATTCACATTAGAGTTCAGCCTGCTGGCAAAGCTCCCTAACTTAGCTCTTGATCTTGATCTAGACAGTGCCCACAGAGAAAATTCCTAAAGCAAGAAAATAATCCTGATACATTTTTGTTCTATCTCCTTACATTTGCTCTTTGACACTTCCTTCCCTTTTCAGGACCCAGGGAATGTGCTCTAAACTCCCTCTATCAATTAATTCTCTTAATGAGCTATAAGTTTGAAGTTAAATTATCAGTCAAATGGCAATATTTTACATCACTGTCAATTACAATTGCTGGTGTGAGAAATATACTAAACCTTGTGTAAATAGAGAAAGAAAATATGATTCCTACCTTTCAAGGAGCTTAAAGTCCAATAGACCTAGAGACTTCTAGGATATCAAAGTTGCAAGAGACCTGAGATCATCTAATCCAGGGTTTCTCCTTGGCCCATGGAGAGATTTCAGGGGGTCCTAATTGTCTGTCTAATCCTGTTTCTAACTGCATCTTTTATGAATTTGGATGGGAAAATACATTTTTATTTTCACTGATTTCTAACTGAAATTTAGAGTTTACTTCAAATATAAACGTAGACTACAAGCATTATTCTAAGAGGGTTTCCATAGACCATTAGACTGCCAAAAATTAAGAAAAAAAAAGAAAATCCCTGAGTTAATGCAACCCTCTTGTACAAATGCAGAAATAGGGCCCCTTCACATTTGAGAAAAGACATGCCCATAGGAGGGAAACTAGAGCACCCTTTACAATCCAGGAGAGACTTACCAAGTCAGCACAGTGCCTGGCCCATAATAGAGCTTAATAAAGATTGGTTGGATGAATCACCTATTTAGTCTCCTAACTCCCAATCCAGGGCTCTTTCCATTATACCAGATAAGCACACGTGAAATGGGTGTAAGAACTCATACAACAGATATATGACTAATATCTCCCATAGTGCTACAAATTAAGGGAATGCAAAATAGTGGAGATAAGCCACTGATATCACTCATATAACATACAATAGCTACTTTACTATCCTAAGTGATCATAATGGAAGTTATTAGAGTGGCCTTTCAGGTTAAGACTGTGCCATGACTTCTCAGAAAGAATAAACCATATTGCCTATACACACTAATAGGCTTTGAGTGATTTTGTATAGCTGTAGCTAAAAGGCCCTGCTAGATTCATTTTAAATGGTTTTCAAGAGCTAACAAATGTTTAGTGTGAGCCTTTATACATCAAAAATCAGCAAAAGCTACAAGTCAAAGATTGATTTATTACTTTGTCTAGATTTAAGAAAATTATAAATAAAGTGTTAATAAGTCAAGCTAAACTTAAAAGTGTATTGTAAATACATTTTTTTCTTCAGAGAGCTGGTTGTTAAACATTTATCAACACACCCACGGCTGTAAGTTGTGGAACACAAGAGTTTCTGAAGAATTATAATAAGCTCTCACCCAAAGAAGAATTGAAAAGGAGCATGGAGGGTTGGAAATGGCTACTATACATTACAAATGAGCTTGAACCATCACATCCTTGTAGCCTAAGTTTCTTCCTCTGTATAATAACCTATTGGAGTGAATAGTCCCTGGGATCTCTTACAGTTCTAAATTTATAACCCTATGACTAGATAATCACTAAGGTATCTTTCAATTATAACTATATAATCTCTCTATAAATTTAATGATTTATACTACTCTTTGTGTGTATATATACATATACATACATGTGTATGTATATAGGTATACATGTATGTTTTATATATATACACTTAGATACGAATGTATATACATATATGTGTATTTATTTAGCCTATACCTTCTAATAAATGAATAAACATTTATTAAGTACTTATTTCATGATCCAGGGATGGTTCATGTGACTGCTTATTTTTTACCTTGTAATTCTAGGGACCAAAGGTGGGTATCTTCAAACTGTGCCAAAGAAACTTCTTTAATATATGCCAGTACAAGGCAAATTCTAACTCTTGCTACCAGTTTAACCTCCAAAATAAGATGTGGAAAACAAGAGCAACCTTCTCTTTGTTT